>JAJSOF020000036.1:47907931-48242931 GCA_025594305.2 Periplaneta americana
TTTCTTTCCTTATTTATTTCTATCTATCCTTCTTCCACAATTCCTTCCAAACTCGAGACACATCTAAATTCAGTTTCATCGTCCAGAAATTCGACCGTACAGTAGTTAAGTGCTGTGAATAATACTTTGTTTTGTTTATTCCATCAAACAGTTGAAATTCAATGTGTTTATTTATTGTTTTAATTAATTAAATGGACCAGACACCTTTTCGAGTAAACGTTTAAAAGATACAGATATATCCCTTAATTTTTTGAACTGGGTATAATATAGGCCTATATGTACCATCTTCCTTGCAAAATATTATGTTATTGTGTTGCAAACATATATATAGTCCACGAGAACTAGAATCCATTCCTGTAGCGTTGTAAGTTTGTAAGTAAAACTGTGAAAGATTCAATGTAATCTTAAATATGTACAAAAACCCTGTTCAAAATCAATGTGTGTTCTAGGATGGATGATACGTACAACTAGATGTTTCACTGTCGTGCTTGTACTGCTGTCGGTGGCCGCTACTTTGGAAACTTTTTGTGACATATACTAGCGACAGAAAGTTTAAATTCACTTGCTATATTTTGCTTTATACTTGTTTATAATGTTATTTATTCTACTAAAATAATTTCCCTATTAAATACTACAAAGCATTTGACAAAGTACACTGTTACAAGTTGATTGAGCCTTCTTACTATATTTTTGTCCACATTTCAAGTGTTATATCATTTTTAACCTGAGACTGTACTCTTCTATTGATCCTTATCTTGTGATATGGTATTGTTTGTTTATACATCACGACCTACCCTCTTATGGCTCGTGAAAAAATGTTTGACCTAGAGTATTCCAGAGCACTTCCCAAAGCATGTGGTGCAGTCACTCCGTTTTTAAAGTCGTGTTGATCACTTCTGATGATAGCCTAGTGTATGAATTTTCATTATCGTTTTAATTGTGTAGAAACTTATTAGTGCAGTATTAAGTGTTTTAAGAAAGCAAGATTGGGAAAAAAAGCCAACGGGAGTGAAAAAAGAGAGGAATGGCATGTGCATATAAAGATGCAGGACGATAAAACAGAAAAATTGCCGAAGAACTGGGCATTTCTGACTATAGTGTCCGCTCTGCATTGAAGAGCAGAGAAGAGACTGGGTCTTAAGTTGATCGACCATGCAATGGACATCCAAGAAAAACATCAAAGTTGAAGACAACAGGATTATGTTGTTGGGCAAACATGACAGACAAGTTCAGTAATATCCAACTACAGTGAAATAAATACTACCAGGGAGGAGTTAGTATCAGTGTCAACAGTAAAAAGTCGCCTGCGTACAGCTTCATAGTTTGATCACATAGCTGTGTGCGGAAACCATTGCTAACCCGTCAGCACAAGCTTAAAAGGTTGCAATGAGCCAAGAGACACCAAAATTGGACCATGGACGACAGCAAAAATGCCCTGTGGATTGATGAATCCTAATTCGAGAAATATGCTTCAAATAGTCAGCAATATGTCCGCTGTTGTCCTGGGAAAAGAATGCTGGAGGGTTGTCTCACCCCATCTGTCAAACATGGTGATGGTATTGTAATGGTGTGGGAGTGTTTCTGGAATGACAAAGAGATTTACTTAGTAAAAGTGGCTGGTATTTTGGGAAAAAAAGAGTACCATTGGATTCTTTCGCTCAGTGGCGGTGCCTCGGGGGAGGGAAGGGAGGAACGTCCTCCTCACATTTTTCTTCTTTTGAAAATATATACCAAATAAAATATGTACCTTGAAATTCGAGGAAAATTCGATAATTTTTAAGTTCACAGCTATAAGAAAACCTCGGTTGATCGAGTTTTAAACGATGCGCGCTCATGTGCTGCTAGAAAACTGTGAGAAAGATGCGAAATTGTTTGTGTGGAGGAAAGTCAATCCATTCCTACTTTACTGCAGTTAGCACACATAGACAACAGCGCACTAGCGGCCAGAGAAAGAAGCAGAGTTTTAAAGCGAGTAAATGAACGGAGAGGGAGGAGATCCTTCTCTGAATCAGCGCATGGGAAGGAAATAGAAACCCACTGGTCGTGCAGCAAGCTCGCTACCGCTTCCATCTAACGATCTTACATTCAACCAGACTATAACACATCTAGGAGGAGGCACAATAAATACAGTTTTAACGCAAAGACACCATATAAACTTTTTTAAAATTATAAATAAAAATATTATTCACTGCACTTTATATAGGCTACTGTTCATGATTTGAAACTTTCAAGGATATTTGAGAGTTAAAGTCGGGTTATATAAAACAAAGAGGAAGTACAATGAAAGAATAATGGAACGGAGAAAAATTCTCTCCGGCGCCGGGACTTGAACCCGGGTTTTCAGCTCTACATGCTGATGCTTTATCCAATAAGCCACACCGGATACAACTCCGACGCCGGTTAGAATCGTCTCAGATTAAGCTCCAACTCTTGGGTTCGCTATAGTGGCCGCCCTCTGCATTACGTCATAGATGTCTATGAACGCGGGACCGAAGTCCACACATGTGCTGAGGTGCACTCGTTATGAGTGACTCTTTCATCGTATGATGACGCAGAATATCTGCATGGAAATATCATATGTAATTCAGTACATTAAAATAATATATATGATATGCGTAAATCACTTCGTGATTTAAGACGGCGCTTATTCCGTCGGATCCCGGCCAACTAGTCACTCATATCGAGTGCACCTCAGCACATGTGTGGACTTCGGTCCTGCGTTCATAGACATCTATGACGTAGTGCAGAGGGCGGCCACTAGAGGGAACCCAAGAGTTGGAGCTAAATCTGAGACGATTCTAACCGGCGTCGGAGTTGTATCCGGTGTGGCTTAGTGGATAAAGCATCAGCACGTAGAGCTGAAAACCCGGGTTCAAGTCCCGGCGCCGAGAGAATTTTCTCCGTTCCATTACTCTTTCATCGTATGATGACGCAGAATATCTGCATGGAAATATCATATGTACTTGGGTATATTAAAATAATATATATGATATGCGTAAATCACTTCGTGATTTAAGACGGCGCTTATTCCGTCGGATCCCGGCCAACTAGTCACTCATATCGAGTGCACCTCAGCACATGTGTGGACTTCGGTCGTGCGTTCATAGACATCTATGACGTAGTGCAGAGGGCGGCCACTAGAGGGAACCCAAGAGTTGGAGCTTAATCTGAGACGATTCTAACCGGCGTCGGAGTTGTATCCGGTGTGCCTTAGTGGATAAAGCATCAGCACGTAGAGCTGAAAACCCGGGTTCAAGTCCCGGCGCCGGAGAGAATTTTTCTCCGTTCCATTACTCTTTCATCGTATGATGACGTAGAATATCTGCATGGAAATATCATATGTAGTTCGGTACATTAAAATAATAAATTACTCTGCGTTTATTTAAGGCAGCTTTGTGTGATGAAGAGTAATATGTAGGTAATAACATTTCTAATGAATATTGGAAAAAAATTCCGCAACTAATGTGTTTCCTTAAATGAATAATTCCTTCAAAAAAATACAAATTCTGATATTAAATTCATATTGTTTCATATCGAGGGCCTCTTTATATAATTTGAATTGGTAATGGAAATTACGGGAAAACAGCTGAAAGAATTTTAATGAATGACTCCTCAACCCAACCCAAAGATTTTCAGAAAAATAATAGTTTTCAGTCAAAGGTCAATTTTCCTACATAATTTTCCTAATTTCCAAAATCTATCATTCGTCAATTTTGAGAACTAATTGCATTTCAGAATAAAACAAAACACACTACAATAAATAATAGGCTATTACACAAAGGCCACGCCCTGCAGGATTGCCGACATATTTAGAGTTCAAATTCAATAGGTTATTAAAAACTTCAAGACTTGCTAAAAATAATTTACAGGTCCGATTCTGCGGTGTGTAATTTTCTGACTACAGCTGTGTATTGTATATTAAAATCTGCAAAACTTGAGGTGGTTTGATGACATTATTACTATTAGAAATGAAACATTATATTTAATGCCATGATGTGACTATTTTTCATTAATTATACACATTAATGTTATATTGATGATATCAAAGTGAAACGTTTTGGGGTTATATAAGTATATATAGAGAATATCTTAAATTAGATCTTCATTTCTATAATTTACTGAGTAGCGGCTATTATATATATATATATATATAATTACAAAACTTGCGTAAGATAATCATTTTGTTATTAAAAATAAAATATTTCTATAGTTATTAATCAAATGGAGTTGGGTCTTTTTCATGTACTTAATGGCGGTATGGCGTCATTCTCTTCAGTATTGGCTCGAGAGAGCGCAAAAATTACAGTTCCTAAGAAAAGACCAAAAGGTATTACTTACTGATAAAATAAGAGACCTACAAAATTTTGTAGTCTCCCGATCATTTCAGCAAGATCTCTTAGCAGGATAAAATGATTTTTACCCTCTACATTTCAAGCTGTACATGGAGCAGCTATACCAAGATGCTATGTCTATTGTTCGAAAACATAGCAAACCTGACTTTTTTTAACTTTCACCTACAATCCACAATGACCAGAAATAGCTATTGCTATCCCATGTGAAAAACCCACTGATCGTCCTGACATTGTTACTTGCGTTTTCGTGTGGAAACTAAAACACTGAAGGTGGATAGGTTCAAGAAAAAGTATTTGGCATAAAAAAACATTCAGAGGGAGTATGTTTCATAATTATGGAAGCAAATAACTTTCAAAATGTCTGGTATTCTTCATTGAAAATAAATCTGAAAAATTTTTATTTGAACGTCTAATGGAATTAGTTCGGAGCATTTGCTGCACAAGCCGCTGGTAGTTATTTAATTTGGACAAGAAAACTGCACGACTCTTTTGTTATGTTTTTATCCCTATTCTTACTTTGCTGTTATGCGCGTAAATTATAGACAGGATTAATATTTGCAAAATACCAATATCTCACAATTATTGTTTTATTTTGGTCTAGAATTAAAAATTATATAGCAGAAGCAAAATGTGAATTAATTAAACAACTCTTTGCAGAAACAACAAATTATAAAATATATTTACTGAACCAGAATGTACATGGTCGGAGAGAAGAATGGGCGATTTTGAAGAACGCATATCTCTCACAGTACAGTTGAGGGACGATAAACTGCAAGCACATTTTTTTGTCAATATAGTACCATTTATTCAGCATGGAAAACTGGAGCAGTCCACAACGTGCTTTTGCAATTAAAAGCTATTACAGAAACAACTACAGTTTTCAGGCTACTAGGCGTGAATTTCGTCTTATTAATTTATGACGCCAAGCTCCCATTCCATTTGCTCTTGCGACTTATTTCTTCATCCATACAAAATTCAGGTGGCACATCAATTAAAACATCGCTATATTCTCGACGGAAAAGCGTTTTATTAGGAGACGCATGGATGAAGATGGAGGCTTTATTGATACTGTGGATGGCTATAATATTTTTTATTTGAAGCTTTTTTTCAGATGTACGAGTACCTACTAATTTAATTTTTAGTCTCACGAAGCACATTTCAATTTCAATCGTGGCCACTTAAAGGACGTATTTTACAAGAAATAAATGGCATCGTGTGTATTTTATAACCTCACGTTGGATGTCATTTTGAAAAAAAAATCCTTGGGTCAATAAGTAACTATACATAGGCCTATTTATAATCACCCGTCACAAAAGTCTCAAATAAAAACGAAAAGTTAACTGTCACTTTGGTAATATAAGAGAAATAGCTGGACTATTATAATTAACTGTTTACAGTAGATTGAAATGAGCTGGTTTAGAAACAAGCAGCCTGTAAAGAAAATGTCCCGAGTAATTTGACCGAAACGTATCTGATGAGACGTTTTTGTTTACATTCTCCTCTCTTTATTTTTTATTTTTTTGTAGCAATAACATTACCAATATAATTCTGTATAATAACCTTATTTAGACGTTGCCTTATATAAGCATATTAACCACACAAACTGACATATTACAATGTGAACATTACAATAAATTCAACATATTATCTCTCAAGTCTTGCGAAGTCGATGATTGCAGTTACACTCACCCCAACTGCGGAGCAATGCCCACAAGGAGTGTTGCAACACGTTACATTTCGTATTCTCAAAACTATTGGACATATCAAAAAACTTATTTGACAAATCTTGTTCACATTTACTTCAACTACAGGGACATCATTTTATTTTTACTAACATTTCTAATATTAACCTGGCTGTACCTTTGGATTAACGGTTGAGAACCGGAAACACCGTTTGATACCCCCTTCTACAAATAGAGTTCGATGATACTGGCGTAAAATACAAACAAATCACTTTACTAGGTATAGGAGGGAAGAAAATTAGTTCATCCATTTACGTAAACTAGGAAATATCGCGACTTTGAGTTTGATAATTTTCATTAGGTTTTTAATTAATCGAAATACAGTACTGTATTAACAATGAGTGTTTTTACTCACGAACTAACCTATCCATTCGGCCATATTCGTTAAGCAGTGCACAGTTTTCCTGGAAAAGTATGAGACGATTGAATATTCCTAAGTCTCAGATGTAAGACACTGCGCATGATCGGAGACCAGAGCACCGATACACAAGATAACGAATATTGAGTTACTTAAATTCAGGCTATTTGGTTTGTTACTAGCATCGTTCCGAAATTCAATTAAAAAACTGCAAAAAATATGATAATATTACGTAAATAAAAGATAAATATATACATAAATCGTGTAGTTAAATCGACAATGGACCTTCATGACTAGATCGACACTCCGCACAGAAAGGAAAGCTTTCATGTCGTTTCCATAGCTCAGACGGTAAGATTTCTGCGTGTTGTGTAGAAGAGTGCGAGTTCGATTCTTAGTCTACACAACAATTTTTTTTGTCTAAATAACGTTGAAATAGTTAAGTCACGTTGAAATATAGTTTTACAAAGTCCTGAGATTAAGTGTTAATGATCGCAAACAATACAAAATTACAAGTTATAATATTATAAACGTTAATCTAATGAATGCATTTATACACACACATATATACAATGTAAATGCATATATATTAAAAACTAACAATTAAAATGAAATTAAAAAAATATATAATAATAGACAAACTTTTACAAAGGTTTAGAGTCCTTAGGCTATGTCATTTGTTGAGTAATTATTACAATAATTTATTAATAGCTTTCCCATATGTGTAAGAAATGCACTCGCACAAAACAATTTTTGTTAAAAGTATGGCTTTGGATTATTTCATTCTCACCCCTGCAGTTAATTTTAACTATTTTATCTACGTGTTTGCATTCAATTTTATTCTTGTTATGATTGAATGTATAAGCACTGTTGCAGTTATTGACTAATTACATATATTAATAATAATTATTAAATACATCTGTTAAGTAACCAATTGCAGTATATTTTGCAAAATCTTGAATGTTTAAGTTGTCAATAATATTTCTGTACTATATACTATAATACGTTAAAAGAATTTGCAATAGATTTGGGATCCTCTACTTTATAATCATTGGTTTTAATGAAGAAATATTTTCTTTCTTAGGATATCTACAAGTTTAAATTTAATAATATTACGAATAGGTTTAATTGCATTATCTGAATTTTGTACTTTTCTACTCAAATATATTCTATTTCCCTCTTTCATAATTTTTGATAAATTACACTGTACTTCTTGCAGTATTTAAGAACATGAAGATCATTACATTGCAACTCATTACATATAGATTCTTCTTTTTAATACATGAGATTTTGAAGTCCCTGCGTTATCTACATGTTTTAACTTTTGAATTTTTTTCACAACATTGAGTGGAGACCATCCACTGAAGTGATTATGAAATTAAGTGAAAAATTCAATATATTTACTCTTAATATCAGTAGTACCAGTATCATATATGTTTTTCCAAGATTCATTTTGTAGACATAAATGTAAATAATCACTAGATACAGCAATTACGATCCTTTCTTAGTTTTTAAATTAATATTTTGAAATTGTTCAGTGACATTGGAAACACATAGGATTTGTTTATCACGGTCAGACAAGCCATTGATTATAGGTTCTGTCGAATAGGAATTCAGTCTAATTCTGTGTACAAAACGTTTATCAATGGCTGTGTTACTTCAGCTTGTATGCTATGGGAAAATGACCCTACGAATAAGGTTTCCAATTTCAAGGAGTGAATTTAATTTACTTTTACGGAAAAGTTCGAGAGATAATCTATGTTTATGTCACTACAGATCACAAATTCCATATGAGATTTCTAAAGTCTTTTCTTTACAAATTCAATGTTGGCTATAAATATTAATAAATAATGTAAGAAATATGAATGATTGTAGTTATAAGTCTGATTTACATTATAAAAGCAAGAAGTTACATTCCTCGGCAAGATTCGAACTTTCGATGTTTGGTTTTGTCGTCCAACGCACAACCACGGACCTATTCAATGCTTATGTTAATAACATACAATTTAGCTGTAGCAATGTGGTGTCATAACTTGGGGTTTGTTTATTTAATGTAATTAGATTTAATTTGATTTGTTTCGCAACAATTGGACTTCCTGTTATATCCTGTTATTTAGATATTTAATTTAGGGTTGATTTATTAACTCTTACTATGCAAGATGCCTCTTATTTCAATAATTCTATATCATGTTAAATAGTCATTGTCTACACTAAAGTATTATCGTCATCTCTCATTTCTCATCGTAATGGCGAACCGACGTGACATGAGACAGCGAGTTATAGCTCTAGTTGAGGCTGGATATGGGGCTAGATATGCTGGCCGTTTGGTCGGTGTTCCTGGAAGTACAGCCGCGAGATGGGTTCATCGTTACCAAAATTTTGGGGAGGTCGAAAATCGCCCTATTCCTGGGCGTCCGCGGATTTCTTCATTGGAAGAGAATGCTCTTTTATTCGAGACAGTTCGACAGGACCCCTTTCTGACTGCTAACGAAATAAGAGCAGCATCTAACTTTCCCGGTTCTTCACAGACTGTGATCAGCAGGTTGAGGAACCGCGGTATTAGGAGCCGGAGGGCTGCGCAAATGGAAATATTGGGGGAAGCACAAGCTGTCGACCGTCTTGCCTTCGCTACCAATCGAGTGGATTTCGATTGGAGAAATGTAATTTTCTCCGACGAAACAACCATCTCGAGTGATTACGAAGGTCCTGTCCGTGTCTATCGTGAGGATGGTCTCCGACATGATCAGCGCTATGTGCACCGACGTGAAAGATCGGGGCGCTTTAGCATATCGTGTTGGGGGTGGATGTCTTACGTTGGACCTGGCGTTATAGAACGCATCGATGGCCGGTTTAATGCGGAAACTTACTAGCACATTCCGGAAAATATATTCCTTCCCTCCGCCCGAGAACGTTTTCCCGAAGGAACATTGCTGTTGCAGCAGGATAACCATCCCGTGCATTATGCTGCAAGCATTCAAAGATGGTTTCAAAGGAGACCCGAGATCGAAATCATTAATTGGCCTCCGAAGTCACCTGATTTGAATGTCATCGAAAATTTATGGGCGGAATTGAAAAAGAGAAGGATAGCCACCTATGCTCACCGACGCCCTCGAAATCGAGACGAATTGTGGGATCAAGTTGTTGACACCTGGGAAGATCTCGCCGGGGATCAGAACGTATTCCACAATCTCGTGACATCCATGCCGGTTCGACTTAGAGCTGTAATAGAAGCTGATGGCATGTGGACAAGATTTTAAGTTAACAGGTCTCTTTTTGTTTCTTATGATTTTTGTTTGAGGAAGAATACTTTTAACTTCCAAGTAAGATATATTTTTTTTGACGAGGTTCAGCCCACTTGTAAGACCCAGAAATTGGGCATAAATTATTCCATATTTTTCGACAAATTAGACAGTCGAGGAACTCTGAACAAATTAATTACACCTCAATAAAAAAAGTCTTACCTGGGATCGAACACGAGACGTTTCGGTTATACAATGGAACCGGCACGCTACTATATGAGCTACCGAGACAAAACAGTGATAGCAGCAGTCCAGAATGTAGATCCCTTAGCAGGCATTTGCCATTCGGTACAGTGAAGCAATGATATTTTGGGACTCGAGCTATGTTGTGAAATCCTGGCCTTAAATGGCAGTCTTCTTCGTGATCCTTATTCTGGTCCTTGTCCTTGTTGTGGTCCTTGTAACAATTCTTGTACTATCTGTCATGTTATGTATCCCTACGTCGATATCGAGTGAACCGCGCTGTAGAACTTTAACTTCCGACGACCAAGAATCGTCTCATTCTTTTTCAGGGTAACTGTACATTGCTGTATAGGCTACTGTCTACGGCACATCAGCGTACAATGTAGAGAATGAAGTTAAATTGAAAAATAGTCATAATATGGACATTTAAACACATTTTAGAAAATGGTGGCCGTTCATTTCGATATAGGCTTCAGTTCTAATGTGCATATTATCTCACTATAGACTATTGTACCTAATTTCAATTACCAGTTTCGTACTTCTTACTAGTAACTCACGTTGAAATAATTCTGTACCTACTCTTACGTACTGTAAATTCAATCTTCACTTCTGCCCGATGCTATCTACCGTCCATCCTAGTGCTTTTTTCTGAGGATCGTAGAAAGGGGAGAAATCACGTGACAGTTAATTACTTAACTAGGCCCTTTTATTTCAGTTATTTTAAACAATTGTATAATATTACGTAGACGTCCAATTCCTAAGAGAAATTAATATTTTCAGAAAATAGCTAATTCAGCCCAGCCACTAGACTTTACAGAGGGGCGAGTAGAATCGGGTGGGGGAAACCGGGATGCGACGTAGGCAAACAGACGACAGTACCTGTGTGAAAATATGATTCAATAATGACAACTCTTTCGTCACTGGAAAACGCGAACAGTTTTCTGGAATGTACTATAGTACTGTTTACTATGAGCGTTAGGCGACTTTCACTGCATACGCGGCGTTGGTTCTGTGTGGAGGACGGCTGGAAGTTTACTACTGGGTGTTCAGTTCAAAGTGTGTCATGGCTCGCTGTATGCCGTCATGTGGCTAGCCGATGAGCCTAGAGAATTCAATCTTCCTACACTTCCGCAGATGTGTATAACCTATGAGGCAGAGAAGTTGCCTAGCAAGTACGGCGTTCATTCTGAAGAATACGTACCGATACGTACGATAACGCTGGTAGTGGCAGGAATGTGAACTGTTTGGAAATACGTACTGTCGGGATATGGGGATAGGGTTAAGACGATTACTTACGTATTTGTTGACATTAACTTCGACGGTCAACATGGACATGGAGCATTTTATTTGCTTTGTGGAATGTTGTGGTGCGCAACCGATGATAACAAATACCCTGCGTACGACTTGCCGGCGCAAAACACAGTTCGAAAGAGGTTATGGTAGCACACAGACTTTACAGACCGCCATCTGTTGCTACGACGTTCAAGTTATACCGTACACGTTCTCAAGTTCAGATTGAAGAACGCCTTAAATAATAGGCAACTTCTCTAACATATAAGCTGAAACTCGCTTCAAATCGGTGACCCAACAACAGTGACGTCATGACACACTTTGAAATGAACACCCAGTAGTGGAGGGGTTGGGAGTGAAGTACATTAAAAAACTCAGGTACAATAAAAATTGAAGTAAAAATAAAATTATGTCCCTGTATAACCACTGTGAACTAATGTAATAGGTTCCCTTCCACTCTGTTTGTGGAGAATATTAACGAAGAACATTCATCCCTATTCAAGGCGGGACTCGAACCCACGAACCTTTGGACAGCGCCGCTTAAAGGGTGCACTCCTTAGACCCCGTAGCCACGCGGCCCTTTTTTTTTTTTTTTTTTTTTTTAACTATACATTTCTAATATTGAAACACTTCTCACTTTCAGACACACGATGACACCTTGCCATTGGAGTTAAACCATATCCTCCAGCACATAGTCGGTGCTTCATATCTCGCCGAGCGACTTCAACCGAAAATAGATTAAGAGAGATATAAAGTTCTCAGATTTTGAGACGAGACTTCTCTGTACCTTAATACCATCGAACAATGAAACTAGAACAGTTGAACAGCGACAAAACTTCTAATACTGATAAATGCTACAGAAAACAGAGTGGAAGTTAAATTAATCAGGAAAGGGGAACCAGGTCAGAAGGCACACAGTTCTATTGGGATTAATAGAGGGGTGTCAAGATTAGAGAGTGGAAATATCAAGCAATAAATCAGATGGAAGAGGAGAAAGGAGGAGGTACAAGACTGGAGGAAAAGAAAAACTATAGAGACTGTGGATTTATGTCAGCGTAAGGGGTGAAAAGGAAAAGCGAGGAGAGCTTTTAAGATACAGCTAGATCTCCAATACTCTTAAGTACTACTGCTCAATACAGTCCCCACCCTACACTCCTTCGTCTTTTCAACCCCCCACCCCTATCATCGACACTTCGCTTATTCCTACAGATGGCGGCATCAAAGGCAAAGAAAAGAAAGCGGCAATCTCTCTGCCCTATTCTACCAGTCCAAGAGAGAACCACTTTGAGATCCCCACCCCCTTCAGAACAGTTTCAAATTCCACCCCTTCTCCTAACCCCTCATTTGTATGCATTGCCGCATTCGATAAGAACACATATAAAGATCTCTAGTTCTTCCCTTTCCCCTGTTTTCTTTTAATATTTCTTTCCTCTCAGATTCCCCGTCTCTTCACAATCCGCGTACTTCCGTTATCACATTTCTTCCGCCCCTATTCTTATAATATCCCATTGACCCTTGTACAAAACAAAAGCCCATATCCACCATTCTTTTGTTCCGAACGGCCCCTTATGTTTGGAGTCTGAATTAATAATAACCACTTGCCGAGAACTATGCATCTTTAGTGCTACTGGCGCCATTTCCTATCCTGATGGTAGATTTACGAAACAGATTTTTATGTTACAAGATTCTAAGAAGAAAAGAAAACATGTAACAGGGCTGTGTCATAATATTGGATGCAGCGACTTGGCTTTTCACGATTATGTTTCTGAAATTCCCGGACAGAGATTGCTTATTCTAAATACATTTATTCCAAGAACGGTTCTGGATTGTCTGGCTAGTTTCCGAACTTTTACAAAGACGACGTACACTTAGCGGCAAAAAGAATAGGCCGGCCGACAATTTGTAAGTTCCAGAGACATAACATTGCGCATGCTCGTCTCGTCAAAGCCATAGTTCACGAGGTAACACATAATTAAACCATTTAAATTTGCTGTATTTTGTTTAAGAGGCTAAAATATGTAATAAAATCGAATGGCGGATTGATTCTAGATACATCAGGGCCCTTGAAGAGTGAAATAATAATAAAATTCATAAATACAAAATCAACCGCAGCGAATATGAACAGGAAAACCACGTATTATGCCGAACTAATATGAACAGTCACAATAGCGTAAGTCGTTGCGGCATTGGTCTATTGAACAGGTTGATAGTAGTAGCTCAAGGTTCGAATCTTTCCGAATCTTTTTTTTTTTTAATTACAAATTTGCCATCATATGTGTCTCGCAAAGCTATAATTATGTGGCGATATCTCTTAGAATATGCCCAAACTCTAATAAAAATGAAACCTCCCTCTCTATTTCAAGCAATACTGCTATCTGTTAATACAACAGGATAATCATCCGATACACACCGCCAACCGGATTCAAAGATGGTTTACGAGGAGGCGTGATGTCGACCCAGTCGACTGGCCTCAAAATTCACCAGATATGAATCCGATTCAAAATTTGTGGGCTGCAGTCAAAGGATCCTACGCTCTAATTGAGCAGAACAATCACCCGTTCGGACACCTGAGGAATTATGGGACAGAGTTCTAGATGCGTGGGGGGAGATGGCCAAGAATTCAGACCTGTTCCATAATCTTGTGGACTCCATGCCGCGCAGAATGAGGGCAGTTGTTGACGCAGGTGGTTTGTGGACAAGATACTAGTCCCCACCACAGGCCTTGTTTTGTTAATATATTAAAAAATTGTTTGTTTTTGTTAATTTAATTATTTATTTGTGTTTGATATGCTTCCGGTTTTTTAGGATGTGAAACAAGTATTTTTGTTTATACAGGCCAGGTCTCACCTATTAATAGCCCACAGGTGATGAGCAATAATAGTTTTACAAGGCAGGCATAACGAAGTTTGTTAACAAGTGTCATTTTACATTTAAACTAATAAATTAAGTAAAAGTTAAAATAAAAAAGTAATACTTCAACCATACCGGGAAGCGAACTCACAACCTCTGGTACGGATGTCAGACTTCTTACCACTGGGCCACACACTGGTCGTAAGGTTTACTGCATTATAGATGGAAGACTTTCAATGAAGAGACACCACAGCAATGCCTTGCAATGGGTTACGTTTACACGAGTGAACCGCGCGATAGAACTTAGTATTTCTATCGACAAAGAGTCAGCCCATTCTTTTTGCCGCTAAGTGTACAATAGTAAAGGAGTGTGCAAAATTTCATTACTTTATCTCAAAAAATAAATTCTGCTCCTTCTTTATTGAAAATTGGGTACTGCGGATAACAAGTCGTAAAATTTGAATATGCACATCACATTACGCTTGAAGATGGCACGGAAACAATAACTCATTGCCCTGGTTCGCATAGGTTATTCTGCGTATGCTACTCTCTAACAGGACTTCAATTGGAGAAATGCCATTTTCTCCGACGAGGTAATAGTCTCCAATAGCAACGATAGTACTACCCTAGTTTATTGTATTATTACACTAGCCGTACCCTTGCGCTCCGCTGCACCTGTTAGAAATAAATATAAAGTAATTACATAATTCAAATAGGATATTTGATCCAGGAAACATTCGTGTTTGATAGAAAGATAAATCGTTTAATATGTTACTTAATTTAAATTGTATTTAAATAATTAAAATGCGGTCATTTTGGTCCAGAGACTACTCATTTGGTGCAATGACAATTCTTTTAACATGTTTCTTAATTGTTATTACATGCAACCATAGTTTAATGAAGATTGACATATCATTTAGTTTTAATGCGTATGCTTTATATTACTTGCTATATGTTTCAGAAGTTACTGTAATAACATTGTAGAATTATGTCCATCTAGAAAAACTACACTTTCCAATGGTGAAATAATAATTAAACAATTAATTAGCTTCCGATATTACTTCATACAAACACAGAAACATTCTCTGTAGGCTATGTTTAATAGCTTTCGATTGTTATTGTTCAAGGCCCCTTACAGACGAAGTAATTTGCTTTTATTTCGGTACAGCGCCTTAGATGGCGTTGTTATTGTAATTTTAAAACTCATTTATCTCATTAAATATCAGTCCTATCAAACTTTTGTATAGAATAAAACTTATCGGAAATTATTTTTAAAGAAACTTTTGTTATGTAACATTTTTCATGAAAATTAATAATAAGGGAGACATTTCGATTTATTTAATTCAAGCCCCCTTATAACCCCCCTTTTAAATAAAGTACTTTGAATGCCATATAGCCTAAAATCTAAGTTACAACGAACTTAATTTATATTCCAATTTTCATATAAATCGGTTCAACCATTATCACGTGAAAAGGTAACAACTTCCAGACAGACAGACAAGATATACAAACAAAAATGTCAAAAAAGCGATTTTCGGTTTCACGATGGTTAATTATACACCAATTATTTTTGGAAAATCGGAAATTACCAGAAAAATGTTGGCTACAGATTTATTATTATTATAGATTACAGACGGACGACTTTCAATGAAGAGACACCACAGCAATGCCTTGCAGTGGGTTACGATTACACTAGTGAACCGCGCGATAGAACTTAGCATTTCTATCTACCAAGAGTCGGCCCATTCTTTTTGCCGCTAAGTGTACATTAGAAATAATATTGACTTTGTGGCATTGATGAATACATAGCAACACCATTACTAACCGGTACCTCTCCAATCACCACCACAATAACATTACTATCACTACCACTTCACCACCATTACAAAAATTACCACTACATTTTCACTACATCACCATCACCACTACCATAACATCTTATAACCTCTGATACCATTTTCATAATCGTTATCACCAGAATCACACACATCATAATCACACCATCACCACAACCACGATCACCCTTATCACCACAGTCATCCTCATCAACATCATAACCATTCTCACCATCACCATAACGCACTTCGTCATCCTCATGGCCACCACAGTCATTCTTATCACCAGGCTTCGAGACTTCGGACCCAGTAGAGCAGTTCAGTGGCAAATCCACATAACGGCGTACTGAGTATAATGGTAAAGCGTACAGTGGGTGGGGGTACTGTAGAATGAATGCCAACAAATACGCAAAGGAAAACGCTCTGGATTTGAAGGTTCTGACGAATAATTTGGTTTTCATACAAACTATGTCCGAAACTATTACACGGTTAGAAAAGTCAGAGCAAGAGATGCCGGAAACCCTCAAATTAATTTAGAAAATGATGCAGAGAATTAATGAGACATCAAATACACCGGTTACTGAATATGTGAAACAAAAGTGGAAATCAATTTTATGTAAAAATAACGGATATGGAACACTGTGTAACATAAACAGCAAATTAATGGACATAGAGTCACCCGAGAATAAAGAACTGTCTCTTAGAGCCTGCAATGATGTTAGGTTTTTCGTTTTGCTCCTATCACGTCATGCGACGTAGAGCGCAGCTTTCTACAGTACAAACTTTGGCAGATAACCGAAAAAGACTTACGTTTGAGACACTGAGAATGTATCTTGTAGAAGGTACATTGCAATTCGGTACTGTAACTGCACTTCCTAAAGACGACAATAGGATAAGTGAAAAAATTAAAATTGCTACATGCTTATTTCCACCATTAACACTGTGTATAATTAAACACAAATGCTTATAAAAGACAGGAGAATAAATGCTTTTCACATTCTTTTGACATTGTCATTGTGTAATGTATATTTACTTTCAGAATGTACATATGTGTGTGTTTCCCCATACTACCGTACTCTACTCTAAATAGGAACGTTGTTACCTCAACACATCTCTATCTACCTGCAGCGAGTGAACAACTATAGTGCATGCACAGTAAACTTATTGTATCGGGTCCAAAGTCTCGAAGCCTGCTTATCACAGTATACTCAACGTCAACAACCTCACAACCATAATCCTCAGACACCGGCAAAGCAGACAACACCCGTAACTGCCTACGGTCAGGCTTGGGTTCCGACGCAGCTAGAGAGCAGATTAAAATTTAGGACTAGCCCATTCAGCTCGGGTTTTATAAGCCCAGCCCAGGCGAGACCCGAGAAAGCTTGCCTGTGTTCTCGTATTGTAGAGTACTCGCAGTCAGGTATCATGGTTGTCATGAAACAGTACTAGTTTGAAATCTAAGTTCGTTGGCTGTTTAGTCACTTCAAAAAATTTTTATTTTCTGGTAAAATACGGCAGAAAATTCTTGATTAAGGTAACATAGTTTTACAATTTATTGCACTACAGAATTTAATAAAATAAATATTATACATTTCAATTTTCTGCAAAGTGTATCTGAGTCAACAAAATAGTAACATTTATTAACTTATGACTAGTTAAATAAAAGGAAATGAAAGGAGAAGAGAGGAGGGGAAGGAACGGGAAGGGAAGAGAAAGGGAAAAGGAAGTGAAGGGGGAAAGAAAAGAAACGAGGAAAGGAAAGATAAGGGGAGAGAAAAGAAGGGAAAGGGGAGGGGAGAGGAAAGGAAAGGGGAAAGAGAAAGGGAAGAGGAAAGGAAAGAAAAGGAAAAGAAAGGAAAGGAAGGGAAAGGAAAGGAAGGGAAAGGAAAGGAAAGGAAAGGAAAGGAAATATGTTTAAAAACATTGATAACAATTATTATGAATATCAACATATGTTATAGGAAAAAATTCCATTTCAGCTTTTTCCTCATCAACAATTTTTATTAAAAGCCTCAAGAAGACCTGTAAAATGTAAAAAAGTTTTTCGTTCTTCGGAATATTGATTTGCTATTTAACTTCTGCGGGATAGATTTCCTTTCATTTATGAAGTTTAAAGTTTGAAGAGTTTGCATTACAATTATATTACTATGTGGAAAAGGAAAGTGTAAGTAATTTATAATAGCCGTTGGCATTTAACGGATATTATGCTGACGAGAAATAGTTTTTATTGTAATTACTATGTTTCACGATAAATTAAGTTTTCAATGGTTGTCTATATCTGTATGCTTCCTGTCGGGTTTGGATGAGACTTGGTTGATATTTATCATACACCTGAAAGCTGCACAGTCTGGCGCAGATCGGCGGAACAAAACAGTCCTTTCGGGTCACTATTAGAACTGTTTGGAAGTCACGTGCAACCACACTGCCTGCCTGCTTGTGAAGGAAGGTTGACGGCAGGCGAGCGATACCGTGCGTTAGCTCACTCACGAAGATAAACAGTTATGGGCAGGCCTGCACGAGGTTTGCCTGTCTCTAATAATCATATAGGACGAAAAAATTAATAATCCTTACATAGTTGCTGGTCTAACAGTGCAAATAAACTTTGGAGTCGGTCGTACAAGTTATTCATATGAGTACATTCCTTGTATGATGACATAATAATGTCTAACACGGAGTAAGGCCACTAAGGGGAAAAAACCAAAGGAGAAAAAAATCGATCCGATGCTGTGGATTGATCCTTAGCGCAGTTCAGTGGTAGAGCACTGAGTGCATAGAACTGGAGGTTTTGGGTTCGATCCTCGGCGCCGGAGCGAATTTTTCTCCGTCATTAACAAATATGTGAGGGAATTTCATTCACCTGTATCAGCCGATTCCAGTCATCTGTGGGTTTAACTCACTTGTGCTGGAGGAGGGGTGTTATTCACGTGTGTGAGAAGATTTCATTCATCTATGGACTTATCTTACTTGTGTGAGGGATTTCAGTCGGATTTTGTGAGAGGATTTTGCTCAACCTTGCAAGGGATTTTTCTCACTTCACTGAGAGGATTTACTTATTCTTTGAGAGGGGATTTTATTTACATGTGTGGGGAATTTTTGTCACCTTTTGTGTAGGAATTGTGTTTACCTGTGTGAGAGGAATTTCCTCATCTCTGTGATATACAGTATTTCTAATCACATTTCTGAGGAGTTTCTTATTCGGATGAGTGTTTTGTTTACTTGCCAAAGTGAACTTACAAGAATATTTTACTTATCAAGTTGAGATTATTTTTATTAGGATAAGAAAATGTATTACTCACCAGGTAAGTGAATCTTTTACTCAACAGAATGAGTGATTTTTCAGTTACAGTACGATGTAACATCAGGCGTGCCTCAAGGGGCGGTCCTTGCACCTCTATTGTTTCTTACATATATATATATATATATATATATATATATATATATATATGAATGAATGAATGAATGAATGAATGAATGAATGAATGAATGAATGAAATAGCCTTTGGATTTCCCGTGAAGGGCTATGGCCTCCTAAAAGGGGAGCTCTTTAGAGATCATGCGGTGAGCTAATCCGCATGACTGTAGATTCTGTTCTATATAAGTTTTGTTCGTCGTTTGTGTGTGTACACTTGCGCTCTCACTCGATACTGGCAAACTGTAACGATCTCCATTCTGCTCGGTTCTTGGCTGTTCTGGACCACAGGGGTCCAGCTAGGCTCTTGAAGAAGTCCGCCCATCTGGTCCCAGGTCTTCCTCGGTTTCGCCTCCCGATGCGTGGGTCCCACGTGGTGGAAATATGCGCCCATCTGCAGCCTTGGAGTCTCGACACGTGGCCTCCCCATTTCCATTTCAGGCGTTCCCCTTGGTGTGCCATGTCTCTGGTGTTTGTCATCTGCTTGAGTCTGGTGTTGGAAATCTTGTCTCTGAGAGAGAGTCCTAGGATTTTAGAAATAAGGTTATTTGCGGACTACTGTATAATATATAGACAAATTAATGATGAATCCGATATCGCCGCCTTACAAAATGATCTTAACGTTATTGAAAGCTGGACGACAGAAAATAAAATGAAAATCAATGTCAGTAAAAGTAAATCAATATCCTTCTGTAGAACGCATAAAGAAATTTGTCTCGCATATCAGCTCAATGGCACATCGGTTCCACAAGTGAACACTTGTAAATACCTAGGTATATATTCAAGTAACAAACTGGGTTGGGAGGAACAAGTCACTAATACCACAAGGAAAGCCTGGAAAGCACTACATTTCTATATGTATATTCTGAAGAAATCTAATCGAAAGTCAAAAGAATAAGCGTACAAAACCCTTGTTCGCCCAGTTACGGAATATGGAGCAGTAGGTTGGGATCCGCACAGACAAAACCAAATCGATTCAATAGAAAAGGTCCAACGCAAGGGAGCAAAATACAGTATGTCAAAATGGGGAAGGTACATGGTGAAGAGATAGTAAAAGATTTAATAATAATAATAATAATAATAATAATAATAATAATAATAATAATAATAATAATAATGATTTATTTAACCTGGCAGAGTTAGGGTGGGAACTTCTCAAATCAAGGCGACGAAAAACCAGAGTCACCGCATTGTTTAAGGCACAAATGGGACACAAAGCATGAACCGATATCAATGCTAGATTGGCAACACCATCGTACTTAGGAAGGGCTGGTCATATTAGGAAGTTTAAATGTAGAAAACAAAGAACGGACGTGGCAAAATTTTCCTTTGTTAACCGCACAATAGTAGACTGGAACAGCTTACCTGCGGCAATATTTCAGGGTGGTGCTCTTAAAATCAATACATTTAAGGAAAGGTTGAGAAGATTAGACTGAAAATGTAATTGGAGGCGCAGTGTAATTATTTAAGTTGTGTCATGTAATTAATTGAGTTGATATATAATTAATTAAGATGATATGTAATTTAGTTCATATGTAAATAAATTAAGGTGATGTGTAATTAATTAAGATGACATGTAATTAAGTTGGTATGTAATTAATTAAGGTGATATGTAATTACTTAAATTGGTAATAGTTGGGTGAAATAGGTGTACTTATAAGTTAGATTTACTTTTGCTTATCGTAGGCGTTATTATAGAATAGTTTTTATTTATAGTCCTAGGTTTATTGCATCTACTATTTATAGATTTACGTTTATTTTATTTTATTTCATGGGTAATTGTAATTATTTTATATTATACTACCACCGGGTCTATACCCCATTGTAGTGTTAATAAATACATACATACATTATTTAGTCCTGACAGTCGCCGACAATTTGCGCCTGGGTCAGGCGAGTCCATGAAGTTACTCCAAGAGATGTTCGGGTTAGTCGCTTGCATTCAGAGCGATAGGTTGTAACGCAGTGCGATAGAGTGGTGTGTTTCCAGTACAGTTAAGCTGTACTTAATTTCTTTACTGACAGCTCGCCCTATCTCTACTCCGGAACTCTCCCCACTACTCCTATTACTTCCCCTTTTTTCTCGTCGCTGAGCTGTCAGGACTAAATAATCGGTCTGTACAAAGTTAATGGTTTGTTTATTTCCCTGGGTGAAGATTATTTACTCACCTCATATCCACGACACTGATTCCCCTACTTTACATCCATTCTGAAAGAAGAAAACAGTAGGAATTTTTATTGTGTACAAAGTTCACTTTCTTCTTTCGGTTTTTAAACTCGTGTACCTAGGATTCATTAGAACATAGAGGACTACTGCATTTTACGATGAAATACTTATTTATATGCTAATATTGTCATAGGGATATTAGACAAGACGTTGAAGATTTCAACTTGCAGGAAAATAAAATCCAATACAATTCTTTGTGTAATGGATAGCGATAGCTTCAGTGTGCGTTGGACAATGAGGAAGTTGAAGGCATTGGAACTCATAACTTCTAAATCTCTTCGTCAGCTCTCTTTGCACTGTAATACAATTTTCCCACACTCTCAGCCCTCGCTTCTCTTACTCTTTGTGTCTCCGAGAGTTGCTAATGCTGTTTTCGTTTCCATTCCCTCCGTCCTATCTCTCTACCTGTATGTCTAAACTTATTTCCTGTCCTCCATTTTTCACTTCTTTTCTCACACTTTTATTAAACTCCTATGCATCCGTACAGGGGTGAGTAAAGGGCGATCTAAGAAGCTTCTCTTTCATTCGTTGTGACGTACCTGAAGTCCCAGATGTCAGTGCCATCATTACGAACGGTGTTTCCAACTGCTACTTGTTTATCTGTAACTTCTCAGGAAGAGTACCCACTGAACACTGAAAAACAAATTCTATGACAAATATAACAGAGGTCCGCCGAGTTAGCTCTGTGGTAGCGTGTCTGTCTTCAGACTAGCCAGCCCGTGTTCGATTTCCGGCGGGGTCACAAATTTTCATGTTAAATTTCTACTTCGGGACTAGGAAAGATGGCGATGCACAACTTCTAGGGTGCTATTCATAGACATTTCGCTAGCCCGCGCTACGAGCGTGCTAAACTAGCCGCGGTTATAGACTGATTACTTGTACAGGATTCATATCATATCATATTGCCAGCACTGGTTTATGAATACGAAAAACGTTAGTTCGCTGATCATCCACCGGAAGTCCGCGCTAAGAATGCCTATGAATATGGTCCCTAATCACTAGATTGTGCACCAATATGCCTGGATTACATCCCAAAACTCTACGCAGTGCATATGAAGAGAAGACATATGTCACTGTTGATAGTGATTCGTCCGTTGGACGGGAATGTTAAGCCTGGCACTTGAAAATACAGTAGAACCCCGATTATGCGTCATTCTATTAACTGATTTGTGGATTATCCGTCTGTCTTTCTATCACTTTTTCTGCAGAAATATATAAAGTACATTACCTGTACATTGTATTAGCACGTTATTTTTTTTTTCTAGAGAGTGTTTGAGTGAACTTGTGATCCAATATCTAGCATGTTAAATACAAGGCCATAGAGGAAATTACCAAATTGTAAGTATTATTCACTAAATTTAAGAAAGATGTTTATAGTACGGATTATTCGTTTTTTCGATTAACCGTTCAGCCCACTCCCTTCATTACCACTGATGAAGAGGTTCTACTGTATGAATCAGAGGAAGAACAATTGTTTCTATGCATCTGAAGTTTGACTAGTGTAATATGTAGCTAGTCGACAATATATGCAATAGAGAGGGAAAGAAACTAGTCACCTACCCCATTATCTCCTGGCCTAATTGCCTCAAAAGTGGTGCCTTCTTTTAAGGAACCCATAGGTTTATTGCCGCCCTCACATAAGCCCGCCATCGGTCCCTATCCTGTGCAAGATTAATCCAGTCTCTATCATCATATTCCACCTTTTTAAAATCCATTTTAATATTATCCTCCCATCTACGTCTCGGCCTCCCCAAAGGTCTTTTTCGTTCCGGCCTCCCAACTGACACTCTATATGCAGTTTTGAATTCACCCATACATGCTACATGCCCTGCCCATCTCAAACGTCTGGATTTAATGTTCCTAATTATGTCGGGTGAAGAATACAATGCGTTTAGTTCTGCGTTGTTTAACTTTCTCCATTCTCCTGTAACTTCATCCCTCTTAGCCCTAAATATTTTCCTAAGAACCTTGTTCTCAGACACCCTTAACCTCTGTTCCTCTCTGAAAGTGAGAGTCCAAGTTTCACAACCATACAGAAGAATCGGTAATAGGCCTATAACTGTTTCATATATCCTAACTTTGAGACTGTTTAGAGCAGATTGATGACGAAAGCTTCTCAACCGAATAATAAGAGGCATTTCCCATATACCATAATTATATAAAAGTATAAAATATGGACATTATGAAATACTAGTACAAAATTCAATTAGACATGAGAAGACAGACATAAGAATAACAAGAACGAAAGAACGACTATTATGAGACCAGAAATGAACACTTACCTCTAAGGTGTTAAAATTAATCAATAAAATTGATACAGATCTCAATTGAACATGCATGGCGATTAGGAGCTATTCGCAGTTCACTACTAACTTTTAAATATCTACCAATAATGGGAATATAGGGTAACAAATCGAGAAGCAAAACAAGTAGGATTAAACATAATGAGATCGGAACAGAAGCATCTTCAAAATTGCGAATATAGTAGTGGTACTGATAGTGACGGTGGTGGTGGTACGCATACGTACATACATACATACATACATACATACATACATACATACATACATACAAAGTGTTCTGCCCAAGGGCAGGTATTTCACTACAAACTAGCATTTTCCAATCTTTCCTATTTTCTCCCTTCCTCTTAGTTTCCGCATATGATCCACATATCCTAATATCGTCTATCATCTGTTATCTTCTTCTGACCCGAACTCTTCTCCTGTTCACCATTCCTTTCAGTGCATTCTTCAGTTGGCAGTTTCTTCTCAGCCAGTGGCCGAACCAATTCCTTTTTCTCTTTCTGATCAGTTTTAGCATCATTCTTTCTTCATCCACTCTTTCCAACACAACTTAATTTCTTATGTTATCTGTTCACGTCACACGCTCCATTCTTCTCCATATGCACATTTCAAATGCTTCTATTCGTTTCTATTCATTTCGTGTAATGCCCATGTTTCTGCCCTATACAATGCTACACTACACATAAAGCACTACACTGGTCTCTTCCTTAGTTGTTTTACCAGAGGTCCGCAGAAGACGCTCCTCTTTCTATTAAAAACTTCCTTTGCCATTGCTATTCTCCTTTTGACTTCCTGGCTGCATTTCATGTTACTGCTCATAGTACACCCCAAGTATTCGAAGCTGTTCACTTGCTCCACTGCGTCATTTAGAATTCGCAAGTTTATCTTCTTATTTTTCTTGCGACAACCATGGTCTTCGTCTTGTTTGCATATATCTTCATCTCATACTGCTCAAATCTGTCAATTTGCTCCAGTAGCATATCCCTTAGTATGGTCTCCTCTTCTGCTAACAACGCCATATCGTCAGCAAATCTTATGAACTTCATTCTTCCTCCTCCTATTTTTACCCCTCCCATGTTCTGAAAACAGTTGTTCACCAAATCCTCCAAGCAGATGTTGAACAGTGTAGATGATAAAGGGCATCCTTGTAGTACTCCTCTTCCTATTTCGCTTCCTTCAGACATTTCTTCTCCTATCGTGACTTTGACTCATTTAATATATATGTTACTAAACAGCCTCCTGTCTTTCCAATCCACGCTTATTTTTCAGTAAGAAGATTTCGTAACTTTGAATAACATACATCATTGAAATAAATGACATTATAAATGTTTGAATGAGACAGAAAGACAAAACAGAACATTATTTAGTTATCAATATGTTCTAGCTCTATTATATGACATTACCTATGGTTATATAAATAGAAAAAAAAAATAATTTTCAAATAAATTTGCATTTCTAAGAAACATAAAACATAACGTTAATATCTTTTCACTTGAGATTGCACATTTGGTCTCAAACATATGAAAAGAAAATTCCTAGCCTTTTAGTAAGGACCTAGTAATTAAATAAAGATTGGGGAGAGGAGTATTATACACTGAAAAGTAGAGATGATGTTTCAAATAGGCTACTTGATTGTTTATACACATAATATAACAGTTGCCAAAGTAGATAAAAGTTCAGTCAGGTATAAACAACTGTGGCGATTCAAGGCTGCTTGACGTTCGGGACTTCGGGAGTGATCAATCTCGACGTCTCGAAACACTCACAAGCAGTCTTTACGTCAAGGACGCGACGTATACAACATTGTCGTGCGGGTTTTCGGCTTTGCGGGTGCTGTTAGTCTTGCTTTCTCGATCGTTGTTCATCTCTAATATATGCGTGTCGAATGACTTGCTACAGTACTAAATGCAAACAGAGGACTTTCCCATTATGTGGTAATTCGTAATTACTAGATTGATGAAACTGAAATTGGGAGCGGGCGAAAATGTCTCCTGATTATATTGCAAATTTACTGTAATATGTATAGGAATATAAACCACAATCTCCGGCATGGAATATCTGAAAACTAGTTAATATGTTTTAAAGGAAAGCATTTGTTTTGAAAGCATAAGAAAGAAGTTGAAATCTTCTATTCACTTTACTTAAATTAATACACCTAAATCAACAATAAAAATAAATAAATCCTCCTGACCCAAATCGAATAAAAAGGTTAGTAATCTATGACCTAATAGGTTGTGAGAACTTGAACACCCCTGTCCGAAAGGGATTTCTTTATACATGGGAGATAGGTGGGGAGTGGTTGCTGCTGCGACTGCAGCGCCGCGGGACTGCGCGGCGGTCACTACAACTGATGCTTCCCATACAGAAGTTATCTGCCGGTAATTGAATGGGACGATATTTGAGAGAGAATCGGAAATTGAAAAATAATTTCGTTTCTTGCCTCCAACGTCACTTTTAAAAGAAACAGAATTTCTCGTGGCATATTCATACTTTCCCCAAACTTTGTGTGTGTACTCGATTCTGTTCTTTAACGTTTTGTTAAATTTCACTCCTTGTATACTTTGTGACCTGGTAGAGTGTAAGAGAAGGCCCTATGGCCTCAACTCTGGCAGTACAAATAAATATTACTGTTATTAGATACAACAGTTACCTATATATAGACATCTGACGACTTCCCTTTATAAAAGTACTAGTATTTTATTCTCAGTAAATTATGTGAAAATTTTTTCTGCATGGAGCATATTACGTTTGAATTGGATGGATGGATGGATGGATGGATGGATGGATGGATGGATGGATGGATGGATGAGTGGATGGGTGGGTGGGTGGGTGAATGGATGGATGGGTGGATGGTGGATAGGTGGGTGGGTGGGTGGGTAGGTGGATGGATGGATGGGTGGATGGATGGATGGATGGATGGATGGATGGGTGGGTGGATGGATGGATGGATGGATGGATGGACTGACTGGCGGACGGACGGATGGACGGACGGACGTATGAATGAATTAATGTACAACAATAATAAACATTTTTAATGCTTTTATGTTAGGATTGAAGAAAATTTGGTGTTTTAATTGCAATTTTTAAGGCCTAAGAATCTGTCAATTGGGTCGTTTCATATTACTACAGGCACATTTTATTTTTATTACAATTTTTATTGTACCTGAGTTTTTTAATATATTTCACTACCACCCCTTCTACTAATGAAGTTCAACCGTCCTCCACACAGATCCAAGACCGCATATACAGTCATAGTAGCCTTACGGTCACAGTAAACAGTACGTTCCAAAAATATGTTCGCGTGTTCCAGTGACGAAAGAGCTTTCAATATTGAATCATTTTCGGACAGGTACTGTCGTCCATTTGCCTACGTCGCATCCCGAGTTCCCCACCAGCTTTCATTCGCCTGCTAGTGGCTGGGTTGTCTTAGCTCTTTTTTGAAAACAATTATTTCTGTTAGGAATTGAACGTCTACGTAATGTTATACAACTATTTAAAATAATTTAAATGAAAGGGCCTCATTATGTAATTAACTGTCACGTGATTTCCCCCCTTTCTACGACCCTACGACAAAACCCCTTGGACGGACAGTAGATAGCATGTCTGAGTAATTTTATCTTTTCGGATCGGGCAGAAGTGAAGATTGAATTTACAGTACGTAAGGTACTCTCTTATAAAGTAGGTACAGAATTATTTCAACATGAGTTACTAGTACGAAGGACGAAACTGGTACTTGAAATTAGGTACAATAGTCTATAGGGCGATAATATGCACAAAAGAACTGAAGACTGTATCGAAATAAACGTCCACCATTTTAAAAAATGTATTTAAATATCCATATTATGATTATTTTTAAATTTAACTTCATTCTCTATATTGTACGCTAATGTGCTGTAGACAGTATAATATACACTGCATAATGAATACGTCCACATGGACAGCTCAGTTCGTGAGTAAAAACACTCATTGTTAATACTCTACTGTATTTTGATTAAACAAAACCTAATGGAAATTATCAAACTCAAAATCGCGATATTTCCTACTTTACGTAAATGGATGGACTGAACTACTTTTCTTCCCTCCTATACCTAGTAAAGTGATTTGTTTGTATATTACGCCAGTATCATCGAACTCCAGTCGTTGAAGGGGGGTAGCAAACGGTGTTTCCGGCTCTTAATCGTTGATCCAAATGTATAAGGCAGTTAATATTAGAAATGTTAATAAAAATATAATGATGTTCCTGTACTAGTATTTTATTCTTAGTAAATTATGTGAAATTATTTTTTGCAAACAGCATATTACGTTTGAATTGAATGGATGGATAGATGGACGGACGGACGGATGGATGGATGGATGGATGGACGGACGGACGGATGGACGTATGAATGGATGATTGGATTAATGTACAAATATAATACACATTTTTAATATTTTTATGTTAGGATTGAAGAAAATTTGGTGTTTTAATTGCAATGTTTAAGGCCTAAAAAACTGTCAATTGCGTCGTTTGATATTACTATAAGAATAGTGATAATGCGAGCGAAATAAATGCCCGGACCAATCGCCTGGAATATTTTCGGGATAAGTTCAGGAAAATCCTAAAATATACACTTGTGGCACCGATGTATCATTCAGCTGATATTTGAGACAAATTTCTTTATGCCTTCTAAAGAAGGATATTTTTATGAAATGACTAGGCTAGTTTTTTCTATGCACTGGTCTGCGGGATATTGACTTACTTTTACTCACATTGATTTTCATTTTATTTGCTGTCGTCCGCATTATTGCATTACTGAATTTTTTTGGTGTCAGGATCATTTTTGTGTACTTATTTATTTACTCTTGTACCAATAACTTTTTTTTTTAATTTTAAAGTAATTTTATATAGGCCTAAGTACTTGCGCAGTAGTCCGAAGTATAATGGAACTCGAAATTGCGTCAAGACGCTTTGCAAGGACTATTAAAAGTGTCGTTTAGCTTCCCAAGGCCGCCACAACATTGTCATCAAAAGGTTTCATTGCTTAATTTTTTGATATGGTAATTCTTCAGTTAACGAGGATGGAAATTTCACACACGCACACGTTTCTGTCACTGATACACAGTTTTTAGGATTTCGAACTTTGCACCAGCTGAGACGTGATCAATTAGGAATGACAAATGTATGTTCATAATATTTAAGATTTATAAAATTGTTTCTTATAAATAGATCAACTGTAACAAATAGCAGAACAATAACTTGAAGTTGCAGTGACTTCCAATTCTAATTTCTACTTTATTCACTATTTACATTTGAAATGATACTTATGAATTGATACCCGAAATGAGCATATGCTCGTGCTCGGGTACAGTCCAGTAGTCTACATAAATTTTTCAGAGATCAATAATAATGTCGATAATATAAATAATAGTAATAATAATAATAATAATAATAATAATAATAGAATAACCGTGACGGAGTTGATACAAAGATAGTAATACAAAATTAATTCATTAATAATAATAATAATAATAATAATAATAATAATAATAATAAAGGTAAAAAGGTAAAGGTATCCCCGTAACATGCCATGAAGGCACTTGGGGGCATGGAGGTAGAGCCCCATGCTTTCCATGACCTCGACACTAGAATGAGGTGGTGTGGTCGGCACCACGCTCTGACCGCCTTTACCCCCGGGAAAGACCCGGTACTCAATTTTATAGAAGGCTGAGTGAACCTTGGGGCCGTTCTGAAAGTTTGGCAACGAGAAAAATCCTGTCACCACCTGGGATCGAACCCCGGACCTTCCAGTCCGTAGCCAGCTGCTCTACCAACTGAGCTACCCGGCCGCCAATAATAATAATAATAATAATAATAATAATAATAATAATAATAATAATAAAACAAAAGTAATAATAATAATGAAATAAATACTAAGATATATAAAATAAAATATAAAACCACTTAGCGAGAGCTAATACAATTTAAATAAGCAAATAATAGCCAGGAAAAAAATGACGAACTCGAAAATCAACAGAAAAGTTCGTTGTAACGCAGACGACAGCAACCGCCGTATTGACATTGTGCTATGCATTATTGGTAGGAGGGGGGAGCCGAAGATCTACGTAACTGCCGTTCTGTTCGAATCTTCTCATACAATCATGGGAAGTTAATGCTGAAAAACAAAATGTTTACGAGTCAAACTGTTCATTATTACCAGGATAAATACAAATAATACTGAAATATACTAATCAAGTTTCAGTTATAGATCTCTCCTTTTGTGCAAGAGGTATCATATCAAAATATTTTATGAATGGCGGGGAAAATATAAATTTCAATAACTCTCTAATGAGAGAGATAGTGACAAGTACAATCAAGTGTATCTGTGTACAATCCTATCTGAAATAAATTGTCTCCCAAACATTTATACACATTACGATTTACTCTGTTGTTGCTATTAAACACAGTACATCGAAACCTATTTTATTCATTATTCGTAACCGTCAACAGAGAGGATAATATAAAAAACTGTAGACTAATACTAGGTTATGTTTGTCAGCCTTAACCTCAAATTATTTATTTATGATGGCTGCAAACCACAGATATATTTTACCACGCATCACCATCCACGATTTAATCTCTATACAATGCGCTCATTAATAAATTAATAATATTGCTAGTGAAGTGCTTTGTATGGAGTGTGGCATTGTATGGGGCAGAAACATGAACATTACGATGAAGTAAAGAGAAGCGAATAGAAACATTTGAAATGTGTATATGGAGAAGAATGGAACATGTGAAGTGCACAGACAGAATAAGAAATGAAGCTGTGTTGGAAAGAGTGGGTGAAGAAAGAAAGTTGCTGAAACTGATCAGGCAGAGTAAAAGGAATTGGTTGGGTCGCTGACTGAGAAGAAGAAACTACCTACTGAAGGATGCACTGGAAGGAATGGTGAACGGGAGAAGAGTTCGGGGCAGAAGAAGATATCAGATGTCAGACGACATTAAGATATATGGATCATATGAGGAAACAAAGAGGAAGGCATAAAATAGGAAAGATTGGATAATGCTGTTTTTGCAGTGAAAGACCTGCTCTTGGGCAGAACACTAAATGAAATGAATTGCTGTACCTTTTTTATGAAAAAGAATTTTCTCAATTAATAAAATTATTTTCATGACTGTAATAATATTACTTAATATTATTACTGTGTTTATGAAACAGGCTCCAGATCTATGTGGTAAGTCGCATTCTACAAGCTGCGCTACTGGCACGCTACTTAGGTGTGAATGCTTCTATTGCTTACGCAGGTTTCAAAAAAAGTAGCATGCCACGTCGCACGTCGCGCGAAACTTCGGTGTGAAAGCCGCCTTAAACCTTCCCACATTACTTACACTTCTTGGTCTAAAATGGAACATCTGTTTAGGTAGTCTGTCTTGGTCCTTTCTTTCTAAATCAGGGATGAGACGATATTAGCTCCCAATCATGGTAGAAGAGCTCGACCTTGATCACGAGCGCATAGCGCATCCACTACGTAGCGTCGTAACGTAGACAACACGGATGTACAGTACATGCACATCCAGCGAATAAAGGCAGCAATTATTACAATAACTTGCGTTACTACATTTCTGGTTATGTAATAGGGATAATTACTAAGTTATTTAATATACATGTACATATGTAAACAAATCGCAAAGGGAGGGGTTTTTATGAGCAAGAAGAAAACTAGGAACAGTTAATTGTATGTAAACCATTTTATTGTTAAAAACAATTATTTATTATGTAAATACTTCACTTCATTGGTTAGGAGAAACTAATAGGGTCTACCTGCTCGACGTGTGTGATCTCTAAGTACTTTTGAGTATTTGTTGAAAAAGTAATAATGACAATGTTGATTGAAATAAAGTATATTGATTGTGTAATTGTGAAAATGTAGTCCTTACTCTCCAGTCGTGATTGTGTAATGAGTTTCTTAGAGTGATTTGTGAGATGCACGTAACACGAAAAAACAAATTGATTAAATTAAGACATTGAGAGCCATCGTAATTTTTGGGGTCAATCATTTAAGAGGATATGCATGATTTTTAAAACTTCCACAATTTTCGGCCAAAATGTCTGAAATTTAAACTATATAAACAGATCTATAATAGTATCTTCTGTACAAAATTTGGTGCAATTAGGTCTAATAGTTTTGAAATTATATTTTTAAGTATATTGTATATTGATGTTACTAAAAAAGCTCCTTGCATGAAAGTTTACAAAATGTTTAGTTCATATTTGCTCAAAATCTTGAAAATAGTTATTGGAATAAAAGTGAATTAGCTTTTTGAGCTATAAGTTAAAGTGCAATCAAAGATAAAATATTATTTCTAAATTAAAAAACACGTAGTCTAATAAAAGTAAATATCCAGAAACAATCAACAAATAAAACATCAACAATACATTTAAAATAAAGAAATAAAAAAAAATCTAGATACAATCTATTGACCCAAATGTAAATTAATTTACCTTCGATGTCTATTCCGAAATGAATTTATTTCTCTCTTCTCCTGAATAATGCCTATATTTGTTTCATGTTGCGTCTCATAATGCCGTTTTATGTTGCTTTTTTTGTAAATGATATTGTTTTTACACAACAAACACTGGACTTCATCACCATGTTCGAAGCATAAATATTGATCTTCCACTCTTCCTTGAAAGCTTTAAGCGCTTCCGTTCCATCATGATGCGCTGTGTTCTAAGATCTGTACATTCTTTAGCAATGTTTACAGGTAAAAGAGCTCCACGCGCGCAGCGGGCATAAAAGAGCTCTCGCTCGCAATATTATTAATCACCATCGCAAGACTGTTCTAAATGAATGATACATTTGTCCCTATAGTCTCTTATATATCGTTAAGATTAAATATATCCAGTTTACTCATTTCGACGAAGAAGAAGAAGAAGAAGAAGAAGAAGAAGAAGAAGTAGAATAAGAAAAGAAGAAGAAGAAAAAGAAGATCTTCTAACCTTGAAGCACAAAAGCGGTGTCTGACATAGAATGGGCGACAGTGATGTCTTTAACCGTGGACTCAAGAGTTTGGCGGAAGAGGCATCCCTCTCTCTGGGGATAATACACAGAGAAGCTATAGATGTCAACTTGGAGATAGCAGCCTATCACGTCGGTACTAGTCATTCACTCAGGAACAGTAATGACTTTCAACCTACAAAAAGTACGACGCAAGGATTTCAATAGACCATAAACCAGAAGAAAAAAAGGAGAAAAGATAAAATTGAAACTGCTTCATTTTATTTAACTACATTATTAAAATATATATAATTTAATGTGCATCGAAATAAGATAATGAACTTCGTTTCATTGGACTGCAAACAAATTAATTTGGTATTATTTTAAAACTTAAAATCGCAGTTTGACTTAATTTATAAATCATAGCTTTTATTTATATGTGTAATTAATTTTTGCATAAAATCATACAAAATGGGAGTCGATTTATTTGAATTATTTGCTTACAAAATCAGATTCTAAAAACTTTATAAAGATTGAAAGTTATCAGTTGTTTGAAATGAAATTCTAAATAAATATACTGCATCCCTTTCTTGTTGAACAACCAAAGTACAGCTAAAATTCAAAATTTTCTTTGAAATAAATACAAGGTCATGGCCCTCGAATATGCAACTATAATATTTTCGTGTATCGTGTAAGCCAATCATAGGTATGATAGCCACGTGTTTGTTTACACTAGGATTATTCTAACAGCAAAAAGATTAATTATAGTGACTTAAACTCGGCGACAAGGACACATAGGATAAATGAGTATATGAACTGTTTAAAATGATTTGTCTCCCCTGTCCACCTTTGAAGTGGGTCTCATATATTACGAAATTCCCGTACAGAGCGGACTAAATTTATCATCAAACGTAGAGTAACTAATAAACAACATACTCTTTTCAATGGTAGACAGCTTTCGCTTTTATTTACAACGAAGATCCAAGGCTGACTATAACTCATCATTACCCTTGGTACGAGAACGAGATTGCCATGTCATTTAAATTTTATAGGGTGAAAGAATGTGATGCATGATAGAGTCCTTGATGTCGCGAATTTTCACTGTCATGCCGTCGTCGTTCTCTTTCACGAAGTAGATACTGCATGGCATCTACTATAAATTAATTTACCCATTGTAAATTATCGGTTTGTTCCTTTCTATACCCTGTCTTGAAATGTGACACAGATTTTCACACAATAATAACGAATAATGCAAAGCAGTCGCTAGTAATGCAATCAGACACGAGCATAGCGTGAACCGTGACCATTATGGGCAACTCGTGCTCACAGAGTGCTAAAAAGCCTTGAAAGAGAGAAGGACAGACGGAGCCAGCCGCAGCAATTACAAGTTGTTTGTAGTTTCGCAGCAAAAGCAGTTCACTGCCACGGTGCGCTCTGGCGGCTCATGCAGGTGGTCGTGATATCTACTCCATGGTTTGAATTTCAGGATGACGTATGGTACAATAATTATAGTAATTTTAGACAGACTGTACCTAAACACACATAACAAAATTATATTATTTCCTAGCTTTGTAAATTGTTTAGTACTGGGAGCACAAACTGAATACAACTTTTTCAAGATGCAACAAATATAGCTTCATCACTTATTTATTATTACACTATTGGTTATTATTTCTTATTATATGTCTCGTTTGAAACATAGAACGCGAGAATTTACAAGTCTTTATACAGTAAAGAGTATTCCTCTGTTCTCAGAAAGGTAATAGACTGTATTCGCAAACAATCACAAATTCAAGAAAGTATTTTTTAAATGTCACGGCAAAATGAAATAAACTTACTTCTAAGCTCTTTCTGTGCATTGAGAGCTTTTACACTTCTTTCTTGTATTAAACTCTGCCTCAAGCACATACAGTATATATGGGAGCAAAGAGTAGTCTATATTTGGAAATTCTGACTTAGGCAGCATTACAAATAGTTCGATTCCTGATTTCGCTGGAATCTGAGTAGCGTGCTGTTCTGTAGATTTATCAATTCAAACTATAAACTTTCAGGATCTTCTATCGGCTGTAAGCCAAAAGGATTTAAGAAAAATCTCGATTCTTTGTCAATTGTCACTATTTCTCCAAACTTACCAGTGTATTCTACTATAGATCCTGAAGTAGGGTCTTATATTTGATAAGAAGATTTTCTTATCACTCTTCAAGATAGTTTATAGTGAAAGAAAGTGAATTTGTCTATGTTCTACATGATATTGTCACAGTTCAAATTTATCCATAAATGCTCTTAGCTAGTCGATCATATGTCGTGCAATTCTGTAACTCGCACGCACGTGCTAACGATATTTGATATCAGTCTCACCTTGTTGATAGCCTATCCCATTTTTGCCTTTAGCTGTTTTAAAGCAGATCTAGACGGTAGCTATTTATTTACTAAAACCTTCACTGTGTTTATTTGTAACATAAAATGTCATGCAGAAGGAAGTGTAATAGAACATAATACAAGTTTACCGCCCATCTTAATAAAAAAAATCGTTCTCTTTCGACTCATCACTAAAGCAAATGATCAGGGGATTATATTGTTTTTCACTTAAAACAAGCCGCCACTTACTGCAAACGCGAGCAAGCTTGCTTCTTGCAAGAACCGCATACAGACACTACAGCTAGTACAGAGTCCGTTCAACCTGAACTGAGGCTGTGTTGACACTTTGAGAGCACGAGTTGCCCACCCTTGAACATGAACATGACTATATTCTAGAACAGGCATGTCAATTGATGCCCACAGGAGCAAGCGCCCGCTTTAGAGCCCAGGAGAGCCTGAGCGCTTTACAGCGGAAAGGAAAGAGACAGACGATAGAGGAGGTATATGCCGCTTGGTCGCGCTATATTCAGGGATGGCCAGCACTGATTCAATAGTTAAAGGGAAGAGAACTTATTAAAACTGTATCCATGTTAATTTTTAGATTTGCCTGAGAAGTATAACTGTATTATAAGAATGTAAGTTTTAGTTTTAATGCTCATTTTTCACAAGTTTGATTTTTTATTCAAAAGAAATATTTTCTCAACTTTTCGTATAGAAAAGTGAAATTTTCAGATATAGGCCTATTTATTTAGTAGCCTTACAGAATGTTTTCGTAAATCTAATATACTGTACCGTATATACGTATTACTGAAGATAGTAGTGTATTGAAAATTTTGAAAATATTCGCATGGAAATTGTTTGAAAGGAAATAAATTAACAAAGCAACTACTGTTACATCATAAGCAAAAGATACGTGCCCATGTGTTGTAAAAATGTCAGCTCTATAGCTTCAGCAGATTTCGAGAAAATAATTTAATATTCTGATGATAGAAAGTTGCTCACATATATCACCTTAAAAGCATAATGCGATAAGAGTTTTGTTATGTAATATTAGTTACACTTAAAACAGATACAGTACCTATATATAGGTAACTTTGCTTTGTACTGTAATATTGTTTTGATTAGTTTATTGGTTACTTTTGTAAGGCTAAAGATACCGTCAATATAAATTCCAACTTATCATGCCATACTCAATCTCTTTCTTTGGAATGTCACTTTCCTTATGAATGATGTGTTTCATCCACTTAATACAGTATAATATTATACTACTATGGAATTTAAGTGAATATTCCTTCTTAACTCTCTATTATGTTATTAAGATTTAAAACACAAGTGCAATATTAAGAAATCAGTGTTAGTACTTTCGTTTTACAGGCAATATAGATAATATTAAACAGAAAGAAGCCATATAAAAATAACGACATAAAATTTCACGTTCCGTTTGAAGTTTGTGCACCACTGTTTTCTTAATCCAACAGGTTGCTTATTCATATACACAACCCTTCCTCTTTCCATACTTAGCGCTTGCTGCCCGCGCACGACGTCAAGGTCAGAAAAATGCGCTTGCTTTGACATTACTGTTCTAGAGTATAATTAATTACTTATGCTTATAGAGCTGAATGTGTTCTGTGTCGCCAGAGACCTCACGAAAGCAAAAACAGTAAAATACATTAATATAATTACATAACGATATTCATTGTACCATAGATTGAAGAGTATAATTTTCATCCCCAATAATGGGTCGTAGAATCTGATAAAATTACAAATAGTATGGTACGCGTTTGTTGCTTCAAATTTTGCACAGCGCAAAAGTTCGACAAGAAACTTACCTTAGCTGTCAGGTAGGCTTTCGTACCTGCAGGCGAGACGTCAATACGGGTACAACTGGATTGGAACCGTTGTGATGACATCCGTCTGGACTTACACCGCTGATGGCTTGGAAGAAATTGAAACCGACAAAAAAACGAGAAAAGAGTGAGGGAAGAATATGTAAACATGACGTTGAAGGAGCTGGGAGGGAGAGGGAGGAACAGAGTAACTGAATAGTATGATCTTGGGTGAAAACATCTGCCCTGAAATCCCGTCGAAACGGTGCCCATGAATTATCTGTAGTAATTGCACTGAAGATTATTAAACGGATAAAATTATAGTACATTATGCAACGAGCCTATAATGATAGTAATTAAGAAGCGAGTATGGATGTTTATGAAACTCGCTTGCGCTCGTTTCATAATTTTCATACGAGCTTCTTAATTACCATTATAGGCGAGTTTCATACGATTTTTTATGCTCGACCATATTTCTAACTTGAAATTATCGGTATTCAGATGTAGACATTTTATTTGTATCTGACAAGATCGGAAGTGACCTTGTTCTAGGTCGTGAATTGTGAGATGTGCGCAGACGCGAAAGTATTGACTTTTTCCGAGGAACAATAATGTCATTGACCTTGTGTAATCCCTTTAAACTTGGTATAACCTTGATTATTGAATTCGACATTGAAAAATGAGATGACAAATTGAATTTATTTGAATATTATTTACAATTAACGCTAATTATTATAGCAACAGAACATAACCTTCTGCGACAGTATTGGATTTCCAGCCTCCGTGACTTTTCGCTAATTCTCTTTAGATTGCATATCCGAGAATAATCGATACTTGCGGTTTTATAACGGTACAAAGCTGACCTTTTATTGGCTGAACACCTGTAAGCTGAGTTGTCATTGGCTGAAAACACCTGTACTTTAATGAGTAGGTGTACTTTAATGACATGCATTGAAGGACTGCTACCAGGTGTATAATTACTACATTTCGGCATGGTCGAGCATAAAATAACTTTTAAAACCGAATTACTTACGTATTATTATTATTATTATTATTATTATTATTATTATTATTATTATTATTGTAAAACACAACAACAAGACATTATTATCTTCCCTTGTAATAAAATTAAAAAAAACAAACTGCTATCTATCACGGCATACTAAATACTATTGCCAACTACTCAGAGCGGAAATACTAAACTATACCTAACCTCAAATGTAAGACAAGCTGAAATTTTACATTAACAGAATAAAAACACGAAAGCCTTTTACAGACATTTATTTATTACTTGAAGTTACAGTATTGAAAACGCAATTTTCAAAGTTAAATTTTGTTGGCATTTCTTGATTATCTGCGATTGACACTGAAGTATTGCACGAGACATCTTATCAGATAAGATGCTTCCTTACAAAGCATCTTATCAAGAAACACAACTGCGATTTATTTATTTTATTTATTTACTTACTTACTTATTTATAAGACGGTACTGAAACGTTATTGGCCAATATCGCAAATTCATCCTATAAGTTGAATAATCCACACAATGTAGACACGAAATTTATCGCAACACGAGTATAGGTGTGTTCCTATGTAAATACTGATACAGAAATGTACAGAACTAGATGAAAGCTATAACATTCCTTCCCAGATAAAATTACTACAATATTCACTCATACATGGTGCTTGCCCAAGGGCAGGTAAAACACTGCAAACCCAGCATTCTCCAGTCTTTCCTATTTTCTGCCTTCCTCTTTGTTTCCGCATATGATCCTTATACAATCTTAATGTCCTCTATCATCTGATATCTTCTTCAGTCCCGAACTCTTCTCCCGCTCACCATGCATCCTTCAGTAGGCAGTTTATTCTCAACCAGTGGCCCAACCAATTCCTTTTTCTCTTTCTGTTCAGTTTCATTGTCATTCTTTCTTCATCCACTCTTTCCATCACAGCTTCGTTTCTTAATCTGTCCATTTCACACGCTCCATCCTTCTCCATATCCACATTTCACATGCTTCTATTAGCTTCTCTTACTTCGTCGTAATGTCCATGTTTCTGCCCCGTACAATGCTACACTCAACACAAAGCACTTCACTAGTCTCTTCCTTAGTTCTCTGTCCAGGGTTTTTTTTTTCTATTAAAAGCTTCCTTTGCTATTGCTATTCTCCTTTTGACTTCTTGACAGCAGCTCATGTTACTGTTTATAGTACACCCCAAGTATCTGAGTAATAATAGTAATAGTAATAATAATAATAATAATAATAATAGTAATGACGATAATAATAATGATGATAATAATCATAATAATGACGATGATAATAATGATAATGATAATAATAATAATAATAATAATAATAAAACTTATTTTATTTGGTTAAGAAGTTTTTATAATACAGACTTGAGATTATGTGCAGCACACGTTTACCGTTATTAAATGTTAAGAAGCGTCATAATACAAATTTAAGATTATTTACAACACACGTTTTCCATTATTAAATGTTACAGAACGCTTATTAATACAAATTTAAGATTATTTACAACACACGTTTTCCATTATTAAATGTTACAGAACGCTTATTAGTACAAATTTAAGATTATTTACAACACACGTTTTCCATTATTAAATGTTAAGAACGCTTATTAATACAAATTTAAGATTATTTACATCACACGTTTTCCATTATTAAATGTTACAGAACGCTTATTAATACAAATTTAAGATTATTTACAACACACGTTTTCCATTATTAAATGTTACAGAACGCTTATTAGTACAAATTTAAGATTATTTACAACACACGTTTTCCATTATTAAATGTTACAGAACGCTTATTAATACAAATTTAAGATTATTTACAACACACGTTTTCCATTATTAAATGTTACAGAACGCTTATTAATACAAATTTAAGATTATTTACAACACACGTTTTCCATTATTAAATGTTACAGCACGCTTATTAATACAAATTTAAGATTATTTACAACGCACGTTTTCCATTATGAAATGTTACAGAACGCTTATTAATACAAATTTAAGATTATTTACAACACACGTTTTCCATTATTAAATGTTACAGAACGCTTATTAATACAAATTTAAGATTATTTACAACACACGTTTTCCATTATTAAATGTTACAGAACGCTTATTAGTACAAATTTAAGATTATTTACAACACACGTTTTCCATTATTAAATGTTACAGAACGCTTATTAATACAAATTTAAGATTATTTACAACACACGTTTTCCATTATTAAATGTTACAGAACGTTTATTAATGCAAATTTAAGATTATTTGTAACACACGTTTTCCGTTATTAAATGTTACAAAACGCTTATTCATACAAAATTAAGATTATGTGCAGCACACTTTTTCCGTTATTAAACTGTTAAGAAGTGCTTATAATACAAATTTAGAATTGTGTACAGCACACTTTTTCCGTTATTAACTTCACACTATAATCAAACAAGAACTTAAGTTACATACCTAATGCCTTTGTTGTTTTGCTGACAGTTAAATTTTGTGTACTTCTTAAAATAAGCGCAGACAAAGTTGTGGTACGTGTTTTAACAGTGTAAAATCTTAGCCTTAACTTTACCACCCCTACTTGTCTGTTAAGTTTTTCAGCGGAGATGCCGGAGATGTTCGGCAAGAGAGCGGAAGACTATTCTATCAATTTAGCTGTTACCCCGTTATTCGTAAATCAAATATATGGTAATTTTAGAGGTGTAACACAATTTTAGCACACGAAATGGATCTCAAGGAAATTATGTTCTATGTATTAAATTAAACGAATTAATTCCCAGTTCTCAAGAAAAATACTTCTAAATAGTTGATGGAACAGCCAAAGTTGATGTTTATACAAAGTTGATGTTCAATGTTATTTTCTTAAAGTGGAATCCTCTATAGTTGTCGCGTGTTCTCCAGCCGGCAGTAGTGACGACATATCGTAATATTCAGCTGTACTGTCCATTCACTGATGTTTTAGCTAGGGGATGGAGATGTATAAGTAGCCTATAGAACGTAGGTGGATAGATAAATAAAATGCATTAACATATAGGCACGAATTTGAGCGAAAATATGTAAGATTTAGCAGCAAAAGTAGTATTTATATGTACAGATTGATAGACGTGGTATTTATATGTTACTTATGTTTTATTTAACGACGCTCGCAACTGCCGAGGTTATATCAGCGTCGCCGGTGAGCCGGAATTTTGTCCCGCAGGAGTTCTTTTACATACCAGTAAATCTACAGACATGAGCCTGTCGCATTTAAGCACACTTAAATGCTATCGATCTGGCCCGGAATCGAACCCACAATCTCGGGCATAGAACGCTAGCACTATACAAATGAGCCAACCAGGCCGACGGTATTTATGTGGATGGGTGTGAATTTTAATAGATATGTGAACAGATGTAGTAGAATTTAAATTTAAAAGTGATGAATTTAGAAGAGTAGGCTTATAATTTAAATTATTTAGTTGACGTAATATTAATAATATTGCTTACTGACAAAGAAATCAGATGCTGGTGCGAAATAATGTGTGAATGGTGAATTATAATTTACGGAAATCGAAGTTTTCGGAGAAAACCTTTATTACACTTTTCTTCCTCACTTCACATCGATATTATTTGAATGGAATTCCATTTCATTTATTAAAGAAACAATTAGCTTATGAACCGCTTTAAAGTACAGCACAATTTGTACTAGATTGAACTATTACGTGGTGGTGATGGATAGGCTTGACAACTTTCGTAAGTAAAAATTATGGACACAAGCGTTACTGACAATATTATTGCACTAATTACTTCCACCTATCAATAGAACCACCTCGATTCATATGTAAAAGAATTACAAAAACTTACCAAAATCACTACAAAACAAGTTGAAAAATAATATAAATGCCTTATAAAAGAAATGTTAACTCGTTGGAAACTAGGCACCCATCATATTGATATCACTAACCTAATATTAACTACGATGAAAGAGTAATGGAACGGAGAAAAATTCTCTCCGGCACCGGGATTTGAACCCGGGTTTTCAGCTCTACGTGCTTATGCGCTTGCTTTGACATCACTGCTGTACACTAGCTAGTAGGTTCTGATGATGGTGTACAGTATACACCGAAACAGCTGTAAGAGACACGTTCATTATATAATTAACACTAGTAAGTTGCCAATTTGCTGGAGGGATCATCGTGCTAACCACACGATATCTCCATTCTGGTTGGATGATCGTTCACCTCTGCTTCGACATGTGGGCGTGAGGCCAGCAGCCGGCTGGTCGGTCTAGGCCCTTCACGGTCTGTAGCGCCACGGATTATTATTATTATTATTATTATTATTATTATTATTATTATTATTATTATTATTATTATTATGTTGCCAATTTATCGAACATTTTTAAATAAAATGTTTGTTACAAGATGCAGCGGAATGAACATCATTGGCCGTATTATAGTCCAGAACACCTGAGCGTAAAAGCCAATTTGTACGTCATGCATCCCTGGAAACAAACTACCATTACCGTGGCCACACCTACAGTGTGTTTCCCTAAAATGTGGACAACCTTAATCGGCTTCTCTACCCACTTTGTTGGTACATGAATCTTTTATAAAGAGTTTCAGCTCCGAAAATCAATGCTGTGTTATTTCTGCATACGAATACGGGTTGTGGGTATGTGAATGGAAGGAATTAAGCCTGCAGAGCGAATGTTGGTGCAGCTTCATCCCACTACCGTGTATTGTCTTATCGCCATGCTTTGCGATTAGCTCGGTGCGGCTTTTTTGCCCCAATGGCTGGGACGAGGGCATCAGCAGGTGCTGGAGGTGGGGGGGGGGTTGGAAATAGCAACGGATCACACTCACAGGTGCAATCATGCAGTTGCCATGTCAATAAGAGAGCGTTAACGGTGTGCAGGCCGTTGCTAGGAGACCGTTGGTTCACACGATTAGGAAGTTGAAGGTTGGTTATGTGAACCGTCATCCGTTTACTTACACTCTCCATGGAAACAGTCGTTGAGCTAGAGGAACAGAGGAATGTTTCAAATTCAATTTAATTGAACGGACCGTTACAGGGCTGTTGGAATCCTCGGGTTCTATACCCGAGGAAATTTCCATTATTTTCTTCAATTAACTGTAGTGATAACTTTATAAAGCAGTTTTTCCTTCCTCAGCGTTTTATTTTTCTTTGTGTTTCGTTTCTTTTTTTTTCTGTGTTCTTGTATTACTTCGTATTGCACGAGAGAACTTCTGTGATTTTCTTATCTCTATGAAATTGCAAAAGTAAGTAATTTATAAAAGCTAATTTTTGTTTCTGTATTTCGTTCTTCCTTTGATTTTCCACTCTTTCACTTTATGTTTATTTCCCTTCCACCACATTTTATTTCATTTTTTAACCAGTCTATTACATTTTATCTGTAGTTTTCCTTTCATATTAGAGGAGAAAAATTCGCTCCGCGCCGGGGATCGAATCCGTGTCCTTGGTTCTACGTACCAAGCGCTCTATCATTTGAGCTACGCCGAAGAAAAACAGCACCGGATCGAATCCCTCTCTTACACATATATTCTGTAGGACCAAAAATTAATCAAATTCAAATTTATTTACAATTTACATTTGAAATGAATACATGTGAATAGATACCCGAAATGAGCATATGCTCGTGCTCGGGTACAGTCCAGTAGTCTACATAAATTTTACAGGGATCAAATAATAATGCTGAAGATAGAAATAATAGTAATAATAATAATAATAATAATAATAATAATAATAATAATAATAATAATAAAATAATCGTGACAGAAATGATACAAAGATTGTAATACAAAATAATTCATTAATAATAATATTATTAATAATAATAGTAATAATAATAATAATAATGATAAAACAAAAATATTTACAATAATAAAATAATTACTAAGACGGATAAAATAAAATATAAAACCACTAGCGAGAGTTAACACAACTTAAATAAGCATATAATAACCGGAAAAAAATGACGAACTCGAAAATCAACAGAAAAATTCGCCGTATTGACATTGTGTTGTGCATTAATGGTAGTAGGGGGGAGCCGAAAGTCTACGTAAGTGCCATTCTCTTCGAATCTTCTCGCACAATCATGGGAAGTTAATGCTGCAAAAACAAAATGTCTACGAGTCAAACTGTTCATTAATACCAGGATAAATACAAATAATACTGAAATATATTAATCTAGTTTCAGTTATAGATCTCCCCTTTTGTGCAAGAGGTATCGTATCAAAATATTTTATGAATGGCGGGGAAAATATAAATTTCAAGAACTCTCTAGTGACAAGAAATAGTGACAAGTACAATCTTTATGTAGTTTTCCTTCTTTAATTGAATTGAAAGGGAAGTGGGAGGAGAACTTCAAAGGTACGCAAACGCGTCCTTGCAAGGGGTTCGGGGCTGAAAGAAAGTAAATATGTGAACTCCAAGTCTGTTGGCCACTTGTCTCACTCCGGGTTATGCTGCTCCACTGAAGGAGCTCTAGAAAATTTTGAAGGGAAAAACCGAAAATGAACGTAACCTCTTGGGTACGACATACGCGAGGGGACGGAAATGTGATCAAATTGATCACGGGACGGGACGAGGAAAAAAGACTGGTGTAAATCTGCACATTGAAAGGAACTGTATCATTTCGCAGTGCAGGAGGAGTCGAGAAGACTCAGTTTTCCTTCTTATTTCCATTCTTTCTTTCTACTTTCTTTTTCATTATTTCTTCCTACTTTCTGCCTTTGTTTGTCCATATCCACTGTTTTAATTCCTTTCACTCTCTCTTTATTTAGTTCTCGATCTAATTCGTTTCTATTAGGTTTACTTCCCTGTCTTGTTTCTTACTCCTATTTTCTTTATTTTCTTCGTAGTCTCCTTTTGACGTAGAAATGTCTTTCTCCACAACGAATAGGACACCCGTTACGGAATTCGTGGTGAAATAAAAGATAGGAGAATTTCAGATACTTACTGTAACAAAACTACCAGCCACAGCCGAATGCTAATGCTATTAATAGTTAGCCATTAAGCAATGAAATGGTGTCATCCACTTAGAAACATATTTTCATTGTGCTTAAGGACGATCCTACATTTTGGGTTATAATGAAGGTGGTTGTCGTGTTGGTGAGTTGGCTCTAGGGCTGTGTTACTATCCGAACGCAGTCTTATAGGCCTATAGGTTACTTAGCTTTCTACTTTTGTATTATACTAATATGATTCTACAGGGACATCATTTTATTTTTACTAGCATTTCTAATATTAACCTGGTTATACCTTTGGATTAATGGGTTGAGAACCGGAAACACAGTTTGCTACCCCCTTCCACGACTGGAGTTCGATGATACTGGCGTAAAATACAAACAAATCACTTTACTAGGTATAGGAATGAAGAAAAGTAGTTTATCCATATACGTAAACTAGGAAATATCGCGATTTTCAGTTTTATAATTTTCATTATAGGTTTTTGTTTAATCAAAATACAGTACTGTATTAACAATAATTGTTTTTACTCAAGAAATGAGCTATCCATTCGGACGTATTCATTATGCAGTGTATATTATACTGTCTGCAGCACATTAGCATACAATATATAGAATGAAGTTAAATTGAAAAATAATCATAATATGGATATCTGAACAGATTTTTGAAAATGGTGGTCGTTCATTTCGATACAGGCTTCAGTTCTTTTGTGCATATTATCTCACTATAGACTATTGTACCTAATTCCAATTACCAGTTTCGGCCTTCGTACTAGTAACTCGTGCAAAAATAATTCTGTTCCTACTCTGTAAAAGAGTACCTTACGTACTGTAAATTCAATCTTCACTTCTGCCCGATCCGAAAATATAAAATTACTCAGACATGCTACCTACTGTATGTCCAAGTGGTTTTGTCGCAGGGTCGTAGAAAGAGGACAAATCACTTGACAGTTAATTACTTAACGTGGCCCTTTTTTAAAGTTATTTTAAACAGTTGTATAATATTACGTGGACGTCCAGTTCCTAACAGAAATTAATGTTTTCAGAAAAGAGCTAATACAGCCCTGCCACTAGTCTTTAAAGAGGAGCGAGCAGAAGCGAGTAGGGAAACCGGGATGCTACGTAGGCAAACGGACAACAGTACTTGTGCGAAAATATGATTCAATATTGAAAGCTCTTTCGTCAATGGAAAAGGCGAACATATTTCTGGAACGTACTATACTCACTAACTCAGTACTGCTTACTATGACAGCATACGCGGCCTTGGTTCTGTGTGGAGAACGGTTGGAAGTTTACTAGTAGAGGGGGTGGGAGTGAAGTACATTAAGAAATTCAGGTACAATAAAAATTGAAGTAAAAATAAAATGATGTCCCTGTATAATGCCCAATTACATACATACGTACGTGCATACATACATACATACATACATACATACATACATACATACATAAGCTATATACATACGCATACATACGTGTACACGATGATTCCCGAGTTATTCTGAGGTGGGACTTAGTCTCTAAACAGCGACCAATTTCCGTGTCAAAAGCTGTACCTCCGCCACATCACAGCTCTCAGATAGAGTCGTGCTCAACCGGTTAGGAATAATAAAAATTATATATTGCTCTTGAACATTTAGACATGTAGTAAGAAAAACTCTCTCTGTATTTGGTGTAACAAATATTCGAGTTGTTTCTCAATCTTCGTGGGTGGACGACTAAGTTAGACCACATTGAGTTACAAGATTTCTTAAGATGTACTATACCTTCGGCGGCTTATTGTCCAAGCTTGCAGTGAAATTGAAGAAGACATATCCCCTAGGGTTATCGATAATATCACAGATCGCTTAAATGTAGTCAACGATCAAATTGGTGGCCATATTGAGTATGTGTTATGTTAGAACAATTTTCCATATTACACTTTCCATTTTAATTTGTGTTTGTTTGAAATTTTATTTGTAATATTCAAAATATTCACAAATAAAATAGTGGATCATATCGTGCGTCACACTGTATGGAATGAAAACGCTGGAGGTAGATTTCCATGCTTTCTTGACGTCGGCACTAGAATGAGGATGTTGAGTGAACTTCAGTAGTTCTGGAAGTCTGGCAACGATAAAATCCCATCACCATCTGTGATTGAATCCGGAACATTCTAGTACGGAGACACTTGCTCTCTCAACTGAACTACCCGGCTGCCCATCTAATTTGGGTCCATATTGTATAATTTTTTACAAGTACTGTGTGTTTTTTGAATAACAATTGAAGGAAATTTATAGGCCTACTCTGAATAATAATCCTACTCTCAACGTAAGGCAACTAAATAATTGTTCCGAAACATTTAAGGCGCAATAAGACAATCCGCGTCATCCTTGTGACACTTAGGCCTACAGATTTTCCCATTTCTGTCAAAGTTCTTGAGTTTCTTTGCTTGCTTCACCATTCTTCAATTTTCTCTCATCTAGTTAAGGTTGCACATATTATTTCTTCCCATACTATTCCTTGTGTATTTATTTATTTTGATTTCATTATTGTTATTTTATTATATTTTAATTTATAAGACGAGTGGAAGTAACCCAACGGCCACAAGCATATATGTTTTATTTATTACTTCTCCGCTTTATCTCTTCTTTCCTTTCATTTTTCTTATTTTCATTCCTTCCTTTCTTTTATCCTTCTCTGTTTCTCTCTTTATTTGTTTGTTTCTTCCTTCTTTCCTTTCTTATTTCTTTCTATTTTCTTTCCTTGAATACTCATTTCAGTCACTTTCTCATAGAGCGCAGCACCTTCACCTCAGATACAATCACAGCCAACTCCCATAAATGTGACTCTTACTTGATTCTTTATTACTTCATAAAATTTTCGAGGTTACAGTTTTTGAAATGTTTACCAAGATATGCGATTATTTCCTTTGCTTTTCTTATTTTGTAGTTGACAATAGTGGAATGCACAATTCATGTCGGAATATTTTATTGGTTTTGTGGTTGTAAAGTTTGTGTACCTTGCGCTGTTGAGATTCCCTTCATTGCTACCTCATATTCATTGCTACCTGTATTTCAGGAATATTCCTTTCTGTGTGGTTGTTTTTATCTTTATTTACAGACTTATACACTGCACAATTCTGGAAGCAGAACAATACAATTATATCACGTACTTTTCTTCATGTGGGTTATTTTCCATCTCCCTCCCAAAATATATTTTATTTCTTCCATTTAGTATATACAAAATGTACCAAGATGGTATTATGTTCATTGTTATAAAATTGTGCAGAATTAATGCCAAAGATTTGCGAGAACTAATAAACAAACTGCAGAAAGTATTAAATCAATAAACTAAAAAGAAACTGGATTTTACATTATGAAATAAATGGAAGTATAAGTAAATTCCGATATTAAGAGATAATTTTATAAACAAATAGAGAAACTAATAAATAAATATGTTAAATTAATCTCTTGGACAAAATAGAGATTATATTATAATTAAAGGTAGGAATTTATACCACAACATGAGGATATTAGGTTAGCTTATGCTTACACTGTCGTTACGTCATTCATGACATAACATAGTTAGGGGAGAGTTGGGTAGTATCGGACATGGGGTAATATCGAACAGTGAGTTTCTTTCATCTACCACCAGATGATAATACATAAATAACATGGTTACGTTTCTGTATTGCGACATCACAGAAACGTTACCATGTTATGTCCGATACTACCCAACTCTCCCCTATGCTTACATTATAATAATTTATAATAATATTTTTTGTTAAGAAAATAAACATTTAAAAATTATGTATGTGTTAAAATGTGTTATTACTTTATAATGAAACTCCAAAAACATATTTTTGTTTAAGTATCGACATTGGAAACATGTTTCTCTGTAAAAATCTCGAATTAGATATTATGCAGAATCACAAAATGTTTCTCTTACACTTCATGTAATGGGAAAATAACAGCAGGCAGACGAACACATCGTACATGCGCTGAAGTTCATTTTTACATGAAATCCCACACTACTATTATACAGGGCTTTCATTTCAAAACTTCCCAGTCTAAATAACTAATTACTTAAATTGAATTCTATTTAAAAAAAACAAGTCAATTTAGATATTAAGATGGAAGTCTAAAACCAGACTTAATTGCTTTTTAGATTTCACCTCCACCTCCCGGCCGCCCCCACTTTGAAATTTCAAATGGCACCCCTATAATTTTATACTTCAATATGAAGGAGCATTAAATTGTTTATACACCTCATTCATTTGTTTTCGCATCTTTTGTTTTCTATCGTCGCCTGGCAACCTGTATTTTTTTATTAGCAGTTGATTGCAGGATGAAAACACAGCTTTTTTTGTGTAATTTCTTAAATGTAATCCATAAAGATGATTTATGTTCTCTCTTGAAGGGTATACACCATTTTTAAATTATTTTTTACAAAACACAACTATTACATGAAATGCTCAATAAGTTTGTTTAGCTTTATTCTCTTCAGCTCTAATCAACAATAACAACAATCCAGGTTTCCAGGCGACGATAGAAAACAAAAGATGCGGAAACAAATGAATGAGGTGCATAAACAATTGAATGCTCTTTCATATATATGTATAAAAATATATAATGCCATTTGAAATTTCGAAGTGGGGTGGCTGGGGTGGGGGTGAAATCTAAAATGCAATTAAGCCTGGTTTCAGACTTCCCCCTCAATATCTAAATTGACGTGTTTTTTGTTTAAATAGAATTAAATTTAAATAATTCGTTATTTAGACTGGGAACTTTTGAAATGAAAGCCCTGTATGTGGAAATGAACACCTCACATCATCACAATACTGTATAATAGGCCTATATACTTGAGGTAATGGGAATCTAGTAAACTTGGCGACTGGCAGGCTTTAAATTTTCTCGATTTTGGTATCAATGCAAATGAGTGAAACGCTTGGCGAATCATTTCATTGTTATTCGGCGACCTTGTATCGATATTTCATCGTTTGGGTCGCTGAAAGCGGATGGTTCGAATGTTATGCTAACATTAAATCAATCTCTCATTCATTATTCAAACCTTAGGCTCTCCCAACAATGCCATGATAAGGTAGGCATGGTCCTGTACGAATGTGTACACATGTATAGCTGGAGAAATAATTAGCTATTTTTTTTTTTTTAGCTTAGTCGATATAGCGCTGGCCTTCTGTGCTCAAGGTTGCGGGTTCGATCCGGGCCCATGTCGATGGCATCACTTAAATGCGACAGGCTCATATCAGTAGATTTACTGGCATGTAAAAGAACTGCTGCGGGAGAAAATTCCGGCACACCGGCGACGCTGATATAATGTCTGTAGTTGCGAGCGTCGTTAAATAAATCATAATTTAATTTAGCTATTTTTATACAAAACTAGAATACACCACGCATGAGGTCAACAGTCTCAAAAATTGAGTAAATTTTCACAAGTCAATATTAATTTCGTTTGAAGTGGCAGGTGCTTAATTCCTTTACAGTATTTTTCTGTGTGGAATTTTAATTATTGTACAGTCATTTTATATGAATGGAACGTCGGCTATTTGAATGGAAACTAAAAAGTGGTACAATGTTATCCTAATTGTGTGTGTGTGGTATAGTAGGTCTATTATCTAATATAGTGTTTTCTCTAAAGGCACGACTCACTTTTGGGTGAGATTTCTGTTTGCGACTTCCAATTACCATTCCGGTTCCTGACCACTTTGGAAAATACAAATCATTGGAATATTGCAAGCATCTATAATGTTACTCTTAACTCGTATTACTCGTACCATTTTTCTACCATTTCTCTCCCTCTGTTTCATCTGCCTTCTTCTTCTACTTACTTCCTCCTTGTCCCAGTTACCCATCTTATTCTTACTGATCTCATTTAACTAAACATTCACTTCTCTTAATTCCTTATAAATTGTTCCCAAGATTGTTTACATTAAGTTGAACTCCTCCATATTTACAGACGAAATAGTTTCCACACTTTCATTAAATTTCCATTTCCACTTTATTTATTATATTTATAATATTTGTTTATTTATATTATATCATATAAATTGAGGGAAAGAAGACAGAGGACGGACACTGCAAAGTTTTCTTTTCTCAATCGTACTATCAGGGACTGGAATGCTTTACCTGCAGACTTACTAAAGGCTTTACCAATAACCAAAAATGTATTTAAAAATAGGCCTAAAACTTCACTAATAGACGGTAGTATATTATGCACACTATTTAAAGGGTCTAATTGATGTTTTGTTATTTGAAGTGTTGTATCAGTGAGGAAGTGTGTTGTGTAAGTGAAGTGTGTTTGTGTCAGTGAAGTATTATAGTGTATATTGGCAGTGCAAAGTATTTAAACACTGAAATGTTTTTGAAGTGTTAGTAAAATCAGGACAATATCAGTGAAATGTGTCGTAGTTCCAGTGCAGTGAGTGAGTTGACAGCGAAATGAGTAGAGATGGGTAAAAAATAACACAACAGTTATTTTGGAACTGTTCCGGTCTCGGAACTGTTGCAAAAATGAACAGTAGGTCGGAACCTCCTGTTCCGAAATAACAGTGTTCCGACTCCGAGCTGCTCACTTGCCCAGCTGTTACGGGCTCGCAGTACCGCGTTGCACAAGATATGTTCCGACTCCCTCGGAACTGTTGCAAAAATGAACAGTAGGTCGGAACCTCCTGTTCCGAAATAACAGTGTTCCGACTCCGAGCTGCTCACTTGCCCAGCTGTTGCGGGCTCGCAGTACCGCGTTGCACAAGGTATGTTCCGACTCCGAGATAACAGTCGGAACGTCGGAGCTTGTTCCGATGAACCAATGACAGCTGCAGTTACACTGTTCTCGTTGTTCTTTATGTTGTACTTGGAACTTCGTTGGATGAAGTTGGTACTTGAAACTCTCACGTGGTTGGAGGGGGACGCATGGAAATTGAAATCCTTGCGGTGGCGCGAACTTTAATATCAACATTTGTAAGACTGGCCAATCATCTGTAATGTTATAGTATTTAATAATCTGTAATATTCATTCCCGCTTTATGGTTTATTTCACCATTAGTTGACTAATTCTGTTTTATAAACATTCTACAAAGTCATAAAGTACGCATACTATTATTATTTCATTGATCAGCTGATTCTATACAAAGGTTAAAGTCGTAAATGGTAATGAGTGGTTTAGTTACAATGTCTGTATGTCGTTTGTTGAGGTTAAGTCTGACAAGCACAAGTTTTTGTGCTATCTTCTCTGTTATCAAAGAACGACAAAAATGTTGTAGCATTATTTGTTGGAAACTACCCATATAAGTACTGATTTGGAGAGCGAGGTTTAATGCGAAGTTTAAATTACACTTTGGTAAAGATGCGATTCCAACATTTTACTAACCCACTGCGGGGTTTCAGGTTTCAGTACTGCCAATATATATCTTTTTATTTATGAAATTGCAATATTTATTATTATTATTATTATAACTGTGCATTAAGAAAAGTAAAAATAAAAATTAATGATTTGTTTTTTTATTATGTAATAGAGAGAACAGAAATTACATACCATATGTTTTAAATGTTATATTATTTTTTTTAGTTGGCTACCATGTCTTTATAACTTTATGTACGAAAACAAAGTGTTGTATTCTATCCTTGTAGTCAACAGCTGTGTAATTACTAACATTAAGCTTTTGAGTTCTGTCCGCATGCACAGCAATTTTCCAAAATCGATTCGAATGTGCATTGCAGTCCCATCTATACATAAGAGTGTGTACTATGTCATGCCTATGAGTGCTCCAGTGTGAGCTGCATGGTGTTATTTGTCTATGGTGAAGAGGGAGGGTACTGTACCGTTCGTTTGAACGACTCAACGACTCCGACTCATCACCACTGGTGACTGTTATTTCGGAACTGTTATTTGGAACATAGTATTTTTTCGGAACCGGAACCGTCGGAACTGTTCCGGGAAAAGAACAACTTCGCCCATCACTAGAAATGAGTGTAGTGCTGAAAGGTACTTGTGCATGCATGAACATATCATACTTGTGAGTTTTAGTTCGAACTTAGGGTTAAGATACAAATTAGATTTACTTTAAACGTTATTTTAAGTGATCGTGCTTCATTTAATTTAGAATGCTCATTATTATTATTATTATTATTATTATTATTATTATTATTATTATTATTATTACATCAAATCTTCATTATAAGAGGTCTCGCCATCCTCATTGAATATTAACACGACTACTATGAAGTAGTCAATGTATATATCACCATTAAATCGAGAAAAATTCGTTCCGGCACCGGGAATCGACCCGGGACCTCTCAGCTCTGCGCGCTGAGGGCTCTTTCCAACTGAGCTATGCCGGGACACGATCCACGGTGTCGGTCGAACTCCTCTCATTGTACTGTTTTACGGCCTACTACCTGCATATTGGCTTACATAGGTTTAAATGCAGGTAGTAGGCCGTAGAACAGTACAATGAGAGGAGTTCGACCGACACCGTGGATCGTGTCCCGGCATAGCTCATTTGGAAAGAGCCCTCAGCGCGCAGAGCTGAGAGGTTCCGGATTCGATTCCCGGTGCCGGAACGAATTTTTCTCGATTTAATGGAGGTATTATTATTAGTATAATTATTAGTTTATTATTAACTAGCCGTACCCGTGCGCTCCGCTGCACCCGTTAGAAATAAATATAAAGTAATTACATAATTAAAATAGGACATTTGATCCAGGAAATATTCGTGTTTGATAGAAGGATAAATCGTTTAATATGTTACTTAATTTAAATTATATTTAAATCATTAAAATGGAATCATTTTGGTCCACAGAGCACTCATTTGGTGCAATGACAATTCCATTAACATGTTTCTTAATTGTTATTACATGCATCCATAGTTCACTAAACATTGACGTCATTTACATTTAATGTGTATACTTTGTTTTACTTGTTATATGTTTCCATTGAATTATGGTAATAACTTAATTTTAACTCTTGTTTTCTACGTATTCAGTAAATGGCGCTTGGCCACTATGGTTCTGAACCCTTCAAATAACTTAAATTATATTATATTATATTATATTATATTATATTATATTATATTATATTATATTATATTATATTATATTATATTATATTATATTATATTATATTATATAAAAAGTGTGTTGATAACGGATGTACCCCGATAAGTAAGTTTTCAATTTGTTATGGGGGCTCTTGAATCTCAGGAGGAACAAATTTTATTTTACAACAGGGCAACATAATCTGCTTGGCTTATTACCCAAATTTTTTGCATTGCATTTAATGAATATGTATTTTATGTATTTTAGCTCGATTCAATTGAGCATAGTTAAAATTTGGATTATAAAATAATGAAATGCTAAGCTAACGTATTATTACTGCATACTAAATCAATACACTCTCGTCGGTCGTTAATTCTCTGACATAAACATTATTTTAAGAAATACAGGAAACGAATACACAGAATAGCCTATCAAGTTTTCTGTGCATAAGAAGCTATTTTAATCTTACCTGTCCTCAATTCACTCAGAAGTTACTGTAATAACATTATAGCGTTATGTCCATACAGAGAAACTACACTTTCCAATGGTGAAATAATAATTAATTATACAAATCGGTTAATTTAGCTTCCGATATTGCTTCATACGAACACAGAAACATTTTTTGTAGGCTATGATTCATAGCTTTCGATTGTTGTTGACCAAGGCCCCTTATAGACGAAGTCATTTGTTTATTTCATTACACGGCCTTAGATGGCAGTTATTTTAATTTTAAAACTCATTTATCTCATTAAATATCAGTCCTATCAAAATTTTTCAAAGATTAAAACTTATCGGAAATGATTTTTAAAGAAATTTGTGTTATGTAACATTTTTCATAAAAATCTATAATAAGCGAGATATTTCGATTTATTTAATTCAGGCCCCCTTATAACCCCCTTTTAAATAATGTATTTTGAATGCCATATAGCCTATAATCTAAGTTACAACGAACTTAATTTATATTCTAATTTTCATCGAAATCCGTTCAGCCATTATCGCGTGAAAAGGTAACAAACATACAGACAGACAGACAGACATAAAAACAAAAATTTCAAAAAAGCGATTTTCGGTTTCAGGGTGGTTAATTATATATGTTAGGACCAATTATTTTTGGAAAATCGAAAATCACCAGAAAAATTTCGGCTACAGATTTATTATTAGTATAGATTATATTTTTATTAATTGTGTTTATTATTAATTGTCATTATTGAGTATAATTAGTTACCACTGCCACAGGGTATTTACCGATTTGCAGTGTAAATAAATACGTACATATTATTACTTACTTATTTTCACTTCCTGGCTATTACTTATATCATTCTCATCCTTTTTTCCTAACCGTCTTTTCTGTCATCATCAACATTTTCACTTTATCACATTCCTATGTTTTGTCATTCATCGCTGATTACTTACATACACTTCAGATATATACAAACAATTATTCTTCCTCTGTTATAATGTCAAGGGAGTTGTACTGCCTGATAATAGATGTACATATCAGCCAGAACCTCAACCAGAGGAAGTAAAGAAAATAATGTAGCCTACAATATTCAACTCATACTTACGTAATGAAACAAGTTTCACTAAAATTTTACATTGTATGGAGACGATATAAATTAGTGTCTGAATAAAATACAAACAAAATGAACAGAACTTCGGTATACCCTGCGACAAAATTATCTTGCCGGCAGGGACACTAACACAACCGTACAACCGCACTTGTACTTTGTTCATACAGTCTAAATCCTGGATATGTCGTATTACATCAGGTTTAGACCCTCCCTTTCTGCTTGCTTCAGTAGACTTACTCGGATTTATATAGAACAGAATTTGTGGCTTCATAAATTTCATTCAGAGTTCCCGAAGTACGTTGGACAACAAGAACTTCTACAAGTGAAAAGGATTTCAATTTGCCTTTTACCAAGTCCCAACTGGAAAATCCTCACATTGGGACGCATCCAGCGTTGCAAATGCTTTGTGTTCAATGAATAATCGCACGTCCCTAGGGCCCGCGTCTATGAGAGCGCACTTAAGTGGGAGAGGGATGGTGAATTATTTCTGACAATTGAATTCGGCTTATTTGCATGGCGCCTTTAGTGGCAGCGAGGATGACTACAAAACAAGTGAGCGCGATATTAACAGCCTTAATTATACTTCGAATAAATATGTAATTCGCAAATACTGTGCCGGTTTCAAAGGGATAAGGCTCACCTTCCATTATTTTCCTGCAAACGAGAACGCTCTAGTTTAAGCGTTGATTACATCAACCTGTGTCAGCTGTGTGTTGTTGCCACGATATGAAATCAGTTATAAGAAAAGTACGTGTTATTAAAGGTAGCCATGAGTGAAATTACGAAATTCTAAACTATAAAAGCTAGATTTTTCAAATTTGTACCATATGGGACATGCAAATCACAGAAACCTGCAGAAAAGTATATTCTATTATCCATGTGCTAAAAAGGATAAATGTTCATCTCCCCTCTTGCTTAAAAAAGTCCCTTGTGCAGACACTTGCATTTCCCTATTTCGACTATGCGGACATTTTACTGACTGACCTCTCCAGCGACAACAAAATGAAACTTCAACGTGCTCATAATTTGTGTGTACGTTTTGTAAGCAATGTTCGTAAATATGATCATATTACCCCATCCCTGGAAGCAATAGGTTGGCTTAAACTAGATAAGAAAAGAAATTTACATTCACTTCTCTTTCTCTTCGAAATCTTGAACTCTTCTATTCTTTCGTACCTGTCGTCTCGCTTCACTTACCTTTCTTCCCACCATAATCTGAACACACGCTCTCGTCATGAAACAATACTAACAATACCATCCCATCGCACCTCCTCATACTCATCTTCTTTCACAATAGCCCTGCCAAGACTCTGGAATTCGCTACCTGCTAGCATCAGGGACTGTCGAAATAAAATTGAATTCAAACGAAAACTTACTAGGCACTTGGTCAGTAATTGATTACTTGTAAATAGTTTCTTTAATCTATGACAAAATATTTCAATATTCAGTAATTTCATCACTATACAATTTTGTTATTCTAGATTTAATTTGTAATTCAGTAAATATAAAATATTCTTTGTTTCTCTATGATAAATTATCTAGCTTTAATTATTCATGTAATCTTTTCGTACTTTGATTTTATTGTAATTGTAAATTTAATACTAACTGTAATATTATTTGTAATTGTAATTTTAAATTTAATACTAATTGTAATTTTATTGTTGATATTGTAGTTGGAATCTCCTGGTAGAGGGGCAGAGAAGGCCTGACGGCCTTATCTCTACCAGGTTAAATAAATAAATACTAATACTAATACTATGTGTATACCAATATAACTAAGGAACACACAAAAATTTATCCTTGTAGCTCTCATGATTTACAAATTACGGGCAAGTTTACATTTTTTGGGAGGGGGCGGGTAACTCAAAGAGTCCCTAGCGTAACAATTTTCTTTTTTTCGTTCTCATAATTTGTGAATAGGCTCACCACACATCTAATTATTTAAATTGCCCTGGGTTTCCATGTAGATTGATTAGATAAGTCTCTAGAATTTTTAACATTGTAAACATTTTTTCATAAAAATAAATAGTACATTATGCAACGACCCTATAATGGTAGTAATTAAGACGCAAGTATGTTCGTTTATGAAACGAGCGCAAGCGAGTTTCATAATTTTCATACTAGCGTCTTAATTATCATTATAGGCAAGTTTCATACGACTTTTAATGTTCGACCATATTTCTAACTTGAAATTATTCAAAAGTAGGTCATGTCATGGTTATGTAAGTGAGTAGCGAACTGACCTGAATAAAATTGTGAGATGTGCGCAGACGCGAAAATATTGATTTTTCCTGACGCCGAATGTCATTGACCTTGATATAACGTAGAGAATAAGATGAACATTAGTCTTGATATAACCTGGAAATTGATTTAGAATTGAAAAACGAGATGACAAATTCAATTTATTTGAATATTATTTACAATTAACGCTAATTATTATAGTAACAGAACATAAACTTCTGCGACAGTATTGGATTTCCAGCCTCCGTGACTTTTCGCTAATTGTCTTTCGATTGCATATCCGAGAATAATCGATACTTGCGGTTTTATAATGGTACAAAGGTGATTTGTCATTGGCTGAACTCCTGAACTTTAATGAATAGGTGTACTTTAATGAGGTGCATTAAAGGGCTACTACCAGGTGTGTAATTACTACATTTCGGCATGGTCGAGCATAAAAAAATTAAGAAACTGAAAAAGAAACATTGAAATTGTATTCACCATAAAACCCAGAGCCATTTTCATTCACTACATACAGTATCTCTGAAAAATACCAAGTTTGAAGTGTCTATCACAAAATATGCGTCGCAAGGAGCATTTTATAGAAATGAAAATGCTGAAAATTTAAAGTGTGAGAAAACAGTACAAAACTGAGCGTGTCGCAGCTGGAATTTAAAGCACCACGGGACTTTCATTGGCGTATGGACTTCAAAAATGGTGCTACGGTACTGTTGATGAAATTTTTATATATAGAGACGTAGGTAGTATTTTGTAATGTAAAAAAGTAAAATTGTGATTTCTTCAAAATTCACTCATGGGTACCCTAGCAGAACGCTGAAGTTAATATTATGTGATTACTAAGGATTACGAAAACATCTGAAGAATACCAGGACTCACACTAGACTATCGATCCATTGTTGATGATGGTTAATATTAACAGTTTGTTTCAGGTCCATAGGCAGAGTTGTGGGTGGAGCATGGGGGGACACTGCCCCCCAACTTGTCTCAAGTCTTTTGTATAACTTATATTAATATTAGAAAATGTTGAATTCAAAAGTTATTTTATGCTTTTGTTTATGATTAAGTTAATGTCTGCAGATCATGTGTCTGAACTATAACATTTTTTTTTTTATTTCTGAATGTACAATATAAGAATTGCTACACCTCATTTCAGGAAAGGAAGCATAGTAATATTTCTTTTGTAACAGCCTGTACTCATATAGAGAAAAAGGAAGAGTGATTCCGGTACAATGTGTAAACTTAAAGACGAGATTAACCCTGGACTGCTCACCCTTTTTTGGACTCATTACTGTTCACTGGGGTATGTTGTCACCCCACGACTTTTCTCTCCTTCCTCCACTACAGGTAATTGAATATTTTATTGTCTTTGAATAACACAAGCTGTTATTAGATTATTAGAATAAACTGCAGAAGAAAATTGAGTCATCTAAGGTGACACGTTACCTAGGGGAGCATTGTAGGGTTAAATAAAATAATTAGAATTTACATTTCATATGATATCTTCAGGAAGGTAAGCTACATATAAAAATGTTTGCATTAGCACTGTTACGTAGTTTTATTGATGTATGCATGTGTTCCTATACGAGAGAGAAAAAGAGGGAGATTGTTTTAAGCTGTACCTTATTATAATTTGTAGCAGACCTCAGTTCAAGGCGTATACAACTCGGTCCGAAACATCGCGGATATGAATGTAACACTGTAAGAAACACGTCCCTTGAAAATACTTTTATTAAATGATCATATTCCGATATACTGTACCACGGTCAAGCTATAACGTGAGAAGAAGGTAAATGATGTCCCCCATAACCCCGTTACTTGGGGCTTCTAAGAAATCAACAGGAGAACATCTTCAGCCTGGAAAGCATTCTGGAGCCTGAAGTCCATATTACTTGAAAAATCCATCAACAGAAAACTTAGATTCGAAGTCCTCGAGTCATGCATATTCCCAATACTCTTATACGGATGCCAGACGTGGCCGTTAGTAGATAAACTCAAACAATCCATTCAAGTATGTCAAAGGAAAATGCAGAGAAAGATACTGGGTATATAACTTCACGGCAGGATCTCAAACGAAGTACTATGCAACCTCTCCAGCTACGCGGATGCCTTGGAAAGGGCAACAAAGCTAAAATGGAAGTGGAGAGGACACGTGGCAAGGCTAAATCCAGAAAGATGGGCGTACGCAGCTACAATATGGGACCCATAAACGGGGAAGAGAAGACCAAGGCGCAGATGGGCAGACATACTCGCAGCGAGGGCCGGAAACAGTGGTCAAGAATAGCAAGAGACAGGAATAGGTGGAAGCAACTAGAGTAACACTTAAGTGAAGTGAACATTGTACAATCTAAAGTGTATATAGCTTGTAAGAGGAAAGTTAGTGTCAATGATATATATCATAGTGCCACAAGTCTTACTTTGAATAGCTCACCAAGTTACATCGAGCCACCCCTTTCTTAGGAGGCCTTTGACCTACACGGGACATTACCAGACCATTCATTCATTCATGATTTTGCTTTGCCACCCCCCGAGGAAACGGTTCTCTCTCCGCCTATGTTCAGGACAGCCAACTTCGACTGTATAATCTTTTCGCTGTAAGAAAATTCATAATGTAAACAATAGCACGTGACTGAAATGAGGCTTCATTGGCCGCTGTTTGGCGCCATAGATTCTCACTACGTGTTCCCGTCTACTCTTGCACATTCTGTTCCATGTTAAACATTTCCAGTTACTCGTCAAGTAGGCCTAACCTCACTACTATGCATTCATTTTGCTTAGGAAACATTTACTTTATAATTACTGTAATTAAATTATTTAAGTCTTATGTCTTCACAATGGACAGTTGAGGATGCAGAAGCCATACTTCAGTACTATGTGCATACGTGAACAACTATGACCTCAAGTGACGCCAGCTTATTACAAGAACAGACTACTTCGGTATTACTGTTGGTATTCATCCGCGTTCATAGTACATAACAAAATATAAAAGTAGCTTTCCTTTTACATAGCGTTTTATATGTAAGTGAAGTTGAATGTTTCGTCGTATTTAACAACTAGCATTCGATTTTTTATTTTTCAAATAATACAAGATTGTGGTTTCCTATTACGAACTATATTTTCCTGTGTCATGTGAGTGTTTCGACTGGGAGACAATCACAGGTATGACAGCAACGTGCTTATGTTTACATTGGGATTTTTCTTACAGCGAAAACAGTATAGGTAGTTGCTAGCATATCAAATTTACAAACTCATTTCATATTCATATAAAATATTGTACGCACATGAAACAGATTTTCAGTCTCATTTTTGTAAATATTGAAACTGGTTGCATGTTTTGAGAAGTACGGTATGTGATGAAAGTGATGCGTATCCGTTTTCCATTTCTGCATGAACGATCGCTATGCAAGCCACATTCATCTGTTCAATTATTTATACAGTATTATAATGTCGAACTATTGATATATCGAAATACCCCTGGGATGGATATGGTACAGGTTTTATGATGGAGGGCTCTGTGAGCTTTCCTCCTATATATATATATATATATATATATATATATATATATATATATATATATATATAACCACAATGACATGATTTGTGTTCGAAGATAAAGCTCTTCTGACGAATATCATTTCTCTGGTAAATCTTCTCTGTCGAATGGACGTGAAAATCTCTTCTCTTATTTTAACTTTTCACAGCTAACTGAATTTTCAGTAATGAAAATATGGAACTAATTAATTGTGAATGCAATTTAAACCGATATGGGATTAAATGGCAAGATAAATGTTCATAATTAGGAGGAATACTAACTTGTGCAATTCATTGAGTACGTTCGTGTACTTTTTTGGTCGTTTTTGCAATATTATAGTCATCTGGTGCCATTAAGTTGAGTAAAACTTCTGTAGGATGTTCCAGCGCTTAATGTTTGATTTCTGAAAAATTCCTCAAATATTATATGCTTTTGAATGCGCTATTCTCTCGCCAATGAAATGTACAAAGGTAAGATGTATATACTAAAAAGAAAATTATATATATAGGGTGTTTCCGGGCTAGTGTTACAAACTTTCAGGGATGATGGCGAAGGGCACATGTATCAATTTGAGATAAGCAACCCTGGTCCGGAAATGACTGAGTCGAAAGTTACAAGCAAAAATAGTTCTGTGGAAATGGAATAATTTTATTCCTCTTTACACTTTATTTATGTGTATTTATCTGTACATCTAACACATATTGTATTCATCTGACGTTATTTATGTTGTCTACTTACAGTATTCCATTCAGTGCGCTGTCTGAGGGATGGGGACAGGAAACTACACTTAAGCAATGCAGATGGCGTAATGTGTAACGGACATGGTCGGTCCTGATATGCACGTCTGTAGACAGCAGTGTATGTGTACAAGTTGCAGTGTCCAGTCGATCAGTCCTAGTGAAATGGAGGAGTACACAAGAGCGGAATAAGTAGACATGATTTTCGAATACGGATGAGCCACAGATTGTATCGGGCCAGTACCCATGTAGGAGACATCCGGCCCATACCATCTTTCCACGACTGTTCCAAATGTTAAGCGAATGAGGGCACGTGATGCGAAATTATAATTCCATTTCCACACACAACTATTTTTGCTTATAACTTTCAACTCAGTCATTTCCGGACTAGGGTTTCTTATCTCAAATTGATACATGTGCTCTTTCCCATCATTCCTGAAAAGTAGAAAAATCACATGTCAAAAAATAAAATAAAACTCATAAATTATTTTTTCTTTATAACTGAGTAACCCTCAATTTTGATGTATTTAATCAGCGGATGTGGCTGCAGAGCGAGATAAGAGGCCGGTAACATACCACATTTCGGCCACCCAATATTCTTACTCAGCAAGTTCCGTGAGTATGTCGTCTTCTTTGTACTGTAACTCTGTTGTATGTGGTCGATTCCCTTCATATTTCATATCAACATGTGAAGTAGATCTTCAGGTATGCGAAACTGCATGTTTCTGTTACATTCAAAATTGTTATACCACTGAGATGTCAAGCAAGCGCATTTTTCTGACCTTGACGTCGTGCGCGGGCATCAAGCGCTAGGTATGGAAGGAGGAAGAATTATGTATAGGCCTGTTGGATTAAGAAAACAGTGGTGCACAAACTTCAATTGGAACGTGAAATCTTACGTTGTTATTTTTATATGGCTTCTTTCTGTTTGATATTTTATATATTGTCTGTAAAACAAAAGGACTAACTCCAAATTCTTAACATTGCAATTGTGTTTCAAATGTTAATAACATAAATTCCATAGTAGTATAAAAGTGAATGAAACACATCTTTCATAAAGAAAATGATATCCCAAAGAAAGAGACTGGTATTACATGATAAGTTGGAATTGATATTGATGGTATCTTTAACCTTAAAAAAGTAATCAATAAACTAATCAAAACAATATTATAGTACAAGCCAAAGTTACTTAGGTATATGTTTTAACTGTAACTAATACTACATAACAAAACTCTTAACGCATTATGCTTTTAAGGTGATATTGGTGCTCAACTTCCTATCAACAGAATATTAAATTATTTTCTCGAAATCTGCTGAAGCTATAGAGCTGACGTTTTTACAACACACGGACACATATCTTTTGTTTATGGTGTAAAAGTAATTGCTTTGTTAATTAATTTCCTTACAAACATTTTACATGCGAATATTTTCAAAAATTTCAATACACTATTTTCAATATTACGTATTTACGATATATTAGATTTACGAAAATATGGTTTCAATACCTGTAAGGTTACTAAATAAACATATATGAAAATTTCACTTTTCTGTAAAATTAAGTTGAGAAAATATTCATTTTTAATAAAAAAGCAAACTTCTGAAAAATGAGCATTCAAATTAAAACTTGCCTTCTTATAATGCACTTACACTTCTCAGACAAAAATAAAAATTAACATGGATACAGTTTTAATAAGTTATCTTCCCTTGATACATTGAATCAGTGCTGGCCATCCCTGTATATAGCTCGCCCAAGCGGCATATACTTACTACCTCTTTGTTCTGTCTTTTCCCTTTCCGCTGTAAAGCGCTCAAGCTCTTCTGAGCTCTAAAGCGCGCTCTTGCGCCTATGGGTATCAGTTGACATGACTGTTATACCACGTCAAGTGAGCGTGAATGGACATGGAACAAAATATAAATATAGGATAACCATTGAGTGCAGATTTGGCTAAGGTAGACAAAAAAAATATCCTTTCTTCCGTCCCAAAATTATTTCTTTTTTACTTCCTTGAGTATTATCTCTATTTTGACTGAAGTCTTAAGGTAACATACCACATATTTGTGGAAGTAATAAATAATGCTTACTATTCTTTCCAGGTGCAGTAGTGCAATATTTTTCTCTATTGCAATTATTTGAATATTTGAGAACCGAATGTGCTTTCGAAGTACAATTCAGCGAACGCAAGGTGGCAGCTTATTAATTATGTATCAAATAAGCTTCCAAAAGGCGTAATAGTAACTAAAATGTTATATTTTCCCCATAAGATAATTTATCGTTGGAAAGCAAGAGGATAAAGAATATTAGTTTTTTAACTAAAGGAACATTGGCTTAGTGAGCTACTTATTAAATTAGGTTCTCATTGTGATAGTAATGAACATTTACAGAAAACTTACCTCTGGAAAAATTCGTGGCCGCCAAGAAAGTTTTTCTATTATAGCAAGTATGAGGTAGAAACAAAGACAATCCAAAGAATTAGTTACTTCGTGTAGCTCAGAAGAACTAGATTCTGTAACGCAGATAAGTTTTGCCAATGAAGATAAATGAAATGTTTGCTCTGTTATTAAAAAAGCAACAATAATAACTCCACGTACAATTCAACCAATGAAGAGAAGTAGGCCTACCGGTATGACTACATCTATTGATCTCGTTCATACACTCCAGGAGAGACACACCGATAACTGTGTCTGACAAAAGGGAATTGAATTAGAAATTTTGACATGTGCCATGCTTATAACAAAATTTTGAAAGTGAAAAACACTATTACTGCAAAGGAGAATCAATTATCCAGTATAACAGAAAAAATGGCAGAGGTAGGATTACAAAAATTGTTGGCTAACAAAAAATATATTTTCAGATATTCTGTATTTCTGAATGGGAAATTGTTTCAAAATGCAATTGTGTTTATTTAGTAAGTAGCCTACAGCTGTGACGATTCATGGTATAATTTATAGATGGTTGCAGTTAACTTATATGTATGATTTTTATATTCTGAAAACAGCCTTCAAACCATACAACATAGTTTTAAATAAATAACGGAATATAAGAGAGGGGGTTACTATTTACAATTAATGGATAAAATACATCTCTGTACAGGATCAGCTATTATTGAAGTAGTATAAAATAGCTAGTACATTATGCTGTGGAATAGGGGACATAAATTGTTGAGCGGGCGAAAATGTTTCAATATCTGTAGAGCGATTCATAAGAGGATATAGTTTTAATTCTTTCTCAGCATAGATATGTAATATTTAAACAGAAAATCGAAGCGAATATCTAGTCAACTTATTACCACAGTCCAGTATATACAGTCACGAAGTCGCTGAGCCATAGACACGAAAAAAAGATTAGCTGATAGGTAGGCAGAGAGATAGGCAGGTAGATAAATGGATGGATGGATGGATGATGGATGGATGCATGGATGCATGGACGGATAAATGGATAGATAGGTAGGTAGATAGATTAGGTAGCTAGTAGATAGATTAGGTAGCTAGGTAGATAGATTAGGTAGCTAGGTAGATAGATTAGGTATCTAGGTAGATAGATTAAGTAGCTAGGTAGATAGATTAGGTAGCTAGGTAGATAGTTTACATAGCTAGGTAGATAGATAGGTAAGTAGATATGTAGATAGATAGACAGACAGACACATAGGTAGGTAGGTAGGAAACTAGATAGGTAGGTAGGTAACTAGCTACGTAGATAGGTAGATAGATAGGTAGTTGGTAGGTAGGTAGCTATGTAGATAGATAAGGAGGCAGGCAGACAGATGTTTATGGTTGTGTAGATAGGTAGTTCGGTCAATATTGCACAAAGTTTCATAACTTAAGTGGATGAATGTATGGATGGATAGATGGATGGATGGATGGTTCACGGAAAATATACAGACAAATGGAAAAAAAAAATATGATAGCAATAGTGGTTATAATATTGCTGATATAATTCAAAATAATTATAATTAATTAAATTGGTAATGTTATTTTTGGTTATATATTTTTCCTCCCTTTTCTGGAAAATTATAAACGTGTGATTCAGTATTTTACGCTATTATGAACAGAATATTTTGGATGTGTGCAATATTTTTTGTCATTGGTGATTTTCTGCGTGATAATCAATTGAAACATTTCAACAATTTGATTTCGGAGAATCGCACATATGTTTACTTTGTTGTATCGTTGTGTACACACTTGCTCTTTCATCTAATGTAATCGTACCCAACCTGTCTGCCAATGAATAGTTTTGAATATGCATTCACGCAGTCTGTAACAGTCACACGAGCTGAACAAAATCCATGATGCAGATCCATTCTAATACCGCTCATGAATAGAAATGCAATCAACCACAAACATCAGCAAAGACTTGATTAAAATTTGTAGCGTTTGATTCTGCTATTAAAAGTAAATTCAGTTTCTATAATGGGCGTGTTTTTGTGCCCATGCGTCCGAGATCCACATGACTTATTCCAATAACCGTTATTCCAATTCATATAGTCCATATTATGGGTTATGCAGGCATTAAATTCATTGATTTACGTCATTTCTGCAGAAATGAATGGGTCGTCTATTTGAAAAGGGCGGACTTTTGCCATATATGAAAGAACGGCCGAATATGTAATTAACGGATGCATGCAGCTCATAAATAATTATATGTGAACTACAGAGGGGCTATCACATAAAGAATTACCGGCCTTAAAAAAACTAAAAGCCAGTACATTAAGGTAAGAATATGATATAGCGATAATAGAGTATTATGTAATTAGAATGGAAATACTCTGCAAAAACGAGCCACACAACATTTTCAATTGCCAGAAATACCACACAATATCATATTATATAGGTTGGATTATATTTTGTGTAGCCCATACAAGGTGATACGGGACTAAATTGCATACCTTGAGAAAGCGACCACTGAGTTATCAGTAGGGACCGGATTTTTATGTAATATCAGGGTGTGAAATATATACATATTTATGTAAGAAAAATAAACTGAAAATGTACCAAAATACTTAAAATAATGAAAATATGTCATATCAATATCTGGCAGACAGAGGATAGATAAGATTCTCCAGTTGTGATTTCATAGAGCACCCGAGTTTTTACCGCACACTTGACACATTACTATTTTTCCATCTGTAGTGAAAGCTTCGTCCATCGCTATCCATGATTTTATTTTTGTCATTAGGGTTGAAGATACAGGGACCATTTTAGTTAGTTAAAAGCAGTAGATAAACTCACTTGCACTTTATACTGTAAATACTAAAACTAGAGAACTGAGTGAAGTGAATGACATGACAGAACTGCTTTACTGGATTATAAGAAAATTGGAGATGTGTGACACATGCATTTTAGCTGCTCCCTGTAAGAAACAATGTACCTACTAAAACCTCAAACTATAGGCATTTACAAACTGTTGTTTGAAAAGTGACATTCCTATCTCATTCAGAAGGGTAGGATTATTCCAGCCGAGAACCATACTTTCTAATTGCTCGGAAAATCCCATTTACTTATAGGTCTACTAAATTTAAAGTAAAGAAGTCAAGAATTAACCTGAAAGCTATTTATTTTAATTTTTTAACATCTTTTCAATTTGTTCCTCTACTCCAGGTTCTTTTCAAAAGTCGGCTATTTTATTGCGGCTCATTTGAGACTTGACACGGGTTTTCCCTGGAAGAATTAGGAAGAGGATGGGTAAGGTTGCAAATTCCATGGGAACTGCTTGTTGAGACGTGTCCAGAACAATTATAGTTCGAGACAAATCATGTCATTCTCATCCCACTCCACCTCATGAAGGCAACGCTGCTTTCTGAGCGATATTTTACAATACAAAGTAGTTTTATGAGAAAGGTTGCTTTTTGTTCACTCATATTTACAGTGGGCGGTATGGGGTGAGTGCCTCTTACTTTCTGGAACTAAGGACGTTATGTTTCGTCCCGAAATATATCCTTTTCTTGGGTAGGTAAGAAAGCTTTTTAAATCTGTGTATTTCAAATTGTAAACTTCCCTAGCAATTTTCTTTTTCCTTTTAGAGGAGTAAAAAAGAATAAAACCCGGAAATATGTAGATTTATGTAATACCAAGCCATAATATGTATTGTGGGGCAAATATTTAAAAATATGTAGTATCAAATTTTAATATATTAATGGTAATTACAAGATTCGCAATGATTTGTTATTTATATATGGTTAAGTTGAAAGGAATATATGTAAATACATAAAAATCCCTAGTTATCAGCAGAGGTAAGAAGTTCGTACTAAAACCCTTAAGTTGTGTGAGCTTGGACTATGTATCCACCGAATGGACAGTAGTAACGCAGCTGTCACCGTCAACAAATCATCAAAACAATCTTGTACAGTCGGGCGATAACCATACTGCTCTTTGTACTTTAGAATAAGTAAGAAACAATATTGACAAATAATATTGTGCAAAAGAGACATTTTCATATAAAGTTATTTATCCATACTTATAAGCAGAGACCGGAACTTTGGCAGAATTCCTTTTTAAATGTGTTAAATCTATCTTAATTTTGAAAGTAAATCTGTACGAATTGTACTTTTGTGATTGAAGCGTCACACTTTTATGTTGCCCTTTTCTGCCTCTTTTTAATATAAATGCCTAATTAACAAAATAAATGCTTTTTCTTGTCTTTATTTCATTATTTATCTATTATTTATTAAGTTATTATTAAAATTTGCCTATAGGTGTATTTTAATTTATTTCTATAACCCCTATATTGAAAGTGACTTCACCGACTGTATATTATTGTCTTTCAGTCATTGTCTTTGTTGTTGAAACAACTACTCCTGGTGTAAAGAAGCAAAAGACCTGGTTTCCGAAATTGGTAACTGTTACTGGAGACTCTCACTGCACCAATATCTACGGAACCGAATAGGAATAGCCGTCCAACGTGGAAACGCAACCAGCATTTTGGGAACCTTTCCAGGTGCCAATTCTGTCGATGAGACTTTCCTTATTTGAATATCTGAAGTGATTGCAGTTTTCTTTTCTTAACATATTCATATAAAAAAATTAGGAGTCACAAAATTGTAGCGGTTAGGTTTTAGATAGTAGATAGAGAAGATGTGAGATTTTCATTATTAGAGAAACTGAGATAAGAATGAAGAAATAATAGAAGAAGATAACAAAAGGGAAGAGAGGCAGAATAGGAGCAAGGAAGAAAGGAATGAAGAGTGAGACAAATAAATAATGAGAAAGATAAGAAATGATTATAAGGAAATTTTTTTAAAAGAATATTGTAACAAGGAAGAAGATACACACAAATTCCACAATTTGGGACATCTGGCCGAAATCTACGGCTGACCACTAGGATCCAGAATACAAAGCAGAGGTTAAATTAAAAATACAATACGATTGCGGAGAGAATATGGAACAATGATAAATGTAAACATAAAGCACTGTACAATTTGATTTCGGAGAAACATGAGATGAAAATACATTGAAGAGTAATGAAATGAAAAAAAAAAATACATAGTATTATACAAGTGATTGTGTTATAATGGATAATGAATCTCTCAATACCATTAGACAAATTTTGTTAATGTACTCATTAGAAAATTTAAGAGAAAGGAGAATGGTTTTGGTTAACTTAAATGAAGTTCCCCTAGCGCCAAAAAGAAGTCCTTTCACTTCTCATGTATTAATATTCATCTTGTATCTCTCACTGAAGTGAGGAATACATGGGTTGTAAATAGACTTCTTTTCATCGTTAACGTTATTGGCTTGTTGATCATCCTTCTCGAAACGGACAGTGGGGTCAAGAATGAGGCTTCTTTGATTCCGGCGATCGATGGCTATAATGTCTGCTCTTCTCGTTGACCCATTCTCAGCCAAGCAGTGCACTTCTTCGTAAACCTCCCACTTTGCCTTCCGAAGAGTGGTTGCGATGGAGCTTCTCACTTTATGGTGGCGATTGTTCCTCAATAGTTCTCCTTTAGGGCAATAACCCAAAACATGCCCAAGGGTTTCTACTTCGCTGCATCCTGGATGACGACACTTTTGATCTTGAAAGGAACGACCTGGCACCGATCGTACTGCTACGAAGTTTGTGGACATCTTTAAGTCATTGGTCCACTCTTAGGATGATATCCCTCTTCTGTTACTAATCCAAGAGTTGTTTTTTGGATCTTCACTGTAAGTTACCACTCCTTTGCATTTTTGTGGCAGACGACACCAATTATTAAACGACCTCCGCCGTAACTCAGATCTTAAACTTCGGCCTGTCATCGAATGTGCTTCTGCGTTGTTGGGAATGTTTTTCCGTTTCAAGATTCCTGCAGAAATGGAGATGTTCGTCATTTATTTTTAAAAGACTTCTGGCAATGTTATAGTGTTGGAGGTGTACTTCCCATTCAGCATTAAATAAACCAAGGCCACGAAGATTCTTCGGAGCATATAGCATGTCATTCCGACAATCGTACGGTAAACCCACAATTTCCTTAGCACCTGTCCGGACAATTTTATCAATATCATGTAAGAAAGATTTTGGAATCTTATTCAGTGGTGTGCTTTGGAGCGAATAAATGATCTTAGGCCATATATACTGATTCATAATATTCAGGTTTTGATCAGGTTTTAGTAAATTAGTAGTGGTTAACTTGTCAATATCTTTACCAAAAGTTCGAATAATATTTAGTTGATCAAATACAAGGAAGATAGAATAGAAGAAAGAAAATTTAACAAAGGAAGGTAAGAAGAGGGGGACAATTGAATAAAATATTGTATAATGGGAAAGAAAACGATCAAATGGAAAACAGTAAACATGAAAAAAGTAAGAATAAGGAAGAATGAAGTTGTGGTAAATATCAACTTTATTAGTTCTTGCAAACACGACAGTTAGTTGTTCATAGCCGTGTTAAAGGCAACTTAGTGACGGTTCGCTATTCTTGAAGTAAAATACGTTCAATAATATTGCAGCAGCGGACCTCGTTTGATGTTGCCTCGTCTTAATGAAAATCTTGGGACTAGAGTGTAGAAAATATTACACAAGTTTGTTCGGAGATCAGCAGCGTTCTCTGCCGGGTAGTTATCAATTATGAACGGAGAAGGCCATAGCCAATGAGCGTTTAGAGCGGGGAAAGGGACTGAATTTTATACGCTTCCTCCAGTGCAATATTTCTCTGAAATATTAATGAGAGCTTTTGTGGGATGGGAGAAAGAGATATAAGCAACAAGCAGTTGTAAAGTAGTGGTTAAAAAATGAAAATGTAGGCGAAAAGGAAAGCAAGATAGGAGCCATAACACATCAGTAATGTTTATGGCATATTCGGCTTCGTTTCACGGCTGTTATCAATTATAAAACAGGTTCCTTTGCAAATATCAAACAAGAGGAAGCATATTATTTTATTGCTAATAATTACAATTGTACAGATATGGCTTTCAACAATAATTCATTATGCTATAATTTTCCATGGAAATAAGAGACAAGAGAAGGAACATTTTCTGCTGAAATGTATTACTATACTGTACACGCAACTGTTCATGAAGTTATATTGGCAGTTTTTGGATTCTGTGGACATTATAGCAGAAAGGTTCTCCTGACGATTTGCTTGACTCTAAATACTTACTGTGACATGACAACTTGTAATTTTTAAGAAATTTGTACGTACAAATTTGTGAAATTAAAAAAAAAACACAATTTTGAAATACAAAATACTTGCAAATATAACGTGTTTCATACAATCACTAACAAGCAAACATTCTGATGGAGGCAGATAAAAAAGTTAATTTTTTTTCTTTCACCATGTTAATAATGTCACAAGAAGTGCTTATACAAATTTTGGCCACACGACCGCAATTACGAGGCCGTCCAGAAAGTAATTTTTTCTGAGGCCGTTTACAAAAAAAAGCACATTTGCATGGAAAGATTTATTGAAACAGATACAGAAATTGTTGCGCTATTTGTCAACATATCCCCCACCGGAATTGAGACATTTGTCATACCATCGGATTAATTTTTGTATCCTTGTGTCGTAGAAGTCAGCCGCTTGGGATCGGAACCAGCGTTTGACAGCTGCCTGCACCTCTCTGTCGATCCAGTGATATGAAGAATGTCTCAATTCCGGTGAGGAATATGTTGAAAAATAGCCCAACTATTGCTGTGCCTATTCCAATAAATGTTTCCAATGAAATTGTGTTTTCTTTCTGTTAACGGTCCCTAGCGAATTAATTTTTACGGCCCTCGTAATTGCGGCCGAGTGGCCAAAATTTGTATAAACGCTTCTTTTGACATTATTAACATGGTGAAAGAAAAAAACTAACTTTATTATCTGCCCCTATCAAAACGTTTGCTTGTAAGCTCAGACATCTTAATGCTCAATAAAATTGGCCAATAATTAACATGTAATTACACTGACTATTTCGTTTATATGACGTCATACATTTTCGACCAATGTAGTGTAATGAAATTTTGAATTTCAACGAATCACAGTCATACATCCCGACAATTTTTGAAACACGATTTATCACACTCAGTTTTTCGCATGGTCGTTCTTTTGTTTAGTCAGTGTAGCCAACTGTTTCCTCGTAAATCGATGAGCATGAATCCATTAATAAAACGATGACGTAACAGCCAGCAAACATAAGTAAAAATGGAGGGCATTCCAAAACTTTGTGATGTATCAGGTAGTGAAATTGAATTAATAATTCTAAACTCAATACACAATAAAAACAGAGCGAACTAATCAAATTCACGGGACATACCAATGCATCTGAACTTAAACCTTATCAACAGATTAACCAAAAACATCGCACGGAAGTACTAAAATCCTACTTACACATCTACATCTTCATCTTCTAATTCCATGTCCATTATATCCAAATAAAATGACACTTCTTCATTCAGATTTGAAAAATTATTGTATGATCGATTCCCACAATTGATAAATTGTCTTAGATCTGCTCAAATGCAGTAGATTTTTGAAAGCCCCATATTCAGTAAATATCAGGGTTAATATCTGGCTATTTTGTAGTCCAACTTACAGAAAATTGCCTTTGATAACACTGTCATCCAAAGTGTTACGTAAAATTATTTTGATGGGTTGAAGATTTAGAAGCGCACAATCCTGCATGAATACGGTATTTTGAATGTATTTATTTCGTAAACTTGGTATCGCATAATCATGAATCATGTTCAAAGGCTCGACGTCAGTAATAAGCAATCCATCTTACTCAGCAGTAAGCTGGTTACATACTATGTGGACAACGAAACAAACGCAAACTGTTTCCAGTAATATTCAGACAGTTAGGCTAAATCAAAAACAAACATGGCAAGAATAAGGACAAACATTGTGATTAAAATAAAGAAATGGAATGGAATATAGCAAAATGAAATGTCAGAGTCAGGATCGCGGTCTTCCTCTTTGAAATTATATTATCAATTACTGTATACTTTGACTGACAGTCAAGGAAAGGAATATCCCGAAATTTTTACCGTTGAGATCTTCATCCATGCTTCCACGAATATGTGTTCTCACTTTGTTCCCTTAGGGATTGAGGTTGAATCTTCGGTCTTCGTGAACTTCACCATTAGTTCTGGTCAAAGGTCTTTCTCCGAGTACCGACAGCCTGGTCAGCTGAGCCCATGACTTTTTACGAGGTGTGCTGCTCTCCTCTTCCTATCTCATTTGGGCTTGGAACCGGCTGTATTGGGGTTAGTTTCTGATGCTGTATAGCAGTGGTTGCCAAACACCACGAAATTGTCACGTAATAGAAATACAACCCGCACACCACTATCGCAGGGACAGGGGTGGAGTGGGTATCTCCTCAGGTAATGCAGCGAATAACAGCGCAGAGACGGACTGTGACCGAAAAACAAAAGCAATATGATATTCTTCTACTTATTAACTCCACACACTTTTTTATCCTTCTATTAATTATTTTTGTATTATTAATAAAATATATTTTCTTATTTACCATGAAAAGAACGTGTACTTTACATCAGCAGTTGGTGACGAAGTTGTAAATTACACTACATACTTAAAAAAACGTCGAGGTATTTTACCTCGCTTAAGACATAGAAGCCGATACTTTGTATTGTTTGTTTATTGATGAAATATTCAAATCACGCTACATTCGTCGAAAAAAAAAACGTCAAAGTGTTTTACCCCGATTAAGACATAGAAGCCGATACTTTGTATTGTTTGTTTATTAATGAAATATTCAAATCACGCTACATTCGTCGAAAAAAAAAACGTCAAAGTATTTTACCCCCAATTAAGACATAGAAGCCGATACTTTTTATTGTTCGTTTATTAATGAAATATTCAATTTACAGGTAAGGGAGTGGTAGTCTTTATGACAAGAAGAATAATGACAGCGTACTTTGTTTTTTTACACTTCATTTAAAATTTTACAACAAATTGAGTATCTCATATTTTTGCCGTCTGCACAAAAATACTTTTCCTCCCATGCTCCTTAAAATTAAGTTTTTACATATTATCTGTTTTCTGTTTTGAAAAAGACATCGAAACACATTATTCTACACACTTGTAACATTACATATGTACGTCCGCTCCTGATACCTGTCTTTACTTATATCGAAGTGAAGGCTGTAAACAGAGAGGGGGGGTATGATGTCATGGTTGCGCTTGAGTGTCTGTCGCGACACAGTTTTTGGCGATCACTGATGTATAGTATAGGATATAACGGAGATAAGAGCACTTAATATATCCGTCATATTACGAAAAGTAAATAAACTATTCACCAATGACAGCTGTGAGCAGTATGGGATGAAGATATATGCAAACAAAACGAGGACCACGGTTATGGGAAGAACTCTAAAGAAAGTAAACGTGAGAATTCGAAATGAGACAGTAGAGCAAGTGGACAGTTTCAAATACTTGGGGCTGTATTATATAAGCAGTAACATGAGCTGCTGTCAGGAAGTCAAAGGGAGGATAGCAATGACAGAGGAAGCTTTTGATAGAAAAAGGAACATCTTCTGCGGACCTTTAGAAAAAAAATAAGGAGACTGGTGAAGTGCTTTATGTGGAGTGTGGAATTGTATGTCTCCATATTATAAAAAGTAACTAAACTATTCACCAATGACAGCTGAGAGCAGTATGGGATGATGATAAATGCAAACAAAACGAGGACCACGGTTATGGGAAGGAATCTAAAGAAGATAAACGTGTGAATTCCAAATGAGGCAGTAGAGCAAGTGGACAGCTTCAAATACTTGAGTGTAGCCTACTAACTATATAAGGAGTAACATGAGCTACTGTCAGGAAGTCAAAAGAAGGATAGCAATGACAGAGGAAGTTTTTAATAGAAAAAGAAATATCTGCGTACCTCTAGAAAAAAAATAAAAAAGAGACTGGTGAAGTGCTTTATGTGGAGTGTTGAATTGAATGGGGCAGACTCTTGAGCATTACGACGAAGTAAAGATAATCGATTAGTAGCATTTGAAATGTGGATATGGAGAAAAATGGAGTGTGTGAAATGGACAAACAGAATGAGGAATGTAGCTGTGCTGGAAAGAATGGGTGAAGAAGGGATATTACTGAAACCGATAAGGATTCTCTCCAGGCAGTAACCTTTACAGCGTTGTCAAAGTACGTTACGTTTTAAAAATCCCTTTGCAGAACGAAAAATTACATTTGTTCGGATAAAATTTCTCCACATTTAAAGGACAAAACTAAAATTCTTTCAGTCACTTTTTATCATAATGCACTGGTCTCTTAAATTGACTGATCACATTGGCAATTGATTCAATAACTTTCCCAACATTTCCTATAAAGTTTTCAAATAATTTTTATTTCTCTAAAATGAAGGCAAAACGAGGAAAATTGTATTACATTTTTTGTTTGAAATATCTCAAAGAATAACCCCTTGAATTTTATTACATTACTTAAGGTTCACTCAGTATATCAAGGAACTAATATTTATATTTACTGCTGAAAGAAATTCCTATTCAAATAATTGTAGGAAAATATATCATTTCATAATAAAAGTGAGAGTAAAGTCACTTTTATTGTCAGGCTTCGAGACTTGGGACCCAATACAATAAGTTTACTGTGCATGTGCTATAGGTTGTTGACTCGCTGCAGGTAGTGAAAGGTAGAGATGTGTTGAGGTAACAACGTTGCTATTTAGAGTAGAGTACAGTAGTATGGGGAAACACACATATGTACATTCTGAAAGTAAATATACATTACACAATGACAATGCCAAAAAAAAGTGAAAAGCATTTATTCTCCTGTCTTTTATGAGCATTTGTGTTTAATTATACACAGTGTTAATGGTGGAAATAAGCATGTAGCAATTTTAATTTCTTCATTTATCCTATTGGTCGTCTTTAAGAAGTGCAGTTACAGTACCGAATTGCAATGTACTACAAGATACATTTTCAATGTCTCAAACGTAAATCTTTTTCGGTTATCTGGCAAACAAAGTTTGTACTATGAAAAGCTGCGCTCTACGTCGCATGACGTGATAGGAGAAAAACGAAAAAACCTAACATCATTGCAGTCCTAAGAGACAGTCCTCAATTCTCGGGTGACTCTATGTCCACTAATTTGCTGTTCATATTACACAGAGATCCATATCAGTTATTTTTTACATAAAATAGATTTCCACTTCTGTTTTACACTTTCAGTAACCGGTGTACTTGGTGTCTCAGTAATTCTGTGTAATTTCCTCTTTAATTTGAGGGCTTCCGGCATCTCTTGCTCTGACTTTTCTAACCGTGTAATAGTTTCAGACACAGTTAGGAAGTAGGTTTGTATGAAAACCAAATTATTCGTCAGAACCTTCAAATCCAGAGCGTTTTCCTTTGCGTATTTGTTGGCATTCATTCTACAGTACCCCCCACCCACTGTACGCTTTACACTATGCTCAGTACGTCGTTATGCGAATTTTCCACTGAACTGCTCTATCGGGTCCGAAGTCTCGACGCCTGTTTATTACATTGCATTTGTGACAACAATAAATTATCTTCTTTCGAAACTTCTTACTTCAATTGCAGGGGTCACTTAAAAATGTTATAGTCCTCAGTAATTTCACGGTTACCATGAGGTTATAGTGCATTTCACGCTACTTACTTCATAGGTCTTACCTTGTTCGTAGCTACAGTATTTTACCTGGCCGCATGTAATACGTATTTAATTTGCCATAACTATCAGCGACTGAGTATAAACATTACAATTGGGCAACGTTGCTTAAGCGTGAATGACTCGCGTTGTTTTGGGCGGTTAAAAAGTCGCAACCTCTATTAACTAAATCGTATGAAAAGGGGTATACCGACGTGAAATCCGGGGAGGGCGATGGAGCGTCAAAATCCTTTAGCACGTCTTCCACTGAAAGGGAAGTAGAGCTGGGATATTTATGTGGTAAACTTACAACACTAAAAGATATCTGTACCTGATAGAATGCTTCGTACAAAATTGTTGGTCATTTTTCTCCCACATTATATTTCGACATAAATATTATATAGTTAGGATCACGTAAGAGCAGTTCGTAAAAGGCTAACTTGGCCGTCTCTTCAGTGTTGCCAAATAATACCAGATACCATTAGGCTAAAGAGGGTAAAGTCACAATGACAATGTCATGTACTGAAATAATAAAAATAAAAATATCTTTCTTATTTACTTATTTACCGCATCTCATCTTCATGTTGGGAAGTGTTTCCTAAATGGTTCAATAATAATTTGTGAAAGAGTATATTTTCCTCCTGAACCTCTCGCACAGTATGTTGATAATTAGTAGATTAGTATGATCTAATACAGTGGTATTTAATCTATGGTACATGTACCCCCAGGGGTACCTGGGATTCTGTCAAGAAGTACACATCCAGCTTACAATGTCTGTAAAAATGCTGGCATGTTTATTTTAATATACTCGTTGACAATTAGTGTTTTACAGTTCACATATTTTCTTTTACAATATGAACTCTTGTTTTTCCTTGCGTAAATAGCATTTTACATAATTTATTACTATTATTACTGCATCAATAACTACTGTAGGCCTATGTATAACAGTAATAATATATATATATATATATTGCTTACAGCATCAATATTAACCACTAGGGCTATGAAAAGGGAGCAGTTAAAGCTAGTGATGATACCAAGTATAACTGCGGCGGGTGGAATGGGGTGAATTTCCCCTACAACTCGACGTAAGCAGCGGTACAGACTGTGTGTATTGTAGCGGCCATCTATTGAACTATACTAAAAGCCAGGTTATGAACCGACTAAACAGGAAGTAGTTGGGAGGGCGAGAGGAAAGTGCGGGTTAGAAGGGTAGCCTGTGCAGTGATGACACGTTGAGTGTGGGGGGTTGGAGGGGGGAAAGGAGAACGGAGTTTCTCATTGGACCTCGCGTGAAAATGCCGGCAACGGAATCACGGAGACAGTGTAGCCAAACTTCCCAGTTCATTTGCAGTACCACGTACATTACGAGTCGCGTTTCGTACCAGCGTCATTAGCTCGTGCTTTCTTAAAACAGTAATTTCAATTACTAATATTGTGGATAGTGTTATCGAGAACTATATACAGTAGTTATCTTAAACATATCGGTGACAAACGCTGAACACGCTTTGAATCTCGCCCCACTATGTGGCAACAGAGCTCAGAAAGAGAGCAACAGAACGTTGCTTCCGGTTTAGTCGGTTCATAACCTGGCTTTTAGTATAGTTGTTAGTGGGAGAAAAAAAACACCATAGTCCTATGTTATAGTAGTGAAAATTTTCAGTGGTTTTCATAAAACAACCATACTTCAAAGACTTTTTTTTTTGTGAAAACAGCCATTGTCGAGGACGATGGTAACATTTACAATTTATGCCATTCATATCACCTTGAAAAATTTACCCAGAAAATTTTAAAATGTAGTAGATTGGCAGTACTGCTTCTTACGTACGCAGCAAAAGCCACCTCAGAGAAAAATACTTTAGCACGTGAATTGCTGTATTAGTTAATGGAGTCAACTTTAGGTGTAGAAGTAACCCTATGGAAGAAACGTAAGCAACGAAATGAGAAGAAACAGGATGTAATAAAGAAAAAGAAAATTAAAGGGGAAGCACACTTTAGCCATAACAGAATTTTTTTTCTTAGAACAACCATTGTCCACATTTTCACAAGTACAGTCGAAACCGGTTATAACGACTCCGAAGGGACCGCTAGTCGCACAAACCGGGTTTTTGTTTGTTTGTTTTTTCTTTGCTAAAAATTTCATATCTGTAAATTTTAGGCTGCACACTCACATAGTTATTGAAAAGTCACACATAATATGTCGATTAGAAAATGGGGAAATAAACGTCAGCATCGCGAAGGAATTGGGTGCATCACACTCGACGATTTCTACAATTTGGAAGGACAGAGAAAATACAGTCTTTTTTTTTTAACATAGATGATATAGGATAGACCAGGGTAATTGTAAATAGGGGCTAATTGTGAACAAATGCTGTGAGAAATAAAAAACTGTCAATATAAAAAAATTTAATTCGGAGGATATTTAAATTAACATGTTGGCTAACCTACAAAGTAGTTTGGCGCCAAATAGGAGTAACTGCTTAGTTGTGAACGAATGTTTTGTAATAGTCTGAAAAAAAAAAGTTGAGAAAGAATTTTGCTTCACTTTCATTTTTGGTATTGTAAGTAAACGTACAGTGCTATTTTTTTTTAAGAATATGTTTTTATGAGTAATGTATAGTAGTTAAAATTTATTACAATGGTTTCGAGATCTCCCATAACGTCAGTTCATTAAATTATGGCTGTCACAGATGTGAAAATGGTAACTACAGTTATCGTGAAGCTCAGGAGAGGTACTGAGTTCCTGTATCGTCATATATCATAGGTTGAAGGGACGAAATGTACCAGTGACCAAAATTGGAGTTGGAAGAAGTACAGCTCTTTCTTCTGAAACAGAACAAAAAATGTTCAGTGTCTGATAGCCCGTGCGAAAATTGGTGTTTACAATTACCCCTCTCTCAAAGGGGTAAATGTAAACAGGTGGGATAATAATGTAAACTGGCAATTAAAATGTGAAAAAAGTCAACCTTATTATTTTAAACCCATTTTCAGGGAAAAGAAAGATCTAAAAATAACACAATATTTCTTTGTCATGCTTACCGTTACTGAGGGCTGTGTAATGTTGAAATATATTTGAAATCAGTGAGAAGTGTTTACGATTACCCTGGTCTACTCTATTCAATGCAGATGAAACTGGCTTGTTTTACAATATGACCCCAGATAAGACACTGAAATTTAAAAGTGAACAGACAAGTGGCTGTCTAAGAAGTGGCCTGCTTTGTGTGAAGGTAACAAGTCGCTAATTTTCTTAAGACTGAGCATCAGTGACAGGTTAGGTTTGGTTCGTTCAGCTCTTGGTATATACGCTTTTTGATAGTTGGATGGATAGATAGAAAGTAATTCGCTATCTTGAATAATGCAAAATGATATTGGTACCACTAGGTTTTGTCATTAAAGTTATTATTGTCTGAGAAAATTATCTGTCGGGTATACAAGAAACGAAGGTATTTTGGATGAACTTACAGCCAATAGACTATCTTTCCTTTTGCGATATTTTCCCAGCGATGCTTGCCTTCACTGTTTAACAGACATACTGATTTGAAATCTACAATCTAACTGAAAACAAGAGTTTGAAAATAAGCGTAACATTGTTGTTAGTAATCCCCAAATACGTAACAAACAGAAATAAACATTGAAGGTTATATCCGATAAATTTCTCCGAAAATGTGATAAAAATACTTCGTTTTATACGATAAGTCGCAATAAACGATGAGGTACTAAGCGATTTTTTAAATACAGTGTTTATATAGGATTTAGATGGGACCGTTAGATTTCGCCGTTATACCCAATACGTCGTTAAAAGTGATATCGCTATAAACTATTTCGATTATATTTGTATATTCCTATGAGACAATTTAAGTTATAAATGTATTTCAGTTTTCCCAAGTTTGTGCATCTTAAGAAATGGCGTGATGAATTTCGTACTTGAAGTGCCTCGAAACCGGGTGGCCCGGGTTAGATTCCCGATTGGGGCAAGTTACCTGGTTAAGGTTTTTTCCAGGGTTTTCCCTCAACCCAAAATGAGCAGAATGTTATGTTTTATTTAACGAAGCTTGCAACTGCAGAGGTTATATCAGCGTCGCCGGATGTGCCGGAATTTTGTCCCGCAGGAGTTCTTTTACATGCCAGTAAATCTACTGACATGAGCCTGTCGCATTTAAGCACGCTTAAATGCCATCGACCTGACCCGGAATCGAACCCGCAACCTTGAGCATAGAAGGCCAGCGCTATACTAACTCGCCAGCCAGGTCGACAAAATGAGCAGATGTTGGGTAACTTTCTGTGCTGGACCCCGGGGTCATTTCACCGGCATTATCACCTTCATCTCATTCGGACGCTAAATAACCTGAGATGTTGAAAAAGAGTCGCAAAATAACCTACTAAAGTAAAAAAAAATAACAAGAATAAAAATAATTGAAGTCTCAACAACACCTATACCATATAGTTTTTTTTATTTCTCCTCAAATTTTTTGTTGGGCTATGATTGCCTAGAGGACATCGTCGACCAGGAAGACCTTTAAGAAGACTGCTAGATGCGGCCGAAACAGATCTAGAGAGGCCTAATTCGTGAAGGATGATGATGATGATGATGATGATGATTGCCTTTCCAAAAAAAACCCTGATCAGTCTGTCTACAGCCGCACATTGTGCTATTCTAAACGAAAACTAATTTTCTCCATTTAATGCAATATGGTTTATATGGGTGGCAGTGACGGTGACAGAATTCCTATAGTTCAGTCTGTGATACATACATTACTTAACCGACAATAACATTGCTCGCTTTTCTCCTGTCGCCGCATCTCGTACCACTGTGAACAGAGCTTAATACGGTGTGCTGTTGTAATGCAGTCTTGCCTGACTTCAATGGCTGTAAGCAAGTAATTTCTGCTTGCAATTAATTTCAAACGTACTGACTGCTATAAAGGGTTGCTGAGAGCGGGTTTATGGATGGGATAACATTTAAACATCACCCCAAGTATCAATTACTGCTATTATTTCCAGCAACAAGGCGTCAACGTATGGACGTTTGGAAAATGTTTAAGATAATTTTGCATTCATGAGCGACTCGAGTGTCGCCTCGAATACTGCCATTAAAATGTTGAAAACAACCCTTTTTGTAGAGGGTGAAAAGGAGAAATGAATAAAGTTTATTACTGTTCATACGAAAAGCCGTCTGTTCGCTGAAGTTGTTACTACTGTTAACACCCACTAAAACAACTGTGACGACTAACATTCACTCCGCCATCAAACGGCTTCGTTTTTAGCTGGAAGACTGGAGTGTTGGGTATTCATGCCGGAGAAGGATCTGGAGATCGATGCTGGTGAGATACTGTGTCGTCTTCATATCAGGTTTTTTGCCCATTGCGTCTCGTAGGTCTTCTTAGTTCATGTTGAAACCTCATGTAGTATCTGGTATTAATGACCCTTCCATTAGGCCTATTGTCTACGTTACACTTTACTTTTATTTACTGTATATCTTAATCATATAGAATTTTTTATAATTTTCTCAAAAAAAAAGATACCTGTAATGAAATTGTTTTCGGTTATTCTGTTGTATTTTTTATTTTATTGGGGTATTTTACGACGCTGTATCAACATCTCAGGTTATTTAGCGTCTGAATGAAATGAAGGTGATAATGCTGGTCAAATGAGTCGGGATCCAGCAGCGAAAATTACCTAGCATTTGCTCGTATTGGGTTGAGGGAAAACCCCGGAATAAACCTCAACCAAGTAACTTGCCCCGACCGGGATTCTAACCCGGGCCACCTGGTTTCGCGGCCAGACGCGCTGACCGTTAGTCCACAGGTGTGGGCTTCCGTTGTATTAACATAGCGTTAGCTATACTATAGGTAGGCCTACTGACTTACAAATATCATTTATCTATCTATCTATCTATCTATCTATCTATCTATCTATCTATCTATCTATCTATCTATCTATCTATCTATCTATCTATCTATCTATCTATCTATCTATCTATCTATCTATCTATCTATCTATCTATCTATCTATCTATCTATCTATCTATCTATCTATCTATCTATCTATCTATCTATCTATCTATCTATCTATCTATCTATCTATCTATCTATCTATCTATCTATCTATCTATCTATCTATCTATCTATCTATCTATCTATCTATCTATCTATCTATCTATCTATCTATCTATCTATCTATCTATCTATCTATCTATCTATCTATCTATCTATCTATCTATCTATCTATCTATCTATCTATCTATCTATCTATCTATCTATCTATCTATCTATCTATCTATCTATCTATCTATCTATCTATCTATCTATCTATCTATCTATCTATCTATCTATCTATCTATCTATCTATCTATCTATCTATCTATCTATCTATCTATCTATCTATCTATCTATCTATCTATCTATCTATCTATCTATCTATCTATCTATCTATCTATCTATCTATCTATCTATCTATCTATCTATCTATCTATCTATCTATCTATCTATCTATCTATCTATCTATCTATCTATCTATCTATCTATCTATCTATCTATCTATCTATCTATCTATCTATCTATCTATCTATCTATCTATCTATCTATCTATCTATCTATCTATCTATCTATCTATCTATCTATCTATCTATCTATCTATCTATCTATCTATCTATCTATCTATCTATCTATCTATCTATCTATCCAGCTATCTATCTACCTGCCTGTCTGTCCTCTCCAAATTCATGTTACGGATGGGCATCGGTTCCATACACTGGATGAAATATCATGAAAAAATTCCTTCTCTATGTGGACTCGAACCAGCACATAATTGTAACTCAAGTGTAGGCATGATGCCTTAGTCTAAGGCGCGGGATAATTGACAGCAATACTAATCAGTAGGCCTAATAAGTTTTCTGAAGTCATACCTTTGGGAGACTGAGAGTTAGGAATATCAAGTGTAAGAACCATTACATATTATTACGTTTGGAAAATTAAAACAATCCGATGGTTGAGAAGTGATACCTCAAATTCAAAAATGATCGTTTAGCTTAACTACATTATTATTATTATTATTATTATTATTATTATTATTATTATTATTATTATTATTATTTTATTGTTATTATTATTATTTTCACAAAATTCAACAGGTAACTAATATTTTGTCCTCGCATAGTTCTTGTAAAGCAAAGACTATAAAAGACATTTCGTCTATTTTGAGAAAAATTAATTTTTAAAACAATATTCTATTCATAAGCAAATTCCCAGATACGAAGTATTACTTCTCAGCCATCGGATTATCCCGATGTTCCTTTATTAAAAACACATTTAAATGTTGCAGCAATCCTCCACGATAAAAATTCCTCCACTGTCATGATTTAGAAATCAAATATATTTACTGATTATATATAAGACAATCGCTATTATTTTTTTTGTTCGTATAATGTTTATATTTGTTTTGTCATACAGACAGCGATATGACTGGAAGAGGATTAATCTTTCGTAAAACCATGCCATTTTATATTACTTGTTTCTTCCAGCATTCTCCGATAGCGCTCTTTTTATGCGCCTTCAGATAGTGTTTGTGTTTCAATATAGTTGCTGACGTTACCGCAAACGAAAAACTTGGAGTTCGTAAGTTTCTGCGTTCACGTTTTCGTTCACTTCTAATGTTAACGTTTACGAAAATTATTGTGAATGGTTCACATTAAATGACCTGATCGCAAGCTTTGGCGTTCACGTTTACTTTTCATTGTGAATGGCCCTTTACAGTTGCATTGGACGCCAAAGCAGTGTTACTGTAGGGGAAATTGCTAAATAAGATTCAGCGTGGGTAATATGCTACCTCGAAGCGCGCAGTTGCATTGGACGTCAAAGCAAAGTAGTTGTATGCTAAATATGACTTATTAAGTTCTTCTCAAGTTTTGAAAGAATGACGAGTTCTGGGTTTAAATGTCGCCTCGCTTTCTAGCTTCATAACTGGGAAGCTAGATGAAATAAGGGCTATAATACCTCCTCATATCATACTAACATATATTTTATGCTCGAACATGCCGAAATGTAGTAATTATACGCCTGGTAGTAGCCCTTTAATGCACCTCATTAAAGTACACCTATTCATTAAAGTTCAGGTGTTCATACAATGAAAAGTCACCTTCGCACCGTTATAAAACCGCAAGTATCGATTATTCTCGGATATGCAATCGAAAGACAATTAGCGAAAAGTCACGGAGGCTGTAAATCCAATACTGTCGCAGAAGGTTATGTTCTATTACTATAATAATTAGCGTTAATGGTAAATAATATTCAAATAAATTCAATTTGTCATCTCGTTTTTCAATTCTAAATCAATTTCTAAGTTATATCAGACTAATGTTCATCTTATTCTCTATCAAGGTCAATGACATTCGGCCTCAGAAAAAAACAATACTTTCGCGTCTGCGCACATCTCACAATTCAGGTCAGTTCGCACATAACCATAACATGACCTAATTTTGAAAATTTCAAGTTAGAAATATGGTCGAGCATAAAAAGTCATATGAAACTTGCCTATAATGGTAATTAAGACGCTCGTATGAAAATTATGAAATTCGCTTGCGCTCGTTTCATAAACAAACATACTTGCGTCTTAATTACTATCATTATAGGCTCGTTGCATAATGTACTATTAATTACTCGTATGAAGTCTTGTGTGATTAGTGTCTTGTCACATGTTACTACTAATGTAAAAATTGAACTCAATGGGAACTTAATTTTAGAACACATTCAACTCTGACCGCATTTTCTTGCGTTTTTTTACTCATTTCTTACGAGCATTTAACATTCAATACTTCGCCTCTCAACTTTTTTCACACTTTCTTTGCCATTTTTTTCATCCGTCGGCTTCCATAATTATTTTCATCTGACCTCACTCTCTTGACCTCACTCTCTTGACTTATATAACGTTTATTACATCCTTTCCCCTTCTCTCTGCACTGTGGCAGTGTTGGATACTGTCCAGAAAGACACTCTGCTATTACATATTTAAAATATTCAGCAAAATGAAGATCGTGTATTCTACAAAATAAGCAATATTGCTAATCCTTTGGTACGTTGATTATTCTTAAGTTTTTAATTTCATCTTCATGGTGAAGTTAGGTTCTACGAGTATTATTATGATTTCATAATCTATGTGTACATTATAATCTGTATACCTGGTTAAAACACGACAATATTGTCACTTTATCTCTACAGAACAGTGTCTGTCAGCCAGTCGTAGCAAAGACATTCAAATAAAGACGTCGAGATACGATTTTTTTTTCCAATGCTACCAGGTTGTCATAGATACGATCTGATCATAGAGACGGATATTACATATAAACCGAAAGCAGGCATTGTGGACAGGCAGTTATTTTTGGCTTAGGTCATTTCTGAGATCACTTAATAGAAACGTCCCAGTAGTTGAACAATGGCATAAGTAGCAGCAGCAGCAGCAACAATAGTAGTTGTAGTGGTGGTGGTGGTGGTAGTAGATGATTTATTTCTACTGGCAGATTTAAGGCCATAAAGCTTCTCTTCCACTCAACTATTTATTTATTTAAATTTAAATATACAGAATACAAAATATAATTACAATAGAAATAGAAATAAAATAATACAATCACAATAAAAAAAAGAAGATACAGTAATATTTAATCTAAATAGTATTAGAACAATATCAATACAATAGTAGAAATACAGGAACAACATACACTTAATAATAATAATAATAATAATAATAATAATAATAATAATAATACTTACTTACTTACTGGCTTTTAAGGAACCCGGAGGTTCATTGCCCCCCTTATATAAGCCTGCCATCGGTCCCTATCCTGAGCAAGATTAATCCATTCTCTACCATCATATCCCACCTCTCTCAAATCCATTTTAATATTATCTTCCCATCTACGTCTCGACCTCCCCAAAGGCCTTTTTCCCTCCGGCATCCCAACTAACACTCTATATGCATTTCTGGATTCGCTCATATGTGCTACATGCCCTGCCCATCTCAAACGTCTGGATTTAATGTTCCTAATTATGCCAGGTGAAGAATACAATGCGTACACCTCTGCGTTGTGTAACTTTGTCCATTCTCCTATAATTTCATCCCTCTTGGCTCCAAATATTTTCCTAAGCACCTTATTCTCAAACACCCTTAACCTATGTTCCGCTCTCAAAGTGAGAGTCCAAGTTACACAACCATATAAAACAACCGGTAATATAACTGTTCTATAAATTCTAACTTTAAGATGTTTTGACAACAGACTGGATGATAAAAGCTTCTCAACCGAATAATAACAGGCAGTTCCCATACTTAATCTGTGTTTAATTTCCTCCCGAGTATCATTTATATTTGTTGCTGTTGCTCCCAGGTATTTGAATTTTTTCCACCTCTTCAAAAGATTAATTTCCAATTTTTATATTTCCATTTCGTACAATATTCTCGTCACGAGACATAATCATATACTTTGTCTTTTAGGGATTTACTTCCAAACCTATTTCTTTACTTGCTTCAAGTAGCTATAACATAACCTAAATAATATAAATAAGATAAATGACAGAAATGTTTTAATTGAGGATGATGAAATAAACATGAATCGTTTTAAAATTATTGAAAGTACAATGTTTGCAAACAAAGAAACAAATGTTAAGGCGGTGATAAAATTGTAGGATAAGCAGCTACGATTGGTTGAAACGTCCTTCCGTACCGTTTAATTGGTCATATGTAGTATGACGTAGTAAAAGTTTAATAGTCACCACAATATTGTGTCCCTCTCTTTCGGATTAGAATATGCGAACGTTGGCCAAGTACCAGAGTTCTAGTGACAATAATAGTGATCACGACAACAAGGACGAGTTTCTGGATTGGTATGAGCACTCCAGATCAGATCGGAGATACCGGGGCTGCTCGTAACTCTGTGCGAATCGCAGCGTGGATTGAAGTTATATTGATTCTGTATTAATTTCCCCAGCGAATATGCAGGTGCTTAATTGTTGCTGATTGATTTACAAACAATTACAGCAAAAATAGCAATAAAAAATTAGGACTCAGTTTGTATATTCGTGTATGAATCAACATCAAGTCCCTCAGGATTCCGGCGTATTTGCACCGCCCCAGTTACGCATCCCATTCCTCTTTTGTTTTGTTATTGAATTATATTTTAACGAACTGAATATTGCTAGCCGCTTGTAATCTATTACGTAGGCACGGTTTCAATAAACCCAGACGCTCTACTAAGTCATGAAATTTTTGTTTGTACTTTTAATAATGCTATTGGATCCGTTTTGATATTGACGTTCTCTATGCTTGATTTTGGAGAGCAGTATTAGCCTGAGCTTTTCTTTCTAGTTTTCAGTATTTTCATTTAGAAGCTAATGAATTTTCTAGGTAAAAGAATTAGTTTGTGGAATAAATGACTCTCATATTCTCCGTATTTTAAAGTGTATTATAATCTGAATCATAATTGAACCGTAGAGTTAGTCTTAATTCAGCACAATTTGTACTACACATCATAGTTCCTCATATACGAAAGTTGTTTCTTGTCTAAAATTGACAAAAGAAACACCAAATTCATTTCATGTTCGTTTTTAATTACAGTTCAAACTTAAGGTTTAGGATATATCTCTGATATTACCGACTTACAAGCAAACATTCTGATGGAGGCAGATAAAAAAGGTTTTTTTTTTCTTTCGCCATGTTAATAGTGTCAAAAGAAGTCTTCTTCTTCATTTTCATTATAGGCCATCGGCCAGTTCCGCTCTCAGAATTCGTCTTCCCATCGTCTTCTAGGACGTCCCACATCTCTGTGACTTTGTGGCTGGTATAATAATACTTGTTTAGTTAGTTTAGAACAGTGATGTCAAAGCAAGCGCATTTTTCTGACCTTGAAATCGTGCGCGGGCAACAAGCGCTAAGTATGGAAAGAGGAAGGGTTCTGTATATGAATAAGCAACTGTTGGATTAAGAAAACAGTGGTGCACAAACATCAGACGGAACGTCACATTTTATGTCGTTATTTTTATATGGCTTCTTTCTGTTTAATATTATTTATATTGTCTGTAAAACAAAAGTACTAACACTGATTTCTTAATATTGCACTTGTGTTTTAAATCTTAATAACATAATAGAGAGTTAAGAAGGAATATTCACTTAAATTACATAATAGTATAATATTATACTGTATTAATTGGATGAAACACATCATTCATAAAGAAAGTGATATTCCAAAGAAAGGGATTGAGTATGACATGATAAGTTGGAATTTACATTGGTGGTATCTTTAGCCTTATAAAAGTAATCAATAAACTAATCAAAACAATATTACAGTACAAAGCAAAGTTACCTAGGTACTGTATCTGTTTTAAGTGTAATTAATATTACATAACAAAACTCTTATCGCATTATGCTTTTAAGGTAATATTTGTGAGCAACTTCCTATCATCAGAATATTAAATTATTTTCTCGAAATGTGCTGAAGCTATAGAGCTACACTTTTACAACAAATGGGCACGTATCTTTTGCTTATGATGTAACAGTAGTTGCTTTGTTAATTCATTTCCTTACAAACAATTTCCATGCGAATATTTTCAAAATTTTCAATACACTATCTTCAGTAATACGTATTTACGGTATATTAGATTTACGAAAATATTCTGTAAGGCTACTAAATAAATAGGCCTATACCTGAAAATTTCACTTTTCTATACGAAAAGTTGAGAAAATATATCTTTTTAATTAAAAAAAAACCAAACTTGTGAAAAATGAGCATTAAAATTAAAACTTAGCCTACATTCTTATAATGCACTTACACTTCTCAGGCAAATCTAAAAATTAACATGGATCCAGTTTTAATAAGTTCTCTTCCCTTTATCTATTGACTCAGTGCTGGCCATCCCTGAATATAGCTCGACCAAGCAGCATATACCACCTCTTTCGCCTGTGTCTTTCCTTTCCGCTGTAAAGCGCTCAGGCTCTCCTGTGCTCTAAAGCGTGCGCTTGCTTCTGTGGGCATCAATTGACATGCCTGGTTTTGAAGAATCCATTCTTAAAATATTTCTATGCCATTTTTGTTTGTAACTTTGTATTTTTCCGTTTAAATTAAAAATTTTTAGTTCTTGTCTTATTGTTTCACTAGGAATATGGTCTTTTAGAGTACATCCTGCAACGTATCTGAGGAACTTCATCTTTGACATTTCTAATAATCTTCTGTCTGATTTATTCATTGTCCAATTTTCTTATCCATATGTCAAGATGGGAACTGTCATTACTTTATAAAACTTTAGTTTTGTTTCTTTGTCAAAAAAAGTGCTTATACAAATTTTGGCCACTCGACCGCAATTACGACGCCGTCCAGAAAGTAATTTTCCCTGTGGCCGTTTACAGAAAAAATACAATTGCATGGAAAGATTTATTGAAACAGATACAACAACTGTTGCACTATTTGTCAACATATCCCCCACGTACCATGGGATCAATTTTTGTACTCTTGTGTCATAGAAGTCTCCAGCCTGGGATCGGAACCAGCCTCTGTTGATCCCATGATACGACAAACAGGCCTATCTCAATTCCGGTGGAGAATATGTTGAAAAATAGCTCTACAATTGAGGGGCTACGATAAATCAAATCGCTGTTAAGTCCATTTTATGCATTTTTAATCACGATTTAACCTTAGATCCAGCATTCTTGTCCCACTTTTGTACGGAATGAATGACTGCATGTGGTTGCTAGGATACAACATCTTATTACTTGAAACTTTTGTAAGGATATCACCATTGTTTTTATATGCTGCCTAGTTCTGACTCCTGGCAGCAGAGTACGACTGTGGCTGTCTATGTTATCGGACACAGTACTGACTTCATAACGGCCGTCTTAACGACGTTCATTCGTCTCCATTCTTCATATGGAATTGCAGTTGATGCCGTTGTTCTGCAGAATATCTTACGTTTTATATTCCCGGTTTACTACCACAGATAAAAGAGTGCGGAGGCAGAAATGTGACCTATAAATTTCTATACCGACAAATAAAACATTGCGATATAAAAATACAAAATGTTGCTAGGAAATGCTTTCTTCAAATATAAGAAAATAATACATTCTCAGAGAATTATAATAATTTCGGGCAGAAATGTCTGTATTCCTGTTAAAATTTCGGAGTTAGTTTTGCCGATGATCTGATATTACTGGCGAAAACTGAAAATTACCTGAAACATAATCTCAGTGTTTGGAATAGAGAATTAAAGAAAAGGAACATGAAGATTAACGTAGAGAAAACCAAAACAATGATAATCAGCAGGGAAGAAAAATCACATACCATTAAATTAGGAAACCAACTACTGTAACAGGTTAAGCCTGAATTTTGTGCCTTCTTACAATACTTTTCTTTCAATTTTGACATAATAGTACTTACTGAAACTTGGCTTCGTTACGATATAGGTTTTGACATACCAAATTATAATAAGTTTATTAAACCTTGTAAATACAATAAATGTGATGGCATTGTAGTGTATTTTAGAAATGATATTGAAGTGTCAGCTTCAGACATTGAAATTTTAAATTCAAATTGCATACATTTTAAATTTAACTTCAACAATACTATTTTTGAGTTAACGGCAATATATAGATCCCCCAAATTAAACAAAACTGAATGTATAAATGATGTGGAAAGCTTTCTAATAAACAAGAAAAATGTTAATAACCACATTATAGTTGGATATATTAACATTCAAATTCTAGATGACTCTATGGATGAATTAGGGCATAGATATATGAATATCATGTATGAATTTGGTTTTTACTAGTTATTAAAATCCGTAACTAGACCACAATCGAAAAATTGTCTTGATCCTATTTTTTTTAAAACCAATAATAAACTACTTGAATTTATACCAAGTGTTTATCATAGCAATATTACTGACCATTACACTACCACTGCTTTAATTACATTTATTAATAAAGTAGATTTTGAAGACTCTGAGACGTATAAATATAACAGTAATATCAATTATGATGACCTATTGTTAGATATAAGTAATGAAATATGGGATACTGCAATGAGTTGTAATGATCCCGATAATGGTATCGAAATTTTTTATCAAATTTTAAATACGAATATTATAAAGCACACAAATAAAACTACTCAAAAAGTTTCTAGTAAGTTTAAAATGATTAAACCATGGATTACAAATGGTATAGTTAAATCAATCCGTACGAGAGACAAACTTGCAAGCAAATTAAGAAAAGAACCATTTAATATTATTTTAAAAAACAAGTTTAAAAAATTTCGTAACATATTATCTAGCGTAATAAAGAGAGCGAAAGCTAATTATTTCTCCATTATATTAGAAAAATATAGCAATAATTCTAAAATGTTTTGGCAAACTGTGCGAGAAGCGGCAAATATTGAAGTAAATAAAAAAGAACAATTTAATGAGATTGTTTTTCGAAATGGTTTAATCTTAAGTGATAAAATACACATTGCAACAGAATTTAACTCGTATTTTACAAACATTGGCTTGGATATTGTATCGTCTATAAAAAATAACAATTTCCTTAGCAATGTAACTTCAGTAAATGCTTGTATGTATCTTTACCCCGTAACAGATGACGAAATAATCAATATGGCCAAAACTTAAAAAAACATTGTATCACCTGGTCCTGATAACACAAGTGCTAAAATACTTAAGATGGTTATACATTATATTGCCAAACCTCTAACTCATATTTTTAATTTATGTTTTCTAAATGGCAAATTCCCAAATAAATATAAAAATGCAATTGTGAAACCTATTTTTAAAACAGGAGACAAAAGAAATATGAACAATTATAGACCAATATCATTACTTTCATGTATTTCAAAATTACTAGAAAAATGTATTAAAGTTCGATTAATGAACTATCTTGATAAACATAATATATTAAGTGATAATCAATTTGGTTTTCGAAAAAAATTCAGTACAGATAATGCAATATATCAAGTTACTAAAAAGTTTTTTAGAGAATTTGATCAAGGTAACAAATGTATTGGTATTTTCCTGGACATAAGAAAAGCATTTGATACAGTGAAACATAACATCTTAATTGAGAAATTAGACTTATTAGAAATCAAAGGTAATGCTTTAAACTTAATAAAATCGTATCTTAACGACAGAATTCAAATAACGAAAATTGATAATTATTCAAGTGAACCTTTAATTATTTATATAGGTGTTCCCCAAGGCACAGTTTAGGCCCTATTCTATTTTGAATATATATTAATGACTTATTAAAAATTGACTTAGAACAATACAATGGTGTTCACTATTCTTGTGCAGATGACAGTTTTACTTTTTGGTGGAAAAACCTGGTATGATGCATATAATAATTCAAATATTGGACTTAAATTAATAAAAAAATGGTTCGACATAAATTATCTTTCTATCAACGAAAATAAAACCATAATCATTCCATTCTCATTATCTGAAAAATGTAACAAACCTCCTACATCTATATTAAGTATTAAATTACATAATTCTGATTGTTGTCTTCTATAGTGTAAATGTCCGATTATTAAAGAGTTCTCTGAAGTTAAGTGTTTAGGCATAATTTTCGATAATCATTTAAAATGGAACCAACACATTAATTACCTTTGTAATAAATTACGTAAAATAGTATATTATTTTGTTTTATTGAGGAATTACTTTCCAATAAGTTTATTACGCACAATAAGTTATATTTAACTTTATTTCAATCAGTAATTATGTATGGAATTATAGGATGGGGTAGCTCATTTAAATCCAATTTTAATCCACTTTATTTATTACAGAAGAAAATAATTAAAATATGTCTTCATAAACCTATTGATTTTCCATCTCAAAATTTTTTCTAGACTTTAATGTACTTAACGTAAGACAAATTTATTATATTGTATTAATACAATTCATACATAAAATCGAAATAATTTTGAATTGTATTCTCATAGTTATGAAACAAAAGGTATGAATTATTTAAGATTGTTTGAACCAAAATGCAACACTGTTACAGTATTTAATCATAGTAGTAATTTAGGCCCAAGAATATATAACAAATTTATATTTAAATATCCTAATCTTGTCAATTCTAATAGTTCTAGTATTAAATTAAAAAATTTATGTATGGATTTTATAAAAATTGAAAAATTGTAAATTTAAATTTATATATTATAATTGCAAATTGTATTGTATAATTATTAATTATAATTGTGTTGTATAATTGCTAATTTCAATGCAGGAATCCGCCCCTGAGCACGAGTTCTACTCTTTCAGGGGCGAGCTAAAGTTTCTCTGTATATTTTATAATTTATGTTACAATTATTAGCAAAATAATAATAAATAAATAAATAAAATCAAATATCTTGGTTCTGTTATCAACAGTGATGGTATCATAGAAAGAGAAATCAATAATAGAATTTCAGCAGCAGGAAGACTGTATTTTATGTTAAACAAAAATTTTATTAATAAAAAAGAAGTCTCCAAGAAAACTAAATTAACAATATATAAAACCACGTATATCCCCACATTAATATATGGAGCCGAGACATGGTCTCTGACCTCCACACATAAGAGTCAACTACAAGCCATGGAAATGAGATATTTAAGAAGAATAGAAAGGAAAACTAGAAGAGATAGAATACGGAACCAAACAATAAGGCTAGGTCTGGGAATTGATCCTCTCGTAGAACAAATAAAATTATCACAATTAAGGTGGTTTGAACATCTGTCTAGAATAACAAATGATACATATCCAAAAATAGCATGGAAAGTTAGAATGGAAGGAAAAAGACCTAAAGGAAGACCGAGGCAGACCTGGGAACAAGGAATCCAAGATACCATGCGGGAGAGAGGGATCGAATGGAAAGAGGCAAGGTCCATTGCTCAGGACCGTGAGAGATGGAAGGCTCGTTGTAAAACCTCTACACCAGGTGGTAGAAGAGGATCGACTAAGTAAAATATGTCTGTATTTCACACGCAATAAAATACCGGCATTACGCACCAATATTATTCTTACATATCGGACCCAAACATTAAACTCTTTTATATATTGTGACAGCGACGTGAGATTCGAACTCACGACCAGCGTCCCGCAAGAGAGCAGATCGCGCGGAGCACTGAGGGACGGCGGGCGGCGAAGAGAAGAGAGGGGGTGTATTACGTCAACGCGACGAGAGTGCGCGTGCATCTGGTGCTGGTAGAGAGGAGAGGGCTCTGGATTTTTCTGGAGTGCTATCTCTGGAGACGCGTCGAACTTTCGAGGCTACATCGCTGTGATTATAAAAGAAGAAACGCCAGCGAACTCGAGCAGTTTTCAGTTGATTAGTCAGCCAGTCAGTGAGTAAGCCAGAGCAAGCAAGCCAGTCTTGTGTACCGGAGTTCGGCTCGAGTGTGCGTCCGCAACTGTGCCAGCATCCGAAGGCCTGAGTTCGAGTGCAGTGGACCGCAGTTGGAGGGACCTGAGTTCGAGTGCAGTGGACCGCAGTTGGAGGGACCTGAGTTCGAGTACAGTGAACTATCTCTGAAGGTCTGTGGTTCGAGATACTGTGAACTCGAGTGACTGAGCTAGAAGAACTGTGAACCGAGAACTGATAGTTCTGATTTGTAAATAGTGCTTTGTAAATATTAGTTAAGATTAACAGTTTATTGTTGTTCGTAATAGTCCAAGTAAATTGTCATTGCCGTAAGTGGAGTGCTATAACGAATACTGTGTAGAGTAAAAATCCTATTGTTGACGAGAGCGTTTAAGGTGAATTGTAGAAAGGAATTATTGTTGGAAGAATAAAATCCTATTGTTGAGTGGAAATAAAATTTACAATATTCTGTTATTATATCTAACTAAAATTGTATAATTTCTAGACAAATAGAGTAATGAAAATGAACTGTAGGTTTGTGAAATATTTAAAGAACAGTATCTAATTATCCGGTGCTGAAACCAATGCTTCCAGTGTTACCGGTATAGCTACTACGGTAGCCAGGCTAACGAGAAAGGCTACGGCGCGACGTCACATTCTTAGTCATAACATGGCCAACATTGAACAAATTTATTATATAAAAGTACATCGATGCGCAACTCGTGCTCACGAAGTGTTAAAAACTAGAGATGAACAACGACCGAGAAAGCTCCCACAAATCCGAAAACCCGCACGACAGTGTTGTATACGTCGCTTCATAGACGTAAAGACTGCTTGTGAGTGTTTCGAGACGTCGAGATTGATCACTCCCGAAGCCCCGAACGACAATCAGCCTTGAATCGCCACACTTGTTTATACCTGATTGAACTTTTATCTACTTTGGTATAAACAAGCAAGTAAACTATTTTGAAACATCATCTCTACCTTTCAGTTATAATAATCCGTTCTCCAGTCTTTATTTAATTACTAGGCCCTTATTGAAAGGCTAGGAATTTTTTTCTCATATGTTTGAGATCAAATGTACAATCTCAAGTAAAAATATATTAGCGTTATGTTTTATTTTACGATGTACCGAAGTGCATATGATATTTCAGTGCAGAATTTCTGCGTCATCATATGATGATGGAAGAGTGGAACAGAGAAAAATTCTCTCTGGCACCGGGATTTGAACCCAGGTTTTCAGCTCTACATGCTGACGCTCTATCCACTAAGCCACACCGGATTCCCGTCCAGATGTCGGATCGAATCCTCTCCGTTTAAGTTCCACCTCTTGGGTTTCCTTTAGTGGCCTACCCTCATGCACTGCGTCATAGATGTCCACACATGTGCAGAGGTACACTCATTATGAATGACTAAGTGGCCGGGATCCGGCGGAATAAGTGCCGTCTTAAATGACTAAGTGATTATTTTTCGCATATCATATTAGGTGGAACTTAAACTGAGAGGATTCGATCCAACATCGGGATGGGAATCCGGTGTGGCTTAGTGGATAGAGCGTCAGCACTTAGAGCTGAAAACTCGGGTTCAAATCCCGGTGCCGGAGAGAATTTTTCTCTGTTCCACTCTTCCATCATCATATGATGAAGCATAAATTCTCCACTGAAATATCAAATGGAAAAAGCAAGCAAATCCACCCCCCGTCACAAGTCGCCGCACCCCACGACGTGATACAAATTAATTCCATTCGACCTTTACCTATCTTATTAAGTACACAGAAGATGCCTTTCTTGGAAATAACGAAACCTCGTTTATTGCAGGCTTCTTTTATTTTCACTTAGCTGTACTTGGCATTGGAAAGGGTCGTAATGTACCTCTCCCAAAAAGGCTCGATTTTTTTGGGAATTTCTGCTGTGAGCCGCCGTCCACTGTGACTATGAGATCACTCACTACTGGTCTGTCACCTCGCGCCACAGTTCAGCTGTCGGTGTGACTCCTGACGCACATGACGTCATTCAAATTCGTTATCAGAAATTGGAAACAACTTTGTAGAATCGACCATGGTTTAGAGGTTAAGACCTGGAAATTAAATTGAAGATATAGCCAATGACGAAAATCATATGTGATCTATTACAATTTTTATTCATATTTTTGCTTTAGTCAGATTAAGTAAAAACGATGAGAGCGAGAAAAATGAATAGAATTTTGATAGTAGATCACTGTCCGACGGATTTTCAACGGAATTACATTTCATAATGCCGGACGGTATCGGCAACTGTTTCCATTGAACTAGTCTGCGATTTGCTATAAATTACAGAGGGAGGATTAGCGTCTCGGCTGAGAGGTTAATCAATTTCACGCCTGTGTTTAAATATTCATACGCCGTTTTAAGTCCGATTTATTGTGCCCGCAAGCTTTTATTCCTCCATTACAAATAATCACCCTCAATCTGCTCATTGCATTGTTAAACGAGAGGCCCAGCATAACGTATTAAACGCTAGCATTGACAGGAGATTGCTTCAACAATGAATTTTCGTGTGTCTCTCAAATAAACAATGACGAAACGTAATTCGTTGCTATGCAGTGTTTGGAATACCTGAATGTTGCAATTGATACCATGAACAATGTTTTTTCAGGGGACAATTTTAATTTTACGAACTTCATTCAATATAACCTATGCATTGTGTATTGTTTCAAAAATGTGATAAGGTCAGGTGTCCATATGTTTTATTTATTTTTACATAGAAAGCGGCGAAACTTCTATTGTTTTACTATTGAAATGCAGAATCTGGCATAATGCAGTATTCTATGTTAATGCTTAATGCTGAAATAAATTTTTGGTATATCATTCTCTCAATTACGTTTCAGTTATTCTCGACATTGTCAATTCAAACTATTTCAACAATAGAGTTAGCCTATTCAGTTATTTAAAACAATGTAAACTGCTTCATATTTTTTCAGTGTTGGCTACAGTGCTTATAAATTAATATTACGATATGTTATTGAGTTGATGCAAAAATTTTTATTTGACATGAATAGAAGACATAATTAATCAGCAATATATCATCCTGCATTATATCGTCACCTGAATGCTAGAACTAGGTAACTGGAAATATGCGTTTTTAGCTATCTCTGTTTGGAACTACAAAAATTGGAGATTTATCCTTCGATGAGGAAATTCATATAGAATGTTAGTTGGGAGGCCGGAGGGAAAAAGACCTATAGGAAGGCCGAGACGAAGATGGGAAGATAATATTAAAATGGATTTGAGGGAGGTGGGATATGATGATAGAGAATGGATTAATCTTGCTCAGAATAGGGACCAATGGCGGGCTTATGTGAGGGCGGCAATGAACCTTCGGGTTCCTTAAAAGCCAGTAAGTAAGTAAGTAAGAGGTGGAAAAATTCAAATATCTTGGCGCAACAGTAACAAATATAAATGACACTCGGGAGGAAATTAAACGCAGAATAAATATGGGAAATGCCTATTATTATTCGATTGAGAAGCTTTTGTCATCCAGTCTGCTGTCAAAAAATCTTAAAGTTAGAATTTATAAAACAGTTATATTACCGGTTGTTCTGTATGGTTGTGAAACTTGGACTCTCACTTTGAGAGAGGAACAGAGATTAAGGGTATTTGAGAATAAGGTGATTAGGAAAATATTTGGGGCTAAGAGGGATGAAGTTACAGGAGAATGGAGAAAGTTACACAACGCAGAGGTGCACGCATTGTATTCTTCACCTGATATAATTGGGAACATTAAATCCATATATTTGAGATGGACAGGGCATGTAGCACGTATGGGTGAATCCAGAAATGCATATAGAGTGTTAGTTGGGAGGCCGGAGGGAAAAAGACCTTTGGGGAGGCCGAGACGTAGATGGGAAGATAATATTAAAATGGATTTGAAATCTTGCTCAGAATAGGGACCAATGGCGGGCTTATGTGAGGGCGGCAATGAACCTTCGGGTTCCTTAAAAGCCAGGAAGTAAGTTATCTCTGTTATAGCATAGCGAAAATAACAAAGAATTTAATGCAAGAACTAGGTAACTGATCGAACGATACCAGTGACATCTATTTTCCCGTGTAACAAATAGGTAAAAGAAAACGATACATAATTACTTAATGCAATAAAAAAGTAAATAGGCAATATCTCAAAATAGGAAGAATCAAGTTACCTAAAGTCGTGACGCTCCTCCTCTTTGCTTACGTCTTAGTAAGTGAAGGCTCTATAAAGTCTAGGTAGGTAGTATCGTTCGCCATTTTTGTTCTTTCGTTGCCGAGCTACCATACGAGGAATCTATTTGCCACACCGTTAAACATTATCATGTCGTAGCTCCTATGATAATAAATCAAACGCAAATTCAGCAAATAATTGAGCGGCAAATAACGTCCTCGTGTGCTTTCTGCGAACGCCAACGAAAGAGCCGAAATGGCGGGCGATTATATTAAGTATTTATCGAGCCTTAAGAAATGAATAACGTCTTCCTCAGCGAATCACAAGACGCACACGTTTAAATTTAGCAGACCTGCAACGTGATTGGCTGCCGGAAATTAGAGCGACGGGACTGTAGATCTTGCATTTAGGTGGCGATATGCCATGACTCTTTGCCAATGCTGGGGTAGTTTTTCGGTTCCGCGTCCGAAGAAATCTGCTGATTTGAAGGTAAAGAAGTCGTCAAGACAAGTTTGTAAAAATCTTCGTTATAAATAAAGTTCCCTTGGAGATTGTTGGATAGAGAACGGAAAATATGAAAATTTGAGGGCGCAAGATCGGGAAAATGTGGAAGATGTGGAATCACCTCCCAACCAAGCTCATGGAAAGATGTTCTCGTCATGATAGCGGAGAGCGGGCGTGTATTATCGTTCACAGTCATATATAGCCTAGGCCTAATAGTCACGAAGCCTGAGTTGTGAAGGTGCTAGAAACAATAGATTGTTCCGGTGCTATTTCGTATTGTCTGTGATGAGGCGATAGTAGCGATCCTAGTGGTTAGCAACTATCTGTGGATGCAAATTCCCTACGTATTGAGCTTCGGACTGTATATAGATTGGACTATGTTATCGTGTTGCAACAACACTCGTTTTGCTTCAATTCCGACCGCAAGAAAACGGTGTCGGATGTGGAGTTGTGATAACCCCTGGTCTTAAAATTACGTAAAAACTTCTGATATAGAATCAACAATTATCTGTGAACTCTTGGAAATCCGAGAAGTACTAGTATGAATTCGATTATGGAAACTTTCTTCCAATATTTTTAGCCCAATTTTTGGTTTGTCCTTTTCGATATTTCGGGAAATTGTTTTTAGTCTAAAATACTTTAAGTGCATTCTTTTTGTCCATGGTATTTTTGACCATTTTCTCCATTGTCTACAATGTTCAATGTCAATTAACATTTTATTTGATGCATTTGATAAGTGTAATAAATATTGCTTAATTTGCACTAAATTATTTTGAATTATATGATAAAATAATTTCACAAAATAATATTTATATATGTTATTTATCATTCATTAACTTCATTCATTTCATCTTCCTCTTTTGTATTACTGTGTATGTTTAAGTGATAGGCCTAATGCTATTACAAAACATATTGTTTGGTATTTCCCTTTTGTTTACATGTAAGATGTCCCACGCCGTGGCGTCGCGGTCTAAGGCATCCCGCCTAGGACTCGCGTTACGGAATGCGCGCTGGTTCGGTTCCTCATGGGGGAAAAAATTTCTCATGAAATTTCGGCCAGTGTATGGGACCGGTGCCCACCCAGCATCGTGATGCAATTGGGGAGCTACGATAGATAGCGAAATCCGGTTGCGAATACCAGCTATAACGCCTGGGGGGATCATCGTGCTAACCACATGATATCTCCATTCTGGTTGGATGATCGTCCACCTCTACTGCAGCACGTGGACGTGAGGCCAGCAGCCGGCTGGTCGGTCTAGGCTTTTCACGGACTGTAGCGCCACGGATTATTATTGCATGTAAGATAGTCGCATACGATTTGCTTCACCCGTTGCTGATTAATAGAGTCCTACGTTTGGTTACTATGAATACAAGTTAGATGTACATCGATCATACCAGATTCGCTTGGATACGGAGAGCAAGTTACGGGACAACGGTTCGCGCTGCAGTTCAACAGACTCTTCACACGCTCTGGTACTGTGTTTACATCTGTTTATTCGCGTACCTGTGTGTAAGTCTGTGAACAACAGGAATAGTACTCATGTACAGAGAGTCAACATTTAGAATTGGAGCCTTACAGTCTGAGTAAACTAATCGACATGCATTTCGTGTATGGTGCTGCGAAACAGGAAGAAATAGCTGGAAGAATATGCGCAGAGCGGTTTTCTTTCCTGAAGGCAGACATTTCGCACACATCATGTTTCAACGACTGGAGCAACGGCTTCGTGAGAAGGGCTTGTGGCGTCCAAACATGTCCGAAACAGGCCGACCTCGTTCTTTGACACCTGATGTGGATGGAGACATTCTTAATTTACTGAATGATAAATCTTCCATTATCACACGTGCAATTACACGTCATTTTAAGTTATGTCAGAGCTTGGTGTGACGAAGTCTTCATGAGCAACTGTTGTATCCGTTTCATCCGCATCCTGTGCAGCAGAGGTCTGCTCGAGCGCCAAGTAGTTCATAGCATAATCCGATAGGTAGCGCACATGCATGATGGGTAAAATTGTCACGAGCGATAAATCCTCGAACGGTATAAGCCGAGAGTTAGACATTCGTTCTTGTTACAGTGATGAACTGTGTAGTAACATCATAAATGTTTATCATTTCAAACCATTGCAGTGTTTAACTAACCTCTCCATAGTACAACTACAAAACTTGCTTTAAAATGTAATATAAATATTGTAGGTATTTTTTTTTCCCCCCACACAATGATTTTGTTTTTGCCTCATCTGATAGATGTTATTGGATGTAAATGTAATTATTATAAACGGAGAACACAATCACGATAATGCAAGAACTGTATCAAGGTTTCTAGTAATAATAATAATAATAATAATCTCTAATAATTAGTGTATGAATCTTTGCGTCTGTAACAGTTGTGCAGCATTCGTTTCATTATATTTTCTCTGACGTTATCTCTGTACTATATATAATAAATATAAATTTAGCTTCCCTTAAGAAAAGGTTGCCAGATTTGACAAAGCGTATTACATATAATTTGGAAGCACACCTAAAAGGTAAATAATATACATTTGAAACGGTCAGGGAATCGAATATACAAAATGTCAGAAAAATTTACGCCTAAGTAGCGTTTGTGCTCATTTACAGTTAAGAAAGGGGAGGGGAAATACCATCATATAGGATAGTTATTAATCTACTGCTATATCAATAATATTTTGTAAAACGTTTCTACATTGTCGCAGTATATAGGCGGAACACTATGTATGGACCTATCACATTATATATGTGGTAAATCAAATATTGAATAATTATTAATTAGCAATAATAACTGTATATCGAAGTTTTTCATACTATTTTATTTATAACTTCATGTTCCTGTTTTGGTACGTTCCATTGACTGTTCCATTAAACGTTTGTCATAAACGCAGAAAATAAAGCCTTATTTTTACCGTGTGAGCAAAACATATGTGTATCTTATCTGTCGCCTTCCATACAAGATAAGACATGTCGGTGAGATGACCTTGTACTGTGCTTCTATTTATTACGAGCGTATCACGACCGATTGTATCTCACTCGAGGGTGCGACACTCGACCGAGTTCAAGCGAGCGATTTAACTCCAATTCAGTAGTCTGGTGTGCAGTTTCTTAATCCGGATGATTATGAACGAAAACTCCAGTTTTGCGAATAGCTTTTACATCAAAGTATAGCGATATCTCAATTCCCAAGCTGAATAAACTTTCACAAGAGATGATATTTTTAACACACATAACGGACACGTTTGGCATGAGATAAACTCACTTGACTTCTTCTTGTGGGGACACCTGAAGACCCTAGTGTACGACACACCTGTAGACCATGTTGATGATCTTCCGCGAATTGTTCACGCCTGTATCATCATATATACTACACCTGGAATATCTGAACGGATGCGGCAGTCGATGCTTCGGCGATGCCAGTATTGTTTAAAAGAACGGGGACGTCAGTTCGAAGCACTTCTGTAATGCCCAAGTTGTCAAGCGTCATTGTTTGTTGTTTTACATCGGCGGTGACCAAAGCGGGTGTCGTGATTACATCGTGTAATCACAGACATTCAAACGGGTACGAGGAGTTTCCTGTACATTGCTGTGTGTTTCATTCACGTACTGAAGGCAAGCAGAGGCGGTACCATGTCGCTCTATAAGCTCTGTCTCTACAACCAGTAAGAAGTGGTTTCGTAAAGAATGAGGAGAACTTTTTTGTTGTTCTATCGGACAAAATGTAATATGTTTACTTTGCTCAACAGTTCAATACGAGTATATAGAAACATTAATTGCCACACTGAATAATGTATTATTATTATTATTATTATTATTATTATTATTATTACTACATTTTACGAAATGGAAATATAAAAATTGGAAATTTATCCTTCGAAGAGGTGGAAAAATTCAAATATCTTGGAGCAACAGTAACAAATATAAATGAGACTCAGGAGGAAATTAAACGCAGAATAAATATGGGAAATGCCTGTTATTATTCGGTTGAGAAGTTTTTGTCATCTAGTCTGCTGTCAAAAAATCTGAAAGTTAGAATTTATAAAACAGTTATATTACGGTTGTTCTATATAATTGTGAAGCTTGGACTCTCACTTTGAGAGAGGAACAGAGATTAAGGGTTTTGAGAATTAGGTTCTTAGGTAAATATTTGGGGCAAAGAGGGATGAAGTTACAGGAGAATGGAGAAAGTTACTCAACGCAGAGTTGCACGCATTGTATTCTTCACCTGACATAATTAGGAACATTAAATCCAGACGCTTGAGATGGGCAGGGCATGTAGCAGGTATGGGCGAATCCAGAAATGCATATAGAGTGGTAGTTGGGAGACGGGCGGGAAAAAGACCTTTGGGGAGGCCGAGACGTAGATGGGAAGATAATATTAAAATGGATTTGAGGGAGGTGGGATATGATGGTAGAGACTGGATTAATCTTGCTCAGGATAGAGATCAATGGCGGGCTTATGTGAGGGCGGCAATGAACCTCCGGGTTCCTTAAAAGCCAATAAGTAAGTAAGTAAGTATTATTATTATTACTGACTAAGTATGTGTTTCTATGATTCTTCTGTACGTGCATGAATATTGATATTTTTAGATCTTCTCTCTAGAAGGATACAATTATTAGGTACTAATCTCAATTTTAATCTTCTTAATCTTTAGATGAGGGTAACTATTTATTAGCTATTTATTTAATAATAATATTGTAGAAAACCTGATTCAATATTATGTGCCAACGAACTGTTAAACCCCAGGAATAATTGCCATGTCTTAAATCATAACCAGGAAGACAAAGATGACAGAAATTAATGTGAGGAAGTCAGCTACCTAATGGGATTTGAAATATCTCGTGCTCTAAAGGCTTTTAATAGAACAGAATTTCTCAAAAGAGTAATGATTAAAATAGCTTGGATAACTTGTCCATAAGAAGTTTTTAATTTTGAAAAACTACGAATTTCTCGACCAAATATCGAGAGAAGAATTTAGAAAATTCCTGATTATATTCAAGAGGAAGGTTAAAAGAGAAGCAAGAAAAATCATACATTATTCACTGGCTCTTGATGACAGCAGTGACATTACTGATACAGCAAAGCTTGAGATTTTTATCCGCGGGGTTGATCAAGGTGTTAGTACAGGAACCACCACTGGTTGTAGTTTTCATGCCAAGTACCTTTCCTCCGTCTCCTTACTTCACAGGCTGTCTGTCGCATGTAATCACTGCAGCTCGAGTTTTGGTCATCGCTGTTTTACATTGAAAGCTCAAGGATAAGAACGTCAAGCCACGGGGTTTGCATGAATGATTGCTACCTGTCACAATACTGAAAACATGTGTAGTGATGTACCAGTGCCAGATAAGACAAATATTTCAGAATAAAAAGTGTTTGTGTTAGTACCCTCTATCTACCTTATTCTTCTATAATATGTTTTTAATCACTTCGTATAATATAGGATACTCTTAACTCCGATACTCCAAAAATAATGACAAGTTCGGTTTTTGATTTCAGCTCCTCAATTCTTTTTTTTTTTTTTTACACTAAACAAACGAATTTCTATACTTCATGTAGCAAAATTCTTAGTTTCAATAGAATGATTAAATTTATCTAGAAGCATTACATAATTGAAGAGCCCATTGCTAGAATAATGGATGTCACTTTCTTGTCGAAAATGAACCAAGACTGTCAATGCATACCTTAAGACATATAGAATGTACATAGAGAGTTATATGGCATTAACACTGATAGTCATTTCCAGTAATGATCGGAAAATCACAGTTAAGCTTTGAGCGCTAAGCATTTCAAACTTTCAATTGCTTCTCCTGCAAAATGTATTCCAAATGGCAACCATCATTCTTGCAGTGGACTCTTCAATTTAATATACCTGTAGATAAATTCAGGCACAACGAATAGAAATCTTGCGAAGGCACGCACCGCTAGAAATGTTCTTAATGTAACATATAATTATAACAAACAGTGTTTGCAAAATAAACTTTTCTCCTGTTCTGCCTATGACATTCTGCGTGTGTTATTGGAGAATGAAATTTCCAGCGTCAATTGTTTTTCAGTTCAAGAAGCATCTTGCTTTGTTATGCAATTCAGTTACATTTGAAACACAATTCAAATATGCGCAACGCTGAAGTGGGACAGGTGTTGTTTCAACAATGTTGACAAGTGAAGTGTAATAGAAATAAATGTTATAGCAGTGGTGGCTGGTACATAGGCATCCGTGACATTCATATGTCGGTGTATAGGCTATAACTTTTCCCTTGAAAATATGTTTTCTTTCTCAGTATATACGAAGTTTAAGCAAAGTAATGTGATGTTGCAGTAAATATATTTATGACAAAATGAAGTTCTCGATATCAGTAGTAAATATTGTTTGTTGAGTATTTGTCCATCTAAATTCTTTAGCTTATACCTGTATATCTATGTACCGTGACTTGTAGTGGACAAATGGGAAGATTAGCAATAGGTTTATGTTATTATCTATAAGTTAATTCATCCAGAAATGAAGATATGAAATATAATAATTTTTACTACTTCTTAACAGGGTTTTATTTGAAAATACACATTCTTCAAAACTCTAGTGATTACTGTGTTTCCTATTGAATATTGGATTCCACGGTTTAAAAAATGTCCAGACTGATGATTTTCAAAGATTATATAGTTCTCATTATCGTTTTAATAAGTTGGAAATAATTGAAGCGGCGGTGCTTATTTTAAAAGTGAAATAACAAAATTGCCCCCTGGATGTGAGAGCTCCAGAAAATATTTATCGCTATTTAGTATTCGTGCTAAATCTCAGCTTCAATTGTTACACTTTCCTGTCCTACTATCATCAGCGGTAATGAAAATTCCACAGTAAATATGCCCCCAACTTCACAAATAAATTCTTCACGCCTGCAAATTAACAGGAGTTAAGCTCTAACTGAAGAAAATGAAATGCCAATTCACTCGAATACAGTGTTCTATTTTCTTATTGTTACAATAATGTATTAATACTGTTTCGTGATTAGTGAAAGTAAGGGTAAAAAACGTTTGTGCGAGATCGTGCGTATTTGCTTGGTTTCCGCACAAAACCAATCCGCGGAAAGTGAAAAATTCCACATTCAGTATTCCCAACCTAACTCACATAACAATTTCCCTCTTCTTACCGCTTAAGTGGCATATTGATTTTACTACTTTAGGCTTTTAACATATTATTTTAGAGATGTTCAGTATAGTATGAATTATAAATTGGAAACTTACCACTGCAATTTCACCTAAATTGCACTGTTAATTATTATTTTTAAATATTTGCAAAAATTAAGTAAAATCTACAACTCCACTAAAGTTACTGCATTCGTGATGCAAGTAACATTAAGGAAGCTGTGAAAAAATCAACAAGATTGCAGATGCCGATGTTATTACTGCAATATGTTATATAAATAATATTGTTAAAATATTAAAATGAAAAATAAATCAATTCATAATCTTACCGTTTAAGTTCGCATTTATAGACTGGGGGAAAAAAAGACAGGCGTATATCACGGCCTGCTGGAGTATAGTAAACACAGAAAACATTTTAAAGCAACAATGTTGAAGATAGATATTTTTGTTTTGCAAATTTACCGTCATTAAACAGAAACCAAGATGGAGATTTCATTGCAACTAATTAGAAATTCGTCTTTCAGGTATGTAATAAACGATCTTCGCACAAAATAATGTACGGTACACGAGCAGTATGTTTTCTTTCAATTCTCGGAAATTAAAAAAGCTCAACTACGTTTCGCTTTTTCAAACTTTTCCTCGAACATGAAAACTTCAACATACCGCTCTTGTAACGCATATTACTATTGTGTTGTTTATCTCCTCGCTCCGAGAAGAGCATCTCGCCGTTCATTTGGCCGAGCACCTCGCATCTTACAATAGCTAGTTATGGTTGGACTTCTCTCCCACAAGCTTCTTGTAATGCCGTAAAGCAACCATGGCGAAAATGTGATCGTGCGCCAAGCCACTGTGTAACCTGCAACGTGCATAGCACCTATGGAGAGAGGCGGACACCCGAAAGGAAAGTGAAGCAACTGTCTGACTTATTAACGGATTTTCATTTTCCTTACGTGAAGCACTTAAATATAATTTTATACAGTACAAGGCTACAAACTAATGTTTAGTACGTGTAACGAAGAAAGAAATGAACAATAAATGAACAATATCACAACCTAAAATTAACTGTCTTCAGAATGTCTCTGCGACAGAGTTTCAAAATCAAGAATTATGTCACTTACTGCCGGTCGAAGTTGATCACGAAGGTATTTGTCTGTCAGTCGTGATCTAAATTTGGTTTTTACTATTTTCGTTGTTGAAAATAATTTTTCACAAACGTAAGTTGTAGGGAACATGGCTTCAACGGAGCAAGGGAAAGTACGAAGCTTGGGGTATTTATTTTTTGGCAACGTTTTGAAAAGTTCAACATTTGTCATGTCCTTACATCTAGCTTTCATTTAACATCACATTGTAAATCTGTGACTTTAAATTGAAGATGTAACCGAATCATTCGTACATCTGCTGAAAAAGGATCGACGTACAGAGATAATAATAATAATAATAATAATAATAATAATAATAATAATAGCAACATTTAACCTTTTAATGTTTCATGAGTGACATGTAGTATAATGTCGTTTTATGTTATACAACCGTTTTCCTCGTAATACTTGTGAACAAATCATACATTTAATATTTTCATCATATTGGCAGCAAAAAATACGTATGCGTCCTCCTATCCTGTTTTTGTAGAGGTACATGGTTTCGAGAGAGACATTGCATTGATACGTCACTCGCAGATCAGAGACAAAGACAAATGGAACGGAGTATGACTCCAGTGAGTGAGAGGGTGGGTTGGGGGGAGGTAGGAAGCAAGAGAAATGCATAGCTATCATTGCGAGCCATAACGTGCTGGCGAGTCACATTTTCGCCACGGCTGCCTTAAAGCACTGGGTTGCATTTTTTCCTCTTGCAACTTTCATTTTTCCTTAAGCATCTTTGTTCACATCTGCTGAACATGTTTAGGTCGGTATTACTTCATACAAATCAGAAACAGTCCCTATAATCACAAAATGAGGTTAGTTAAAGACTTTTAATATTCCACATTTATGCAAAAGTCTCTCCTATATTACGTACTAAAAGATTCCGACACTCACCGCTATGAGCTCTGATTTTCAGTATTGTTGCCATTATTTATTGAATGCCCTAGTATAAGTGAAAATACACTTTCGGCAGTGACTTTATATAAGGCCCCCTCATATTCAAAAGACTCCAAAGTTTTCGACGTCATTATAAAGAAATTACTTATCGGCATATCGCAAACTTTTTACTTCTTTGTATCTGGAGGAAGAGTAAAAAGTTTCTAACCTAAGCTTAATAGTGTATCGCTTTAAAATATCGATTTTAAAGCGACAATATTATTTCAGTTCTGCATGTTGATCTCTTTGGATACGGATGAAATAGAAACGTCATGAGAATTTTATCACTACTAAATTTACTTTCGTATTCGAAAGATTTTGGGATTTTATATCTTGATACAAATCTTTCAAATGGGTATATGTGTAATATTATAATATACTTGACTTATCGGTAGCGCAGTTCATATAGCGCTGGCCTTTTGTGCTCGAGGTTGCGGGTTCGATCCCGGCCCAGGTCGATGGCATTTAAGTGTGCTTAAATGCGGTAGCTCATGTCAGTATAGGTTTACTGGCATGTAAAAGAACTGTGCGGGACAAAATTCCGGCACATCGGACACGCTGATATACCTCGACTTTGCGAGCGTCGTCAATTAAACCATATTGTTTTTACTTGACTTATCGGAAAAACTTGTCTTTGAAAATACAAATTACGTTAAAGTCCAATAGAGAATCAACAGGATCAAATAACACTATTGAGCATTTACTACAGTAATACAAGAAAAAAGAGCGAGAGAAAGAGGAAATAGCAGTAATAGCACAGTCTAGTATATACAGTCACGAAGCTTGGGATGATTTTTTGCATTTCTCGCGATAGTTGCTAGCCGCTTGGAGCGCTGTGGGTACAAGGAACAATAGATTGTGCCACTGCCATCGTGATCTAATACAGGCCGTAAGGCAGACCAAGAGACTCGCTTAACTCGATCACGAAGGTCGGCGTTTCAACCATATAAATTAGTTGGACTCCATAAACAGTAACATATATTTCTCTAAAGTGTAGTGTAATTCCATTAATAAAATTTAAAACATTGATTGTGAGACACTGCAGACATAATTCACTTGCGAGTTAAGGTGTAATATTATTTTTGGTGTGAAAAATACGTTGTTCGTATATGTAATAGGCCTACCTGCCTTTATTTCGATTAAATATTACGAAATTGTTGTCCCGCACTTAGCGGCAAAAAGAATGGGCCGACTCTTGGTCGATAGAAATGCTAAGTTTTATCGCGCGGTTCACTTGTGTAAACGTAACCCAGCGCAAGGCATTGCTGTGGTGTCTCTTCATTGAAAGTCGTCCGTCTATAATGTAACAAACATTACGAGCAGTGTGTAGCCCAGTGGCAAGAAGTTTGACGTGCGTGCCAGAGGTTATGAGTTCGCCTCCTGGTACGGTAAAATTATTATTTTTTTTTATTTTAACTTTTACTTAATTTATTAGTTTAAATGTGAAATGGCATTTGTTAACAAACTTCGTTATGCCTGCCTTTTAAAAATAATATTGCCCATCACCTGTGAGCTATTAATAGGTGAGACCTGGTCTGTATAAACAAAAATACTTGTTTCACATCTTAAAAAACGGACGCATATCAAACACAAATAAATAATTATATTAACAAAAACAAGCAATTTGTTAATATATTAACAAAACAAGGCCTGTGGTGGGGACTAGCATCTCGTCCACAAACCACCTGCGTCAACATCTGCCCTCATTTTGCGCGGCATGGAGTCCACAAGATTATGGAACAGGTCTAAATTCTTGGCCATATTCTCCCTTGCATCTAGAACTCTGTCCCACAATTCCTCAGGTGTCCGAACGGGTGGTTGTTCTGCCCAATTAGAGCGTAGGATCCTTTTGACTGCAGCCCACAAATTTTGAAACGGATTCATAGCTGGTGAATTTGGAGGCCAGTCGACTGGGTCGACATCACGCCTCCTCGTAAACTACCTTTGAATCCGGTTGGCGGTGTGTATCGGATGATTATCCTGCTGGAAGAAAAGTGTTCCTTCTGGATATCGTTTTTGGACAGAAGGGATCATTACAGTTGCCAAAATGTGTTCGTAGACTTCTGCCGTAAACAGACCGTGGATGCGTTCCAGAAGTCCTGCCCCATCGTATGACATCCACCCCCAATACGCGACCCTCACGCGAAGCGTATCGGAGGTCATTCATACAATACATTAGGGTAGTACTATCATTGCTATTGGAGACAATTACATCGTCGGAGAAAATGACATTACTCCAATCGAAGTCCTGTCGGAGAGTAGCATACACAGAATGTTACTGGAGACAATTACCTGGTCGGAGAAAATGCCATTTCTCCAATCGAAGTCCTGTCGGAGAGTAGCATACGCAGAATAACCTATGCGAACTGGGGCAATGAGTTATTGTTTCTGTGCCATCTTCAAGCGTAATGACGAGACAGAACGTTATATTAACAGATAGCAGTATTGCTTGAAACATAGAGGGATGTTTATTATTATTAGAGTTTGGGCATATTCTAAGAAATATCGCCACATAATTATAGCTTTGCGAGACACATATGATGGCAAATTTGTAATAAAAAAGAAAAGAAGATTGGGGGAGATTCGAACCTTGAGCTACTACTACTAACTTGTTCAATATACCAATGCCGCAACAAATTACGCTACTGGAACTGTTTATATCAGTCCGGCATAATACATGGTTTTCCTGTTCATATTCGCTCCGGTCGATTTTGTGTTTATCAATTTTATTATTATTATTTCACTCTTCAAGGGCCCTGATGAGAATCAACCCGCCATTCGATTTTATTACATATTTTAGCCTCTTAAACAAAATACAGCGAATTAAATGGTTTAATTATGTGTTACCTAGTGAACTACGGCGTTGACGAGACCACCATGCGTAATGTATGTCAATGGAAATTAGAAATTGTCTGCCGGCCCATTCTTTTTTGCCGCTAGGTGTACATTTATTTATGCACAATTCAATAATTTCCAGTCGCACCGCACGGATATTTACATATGTTGAAATTATAGGTTATGTTTACTGTACCAGTTGCCCTTTCTGTCTAATTGTATTGGTCACCAATACCCTGCCACTACATATGTATGTTATGTCATATGGAAATTATAAAACTGACTTACAGTATTTAAAATTATGTGTTATGACTAGACATCGGATTTTTAGGCACTAAAAATTGCAGTTTTAGGCGCCTAAAATAAGCTCAAAATTTGTAAAATTAGGCTCTATTTTAATGAAAATAGGCATTTTAGGCACATCAAGGTCTCATACTTATTTCTTTCACTGAAATTTTTAGTTATACACTAAAATACGCACAAAAAAGTATGTTTAAACATTAAAAAAGAATACTATATTATATTTATAAACAGAGCTGCACAAATTTAATATATTGAAACTAATGAAATAATGATTATTGATATCAAGATTACTCATTTTAAGTTATTGAAATTCAGTTCCATGCTCAGACTTTATTATAATTATCTGCACAGTACACCACCAGAATTTTTTCTAAATTCTCCACAGTTAACCTTTGCCTTTTGTCACTGAGAATCATTTTGAAAGGAGAAAATCTTCTTTCAACCGAAACTGATGTGAGAGGCGCAAATTTTAAATTAGGTACAATAGAAACATCAATACTTACTGGAATATTTACACTTTCCCCCGATATCACTCTTGATACTTTTTCCAACAATGAAAATCCTACATTCTTATTTAATACGTTGTCCCACTTATTTTTAACTTTTTTCCCAGTTTCGCCCAAAGCAGAATGAATGTTCACTTGAGCTTCCTTTACTATTGCTATTTGGTTACAAAGAGATTGTTTTTCACGTTCTAATTGTTCAATGCTTGCAGGTATGAAAGAAAAGTTTGATGTTATGTAGGCAATATCGTTTTTCACCCGTGAGTCATTCAGACAATCTTTCACTGCTTTCACACACGCTGCACTATCAGTTTCAGGTAATTTATCAATAACTGTGACCACTTCTTTAAAATACTTAGAATAATACACCACTGACTGAATCCAAGTTCCCCATCGTGTAACAACCGGCTGAGATGGGAGTGGGATATCTGGAAAGTTCTCTCTGAATATTGAAATCCTGGATGGGGCTTTACAAAAACATTTTTTTTTTTGTGTTAGAAATAAACTAATTGACAAGAGGAAATTCATTCCGGATTGTTTCAGAAACCCTGTGAAGGCCATGTGCTAGACAGGTTACATGCGTGAGGTTAGGATAAAATGTTTTAAGAAGTGGAGCTGCAGCAACCATGTATGAGGCAGCATCAGTACAAAACAACAGAACTTTAGAATCGTCTATATTACCTGAGTATAAAGACTGTAGGCCTTTATTTACAAAATAAGCAATGGCTTGGCTATTCACTTTCGAAAGTTCCTTAACACATACGAGGTGTGGAATCGAAGGTCCATCAGGACTAAGTTTTCCTACTACCATATTTGCTATATACCTATTCATAGGATCTGAGGTTTCATCCACAGAGACCCATATGTAAGAATCACCTATATAACCTCCCGAATGGAAGCTAAAGTTTCATTGTATATTCTGTCTAAGTAATTTTTTCTTAGGGTCGACTCAGATGGGATATTTTGTTTGCAGTATTTTTGTAAAAACTGTCTTAAAACCGGATTTTCAATTGCATTCCAGGGAATGTTAGCAGCAACAAACGCTCTGGTTAAATCAGCATAGAAATTGCTGCTGAGATTGGATGAAGTAGGCTGTGTTAGTAAAGTTTGTTGCAGTTGATTTTTCTGCTGAGCTTTAGCCTTATGAGCCGCTCCTTGCACATGCTGCTTTAGGTGGCACTTCTTTTCTTGCGAAATCTAAAAATGTAAAGTAAACTGAATTAAAATAAAATCCTAATTGTCGTATTGCCGTATTTCTATCACAAAGTTAGTGGGTTCGAACAATCAAAATTTTAATGACCTGCAAATACTTTAACTATCGGAATTTAAAAGGTTAAAGTGTAGTGGTCTTAAAAAGAATTATACCTCAGGATAGCTCAGTCAATGTATAAATATTATAGGCCTACTCATTAAAATTAATAGAATTTATATATTTCAACTATTGTTACATACCTGTTTGCTACAAATCTTGCAGAATATTATTTTTCCATCATAAGTGAATTCTGAATATTCTGTTAGCCATTGCCGGATCAATGTAGATTTTGCACTTATATTTTTCGGCATTATCGCGTTAAACTTCACAGGAAAACGTCCTACCGCTCAAAACTTCTCAACACAAATAAGGTGAGGGAAAGAGCAACTGTTAACGAGCATTCAAATGAACCGTTGTTATTGAGATTCAATTGGACAAAAATACAAAGTTCCACTGATTGTTGCATTTCCTGGTAGTGTTAACACTAGGAGGGCCATTCTTTTAAATATTTTGTAACGGTTTACCCTATTAATTCGCAGTTTTACGACTTTTCATAAATATTTCAAAAGCACTCTTTCTCCAAAAATTGTGATTTTATGACACTCTGAAGGGCAGTACAGCTAATCGGTTTCAGACCGAAAACTGTCATTTTTATAGTATAGTATATCTCTGAATCGGTAGCAGCACATGTTGTGATTGTTGCCTGCTTCAAAACTAAGGTGGGTTCTTTGTCGGCATTTATGCCTCCATACATGTTACATTCGGTGAAAACTATTGCGAGTGTCGTGAGATTCGAAACATTTTGTTTCCTTTATCAATGGGTTCATGGCCGGTGTGAAGCAAACTTTCCACTTTTTAAATGCCTCAAATTTCGCAGTGAATGCATGTATAAATTATAAAAAGTAAGAGTAAAATGCGAAACTTTACAGTGAGTTAGGCATTTTTAGGCAAATATTAACAAATTAGGCTCTAATAACCGTTTTAGGGCATTTTAGGGCACTATAAAACTCTTTGAATACCTTTCAATTTCCATGAAACACAAATATTAATAATTATTTTTACTTTTCTCCTAAAGAAACAAAATAGGCATTTGCCCTAGAATCCGATGTCTGGTTATGACTTTTAAGCCGAAGTTGTGCAACCTGATAGTTGTTTAACAAGGAATTCCATGAACAATAATGTAATTCTTGAATTTAGATTTGAATTTGATGTTGTCCCGACAGTCTCTGGCATGATCAGGAGAGAATTCCGGAGGCGTGGAATCGATATACAGAAGGATGTTGTGTAGAAGGATGTTCTGTGCAGAAGAATATAGAGAAAGTACAAGTTATGGGTTCGAGGTAGTGAAAGGTAAACAAAACGAAATGCTAGGTAAAGGGGTGTTGAAGTGTGGATGATTTTAAATAGTAATAAGAGGGAGTTGAAAAGTCTTCTTTCTCTAAGTGGATTCCAAAACAACAGTTCTGGTGGCAGTGTTACATGAACGAATTTTCTAATGTTACAAACGAAACAGACACAGATATTGTTACCACGCTGTAGTCTGTGGACAAGATGAGTAATTAAGTTAGTGAATAGAGAATCGCAAAATTCAAAATGGAACATCAAAAACATTTGAATGAGATTATTTTTAGGGTAGAAGATAGGAAATTGGACAAGTATTTGAGGGAATGAACTATAGAAAAATGTGTCTTACATATAGGCTATGTAGGTCACTTTACTTTGAAAAGTTAAGTTTGAATATAAATATAGTCCTTAATTTTTTACTGTATTGCTATAATTGAGATATTATGTATTAGTACAGTACGATTATTTAGTCCTGACAGTCACCGAAAATGTGCGCCTGGGTCAAGCGAGTCCATGAAGTTATGCCAAGGGGTGTACAGGTAGTCAGTCAGTCGCTTGCATTCAGAGCGAACGGATGTTTGATAGAGCGGGGTGTTTCCAGTACAGTTTAGCTGTACTGCATTCCTTTACCGACCGCTCGATCTTATCTCTACTCCGGAGCTCTCCCCACTACTCCTATTAATTTCCCTCTTTCGCGTCGCCGAGCTGTCAGGATTAAATAAACGTTCTGTAAGTAATTGAACAATTACTGTACTTTCTTTAATAACGGATAGAATGATTCCTTTCCATACCGATAAAAAACAATAATGTGACAAATAATGTAAAAACATTTTAGGAAGTTTTGATTTTTTTCTTGTCCCATATGAGAACTTAATCTTAGTTACGAATTCAACTTATATTTATTCTATGATTATGGAAAAGGATCATTCTGCACGTCATTAAATAAAGTATACTTGCAGTGCAAATGGTAGCTAAGCTTGTTAAAATCTAATATCACTAACGAGAAAAAATCATTTTTTGTAATGGCATTCACAACATTATTTGCATTACATTGTTTTATTTTATTAGTATCCAAAGAATAGTTCTGTATGCCACTAGTTGAATTATGCTTTTAGCTCCATTGGCAGCTAAATTCCGATATTTATTTCTAGTTTTAAACATCACTCTGTCTATTAAATATTAAATTTAATTAAAAACTTCGTTTATTAAATTTGTTACAAATTAATTAATTCAGGAAGCTTCGCTATTTCAGTGAAACATTTTGAATGTATCGTATTGTGCCATATTCCGGCTAACTTGTTTTTTTTCTGCGAGACTAATTAGAAATAAAATAGTTAATGCATTTCGGTAGGAAATAATACCATGAAAATTGAAACACAAAATAATAATAATGTATTTCAGCTGCTTCTCCATTGAATCCTGCCTTCTGAACTTTCTGATGACAATTGACTGTCAGTCCCATCATAGCAACGAAAACAAATAAGCATTGTTCATTCATTAATTTGTGTTCTTCCAAGTGGAGGTATTTCACTGCAAAAACCAGCATTCTCCGGTCTTTCCTATTTTCTGCCTTCCTCTTTGTCTCCGCATATGATCCATATATCTTAATGTCGTCTTATTTCATATCTTCTTCTGACCCAAACTCTTATCATGTTCACCATTCCTTCCAGTGCATCCTTAAGTAGGTAGTTTCTTCTCAGTCAGTAACCAACCAATTTCTTGTTTCCTTCCCGATCAGTTTCAGCGTTATCCTTTCTTCACCCACTCTTTCCAACACAGCTTCGTTTCTTATTCTGTCTGTCCATTTCACACGCTCCATTCTTCTCCATATTCACATTTCAAATGCTTCTAGTCGCTTCTCTTCACTTCGTCGTAATGTCCAGGTTTCTGCCCCATATTCAATGCAATTCAATTCAATTTATTTGGCCATTAGACATACATTTTTAGGCTTCGTCGGAATACATTGAAAAACAAATAAATACATTAAAAAAACATTAATTATAGAAACAGTAAAATTTAAATAATACAATGAAAACATGAAATAATTTGAAACTTTTAAAGTAAAGAAAACTAACTAAATTGCAATTAAACTTATTTATTAAAATACAATTTCATACAAATTTGTGTTGAAAAACTCAGCAACAGAATAAAAAGGATTATTTAATAACCAATTGTAAAATCTAGTTTTGAAGCTATTGATTGGTAATTTATAATATTGACTTGGGAGCTTATTATATAATTTCATCCCCATAATTAAAAAGTTTGGGTTGCTCTTGTGTAATCTACAATATGGAATATTAATTTGTTCACTATTTCTAATTTCATGATCATGTATATTGGCCACTAATGAGTAATTGTCGATATTTTGTCGAGTGTAAAGTACTAGATCATATATATACAAATTTATGATTGTTAAAATCCGTGATTGTCTGAAAAGTGGCCTACAGTGTTCCAGATAGTTTGATTTACATAAAATTCTAATGGCTTTCTTTTGTAAAATCAAGACGCTTCCAATTTTGGTTCCATTTCCCCAGAAAATTAGGGCATATAAAATTATCGACTGAAAGAAAGAAAAGTAGGCACATCTTAAATAATTTTGAGAAACGCAAGTGGTTAATTTCTTTAGCAAATATAAAACTCTTGATAGCTTTGTGCATATGTACTCGATGTGCTTATCCCATGTTAAACTGGAGTCTGTAAAAAGTCCTAGAAATTTTGTGTAGTTGAGTCTGTTGTCCTTATTTATTAGATAATTTAGGCTGAAAGTTATGTTGATAGTTTTTTCTTGATTAAGCAAGAATGTCACACTCCACAGAAAGCAGTTCACTAGTCTCTACCTTAGTTTTTTTTCTATAGGTTCGCAAAAGATGCTCCTCTTTATATTTGTATTCTCCTTTTAATGAACACAGTAGTAGTCCACACTTGTGGAGTAACGGTCAGCGCGTCTGGCCGCGAAACCAGGTGGCCCGGGTTCGAATGCCGGTCGGGGAAAGTTACCTGGTTGAGGTTTTTTCCGGGGTTTTCCTTCAACCCAAAACGAACAAAATGCTGGGTAACTTTCGGTGGTGGACCCCGGACTCATTTCACCGTCATTATCACCTTCATTTCATTCAGACGCTAAATAACCTAATAAATAATAAATAAAACATTGTAGTAAGTAGATAATATATGCAAAATACGACACTTGCATCATATAGTATGTCTAACCAGATCCCTGTTTTCCTCTATTAACTATTGGCCATTTCTTTTATACAGGGACATCATTTTATTTTTAATTCAATTTTTATTGTACCTGAGTTTTTGAATGTACTTAACTCCCACCCCTTCTACTAATGGAGTTTCAACTGTTCTCCAGACAGAATCAAGGCCGCTTATAGTAAACAGCACTGAGTTACAGAGTATAGTACGTTCCAGAAATATGTTCGCGTTTTCTAGTGACGAAAGAACTTTTAATATTGAATCATATTTTCGCACAGGTACTGTCCGTTTGCCTACGTCGCATCCCGATTTCCCCCACCTGCTTCTGCACGGCCCTCTCTAAAAGCAGGGCTGTCTTAGCTTTTTTCTGAAAACATTAATTTCTGTTAGGAATTGGACGTTTACGTAATATTATACAACTGTTTAAAATAACTTAAATAAAAGGGCCTCGTTAAGTAATTAACTGTCACGTGATTTCCCCCCTTTCTACGATCCTGCGGCATAACCACTTGGACGGGCAGTAGATAGCATGTCTGAGTAATTTTATCTGTGAGGTCGGACAGAAGTGAAGATTGAATTTACAGTACGTAAGGTACTCTTTTATAGAGTAGGTACAGAATTATTTCAACATGAGTTACAAGTACGAAGAACGAAACTGGTAATTGGAATTAGAGGCAATAGTCTATAGTGCGATAATATGCACAAAAGAACTGAAGCCTGTAGGCTATCGAAATGAACGGCTACCATTTTAAAAAATGTGTTTAAATATCCATATTATGATTATTTTTCAATTGAACTTCATTCTCTATACTGTACGCTAATGTGCTGTAGACAGTATAATATACACTGCATAATGAATACGTTCGCATGGATAGCTCAGTTCGTGAGTAAAAACACTTATTCTTAATACAGTACTTCATTTTGATGAAATAAAAACCTAATGAAAATAATTATCGAACTCAAAATCGCAGTATTTCCTAGTTTACGTAAATGGATGAAGTACTTTTCTTCCCTCCTATACCTAGTAAAGTGATTTGTTTGTGTTTTACGCCAGTATCATCGAACTTCAGTTGTGGAAGGGGATAGCGAACGGTTTTTCCGGTTCTCTAAATGTATAGCCAGGTTAAGATTAAAAATGTTAGTAAAAATAAAACGCTTAATTTATTTCGACCTGCTGTTCATCTTTTATTATGCTTTTTTCTTTCTTTCTCTATGTTATATATTATGTCTGATTTCTTCTTACTTGTTGTTTACATTTTATTATTATTATCTTATTCAGTTTTGTGTGTAAAATTGTAGTGTAGCTACTTCGTAAATTTGTAGTGTTTTTGTAACGCAATTTTTACTCCTGGTTGAGTGTTAGAGAAGGCCGTATGGCCTTAACTCTGCCAGGTTAAATAAATTATTATTATTATTATTATTATTATTCCATGTAATGTGGGTCCCTATCACCACGGCATGGCGCGTCCTCAGGTTGCGGATAGAGGAGACGGCCTCCAGATATGGAGGGTAGCTGCGAATATATTGAATAAGCAGTCGTGGACAGCCGATAAGGGGTGGTCCTCCAGCTTGGGGGTTGGGCGAAGGGCTAACAACCCATCACCGTAAAAAACAGCTTGTTACGTATCCCTATAATAAGCCTCGGAATAGGACTGATTCTCTGGCACGACCACAGCAAAGAAATAAGGTTTTGAGATTTGGCACTTGGAACGTAACTAGTCTTTATAGAACAGGAGGGGTAACATTAGTAGCAAAAGAACTAGCTAGATATAGAATAGACTTCGTAGGAGTACAAGAGGTTAGGTTAGATGGGAATGGCATATCACAAATAGGAGATTACTTGTTGTATTATGGGGAAGGAAACAATAATCACCAATTAGGAACAGGATTCTTTGTTCATAAAAGAATAAAATCAACAGTAAAAAGGTCGAATTTATCAGTGACAGGTTATCATATTTAGTACTTAAGGGTAGATGGTGCGACATCATAGTTATAAATGCTCACGCCCCTACAGAAGAGAAAGACGACCATATAAAGAATAGCTTCTATGAGGAATTGGAACATACTTTTGATCAGTTCCTAGATATCACATGAAAATTTTATTGGGGGATTTCAATGCTAAAGTAGGACGGGAGGATATTTTTAGACCAACTATTGGAAAAAGAGAGCCTACACGCAATTAGTAGTGACAATGGAGTTAGATTAGTCAACTTTGCCACATCGAAAAATTTAATTGTCAAAAGTACAACATTCCCCCATAAGGATATACATAAATATACTTGGACTTCTCCAGATGGATTGACACACAACCAAATAGATCACATCTTGATAGATAAACGGAGACATACTAGTATAGTAGATATTCGAACTTTCAGGGGTGCAGACTGTAATTCTGACCATTATTTGGTGATTGGAGAATTAAGAGAAAGATTATCAGTAGCCAAGCGAGTAGAGCAGCAAGTTAATATTACTAAATTCAATATTTTGAAATTAAAGGACGAGGAAGCTAAGCAAAATTATCAGGTCGAAATTTCGAATAGGTTTGCCACTTTAGAAAGTTCCGACGAAGTTGAGAAAGAATTAGATGTTAATAGCGTGTGGGAAAATATCAGAGATAGTATCAAAATTGCAGCTGAGCAGAGCATAGGTTATTATGAAACTAAGAAAAAGAAACCGTGGTTTGATGAAGATTGTTGCATGGTAGTAGAAAGAAGGAAACAGGCAAAATTGAAATTCTTACAGGATCCAGTTGAGGAGAAGAGAGATAATTATTTCAATGAAAGACGGGAAGCAAGTCGTACACTTAGGAATAAAAAGAGAGGTTACTTGAAGGAAAAACTGAATGAGGTAGAAACAAATAGTAAGAATAAAAACATTCGAGATTTATATAAGGGTATAAAGGAATTTAAGAACGGATATCAGCCAAGGGTAAACGTGATCAAGGATGAGAATGGTGACTTGCTTGCAGACTCTCCATCAATCCTAAACAGATGGAAAAACTATTTTGCGCAACTACTAAATGTACATAGGCCAAATAGAAATGATCGGGACGAAATTGAAATACAAACTGCTGAGCCATTTATACCCGAACCCACACTTTCAGAAGTCGAAATTGCGATAGAAAATCTGAAAAAGTACAAGTCTCCAGGTATCGATCAAATTCCAGCAGAATTAATACAAGAGGGTGGAAGTGCATTATATAGCGAAATTTATAAACTTGTACTTGCTATTTGGGAAAAGGAAATTGTACCAGAACAATGGAAGGAGTCCATAATTGTGCCTATTTTTAAAAGGGGACAAAACCAACTGTGGTAACTTTCGAGGAATATCACTTTTGTTGACGTCGTACAAAATTTTGTCCAATATTCTTTTGAGAAGATTAACTCCGTACGTAGATGAAATTATTGGGGATCATCAGTGCGGTTTTCGGCGTAATAGATCGACTATTGATCAGATTTTTGTATTCGACAGATAATGGAGAAAAATGGGAGTATAAGGGTACAGTACATCAGTTATTCATAGATTTCAAAAAGGCATATGACTCGGTTAAGAGGGAAGTATTATATGATATTCTTATTGAATTTGGTATTCCCAAGAAACTAGTTCGATTAATTAAAATGTGTCTCAGTGAAACATACAGCAGAGTCCGTATAGGTCAGTTTCTATCTGATGCTTTTCCAATTCACTGCGGGCTAAAGCAGGGAGATGCACTATCACCTTTACTTTTTAACTTCGCGCTTGAATATGCTATTAGGAAAGTTCAGGATAACAGGCAGGGTTTGGAATTGAACGGGTTACATCAGCTTCTTGTCTATGCGGATGACGTGAATATGTTAGGAGAAAATACACAAACGATTAGGAAAACACGGAAATTTTACTTGAAGCAAGTAGAGCGATCGGTTTGGAAGTAAATCCCGAAAAGACAAAGTATATGATTATGTCTCGTGACCAGAATATTGTACGAAATGGAAATATAAAAATTGGAGATTTATCCTTCGAAGAGGTGGAAAAATTCAAATATCTTGGAGCAACAGTAACAAATATAAATGACACTCGGGAGGAAATCAAACGCAGAATAAATATGGGAAATGCGTGTTATTATTCGGTTGAGAAGCTCTTATCATCCAGTCTGCTGTCCAAAAATCTGAAAGTTAGAATTTATAAAACAGTTATATTACCGGTTCTTCTGTATGGTTGTGAAACTTGGACTCTCACTCTGAGAGAGGAACATAGGTTCAGGGTGTTTGAGAATAAGGTGCTTAGGAAAATATTTGGGGCTAAGGGATGAAGTTACAGGAGAATGGAGAAAGTTACACAACACAGAACTGCACGCATTGTATTCTTCACCTGACATAATTAGGAACATTAAATCCAGACGTTTGAGATGGGCAGGGCATGTAGCACGTATGGGCGAATCCAGAAATGCATATAGAGTGTTAGTTGGGAGACCGGAGGAAAAAGACCTTTAGGGAGGCCGAGACGTAGATGGGAGGATAATATTAAAATGGATTTGAGGGAGGTGGGATATGATGATAGAGACTGGATTAATCTTGCACAGGATAGGGACCGCTGGCGGGCTTATGTGAGGGCGGCAATGAACCTTCGGGTTCCTTAAAAGCCATTTGTAAGTAAGTAAGTAAGTATTATTATTATTATTATTATTATTATTATTATTATTATTATTATTTTAATCAGCTTCATAAAAATCTGGACTCGGATCATGAATCAAACAATCTTACCTGTGACACAATAGTTCTGCATATAGTGCCATATTATGTAAACTGAAGTGAGCAACAACGCCAGATGTCCATGTACGACAACACAAGACATGGATAAATAAAAATTTATTCTCTGTGTTGGATTGAAATCTAAAGGCTGTTCCAGAAATACTTTGACACACCTTGGGGGCATGTTCCTCACATCAAAACAAGAAAAAAGTTCATATAAACATATGTCCGAAAATCCTTATTTTTTAGTTATTAATGAAAGAACATAATGAAACATATGTTAAATATTGTCAGCTTGGTAGGAGATGTTGAAAATTTAATCAACTTAGAAACTTATAACAATGAAAGATTACGTTCAGCGAGTTTCGATGTACAATCAAACAACTTAAGTTTGTAACCGATAATAATTAATCGAATAATGTTATCGATACAAGTCTGCTGATGCACCCATTGTATCCTAAATGGCTTTGTGTTGCCAAGGAGTCCATGATCCGACCAGTGCATGCGTGTGTGGAAGCAAGAGGAGAACATTTTGAACATTTGTTACGAGTTTCTGAATTTATTAACGTTGCAACATTTGCTGTCAAGCTGACAGTATATAATATATTGAACAATTTCGAGGGAAAAATTGTTCCGGGGCCGGGTATCGAACCCGGGACCTTTGGTTCAACGTACCAACTCTCTCCCACTGAGCTACCCGGGAACTCTACCCGACACCGATCCAATTTTTCCCTCTATATCCACAGACCTCAAAATGGACTGACAACCGTGAAGCAACCAACATTTGAGTGCACACCATCTCTGTGTGACTTTAAATTGTGGTTTTCTGTTACGTACAGTGACGTGTATTATGCAAATTAAGCTTTCAGGAATAACTCCCTGTAAAGTTAATTTGAACAATTTCGAGGGAAAAATTGTTCCGGGGCCGGGTATCTAATATATATTTCATTATGTTCTTTCATTAATAACTAGAAAACTAAGGATTTTCGGACATAGGTTATGTTTATATGAAATTTTTCTTATTTTGGTGTGAGGAACATGCCCCCAAGGTTGTCAAATTATTTCTGAAACATCCTGTATAATTCTGATTTGTTTTTTTTCGTAATCGTTGCGTATACTGCAATTGCCAAACCAACCAACCAACCAACCGAACCAAATCAAACCAAGTCAAACCAAACCGAACGCAATCAACCAAATAGCTAGCATAGCAATCAAGTAACCCAGTAACCAGTCAAACCAATAAAGTAAGAAAAAAAGAACTAACCAACTAACCACCCTACCAAGCAACCAAAGCAACCGACCAAGCAACCAACGCACCAACCAACCACACAAACCAAACCAGCAAATATTTTTTGTAACTAACTAATTAAGTCACCATTTACTCAACACACTATTTCATTAATGAATGTTTACTGACGTGGTCTAGAGGTTATCTTGCGTGATTCGTGCTTCAAGGCTGCGCTAGCGTGGGTTCTAGTGTCGCTTGGATTAATAAATTACCTACTAGGCATTTCCCTAGGATTCTTCCCAATCGTAAGATGAATGTCAGGTAATTCTCTAGCCAGTCTCGGAATACATTTCATCGCTTAGCATATACCAATTCCATTGACGCTATATAGCCACGTCCTATTTGATACAGTGTCCTTACATAACAGTTTAAAATTTAATGACAGTTTCAGATCCTATGTTATGATCATTTATTAATTGGTTTAGTAGTTTGCAATCAAGAAGTTCAGCTCAGCTTTTACAACAAGCATAGTGTAGTGCAGTGATTGCCAAACACCACAAAATTATGACGTAATAGAAATGCAACCCGCACACCACTATCGCAGGGAGAGGGATGGAGTGGGTATCTCCTCAGGTAATGCAGTGAATGACAGTGCAGAGACGGACTGTGACCAAAAAGACAATATAATATTCTTCTACTTATTAACTATACACACTTTTTTCCATGTTAATTTTTTATCCTCCTATTCATTATTTTCGTATTATTAATGAAATAAAATAACTTTATTTTCTTATTTACCATAAAAAGAACGTGTGCTTTACTTCAGCAGATATTTGAAATTAGAAAAACGTACCAGGCTGGTCACGAAGTTGTAAATTACACTACATACTTAAAAAAAAAGGCGAAGTGTTTTACTCCGATTAAGACATAGAAGCCGATACATTTTATTGTTTGTTTATTAATAAAATATTCAAGTTACAGGTAAGGGAGTGGTAGTCTTTATATCAAGAAGAATAATGACAACGTACATTGTTCTTTTATACTTCATTTAAAATTTTACAACAAATTAAGTATCTCATATTTTTGCCATCTGCACAAAAGAAATACTTTTCCTCCCATGCTCCTCAAAATTAAGTTTTTACTTATTATCTGATTTCGAAAAGACATCGAAACATATTATCCTACACACTCGTAATATTACATGTGTATTTCCGCTACTGATAAATGTCTTTACTTATATCGAAGTAATGGCTGTAAACAGAGGGTGGGGGTATGATGCCATGGTTACGCTTGAGTGGAGACAGGGGCATGTGTCGCGACACAGCTTTTGGCGATCACTGGTGTAGTGGGTGGTCTTGACTACATTAACAGTTTTTGGTCGTTTGTTACGTATCGCTTTGTGTTAGTGTTTCATCTCATTTCTAATTATCAGCCAGTAGAAATCATTCCATATTTCAATTCCGATTCATTGCGGGAATTATTAAGAAATGTATTACCGTGATAGACCACAGGCAATGACAAAGTATGTCCACCGTTAATATATTTGCATTATTCATTGTTTATGCGTTTATCTAAAAATGTTTGTTGTCGATTACGAAGTATTTCGCTAATGCAGCCTTCAGGAGATAGAATTTCAATGTACAGTATGTGCAATCAATCGCGCCTGAATTACCTGCAAAATGGAATGTATGTAAAATCTTGTTTCAATTTGGAGTATTGGACAGTAGGCCTTCATCCTGGAGGAAACAATAATCATACTTTCATTCTTTTAAAAGTTGCCATAGATGCCATGAACCTTAGGCTATAAGCAATTTTTTGTGTTAAAGGTGACTTTAGATAAAGTTTTGAGCGAGTTGACTGAGACGATAGCTTTTGAGACTCGCATTCGGGAGGTCCTTGTTCAAACCCGATGGTCCACCAATCTGACTGGAGATTTTCATGGTTTCCCTCAGTCGTGAAGGCAAATGCCGTATTGGGAATTACATGCCATGATTCATCACCACCTCAATCACGAATATCATAAACATTAATCAGAATCTAAAAAAAAAAATCACTTACACGGACACAAACCATCTGCAACACATAACTGAAATAGGAACTCAACAATAGTAACAACTGATGTATACCCACAGATCCTAAACATGTGATTTGGCCACGTGCATAAATAAACTTAAAAAAAAAGTTTCGTTGGTTAAGTTAGTTTTATTTCCTTAGGTTATTAAATTTTAGGTTAGTTTTCATTTTCGTAGCTTAGTTTTAGTTATTTTCAGTTTGTTTAGGCTAAATCGATGGTATTCAGGTAAAGGGGGTTACGTAATTTTTTGCGCATATGCGTTTTGTTTCCCAGTTGAATACACAACTTAAATTCTAAGTTTGGGCTTGAAAAATACAAAATGATGCTTGCATTTGATGTGATTTCTTTATGTAGAAAATTATTTGCAATAAGGATCAGAAGAGTAATTTCCATTTACACCAAAACTCATTTTTATGACTTATCTCCCTTTACCAAATACCATCGAAATTTGGACTGCTTAGGTTAGTTTCGCTTTATTTAAGACGTTAAAATGAATCTGAGCTATCGAAGTAAGAAGAAAGTATTTTAATAAGGGCCCAGTAATTAAATAAAGATTGGGGAACGGATTATTATACACTGAAAGGTAGAGATGATGTTTCAAATAGGCTCCTTGATTGTTTATACATATATAACAGTTGCCAAAGTAGATAAAAGTTCAGTCAGGTATGAACACTGCGGCGATTGAAGGCTGCTTGACGTTCGAGACTTCGGGAGTGATCAATCTCGACGTCTCGGAACACTCACAAGCAGTCTTTACGTCAACGAAGCGACGTATACATAGAACATTGTCGTGCGGGTTTTCGGCTTTACTGGCGCTATTAGTCTTGGGTTCTCGATCGTTGTTCATCTCTAATAGGAACTAATTTGACCACGTTTAACTTAAATTTATTAATATGTATTTGAAATAATCGGTACCATTATTATTTCAAGTATCTGGTACATTCATCTGAACTAATTTTGTACAGGGCTTAGTAAGATCATAATCTTTTTCCACTACGTTCTGTAGTCATGTTTGTCATTTGTCTACAACACAAACGATTTGCCTCTAGGAAAGCTGTAGCCAATATTCTGTGGTGCGCTCTTTTGAATGACTCACATCGCCAATGTTTTCCTGTTTGTACACCATCTTCCCCAGCTGGCTAGACACGTAATAGTCCAAAGAGTTTAAATCTGGGTTATATGGTGGCCACAAATCTTGAGGTATGAATCTTGGGCAGTTGGCTTGAAAGGGAGTAATTGTTTCTACAGCTCTGTCGTATGGTGCTCCAGCTTTCATAAAGTGACATTCTGACATAATATCTTCAATAAATTGAAGCATTCTGTGAAGCACATCTTTAGGGTACTTTGCAGTATCCAATTATTTTTCCTTTTTCACTGAATATCGGGTCAGTTTTCTTGAATATGAAACCTCTGCAGAAATCATTAGGCTGTCGCTGAAGTGATACATTCATGCCACATTCTTCCTTTACTAATTTATTTTATTTTTGGCGCACATTTGTATAAACCGTGTCATTATGTGTGTTCAGTGGTGCTTCAGTAGCGAATATCTTTCTATCTGTGAATAGAAATTTCTGATTTCTCCTCCTTTACTAAATTTTGTAAAAATTCTTCTAGCTCGGTCTTCTTTTTTTGGTGTGGCATTATTCAACCTACTTACAACACATCTCTTGAATATCTGCAATTCGAAATCCAACTTAAGGATATGCCTCACTCAGCTGCAACTAATATCTACTTCCCACGTGTCAGTCTTATGATTGGACTAGTTCATAACATATCATTAAAGCCCGGATTTCTAAGCATAATCAAATAGTAAAATAAGCACGAAAAAGGGTGAAAATAAGCACCAAAATAAGCAAAAACGAATAGAAATTTAAATAGAAATAGAAGTTTATTTAATTTAAATTTAAATATACAGAATAAAGAAGAATATAATTACAATACAAACAAGAGAAATAGAAATAAAATAATACAAGCAATATAAAAAGAAGATACAGTAGTATTAACAAAATTTGAGACCGGATGAGCAGCGCTCGTGCTCGGTCGCAGTTCAGATATAATATTAAAATAATAATAATAATAATAATAATAATAATAATAATAATAAATAAGTAAAATAAAATAGGAACTAAAATATAATTACAGCGGCAATGGAATTATATAATATAATATTAACACTAGAGAAGAATAATATCGCACGTGAAAAGTAGGACTAATATATATTTCAAAATTATAGAATACAAATATAATATAGGTTGATTAATTCATACACATAGACTATAAATTTATTTAATCAAATTGAAGATATTAACACGTTTCTAATTTTCTTGTTATATGTTAGTGGGTTACATGTTAGAAGTTCTGGGTGTAATTTAGTTAAAGTATTGTACAACCGAGGGCCAAAATTTATGCTATGCTTTAGACCAGTAGATGTGAGACATTTAGGTTCTACTAATGTTGAATTAATATTTCGTCTTGTGTCATAATTGTGTGTCTGTAATACAAACTTATTACGATTTTTATGATAAAATTTTAACAGCGTATACTTATAAATTTGTTCAATATTAAATACATTAAATTCTGAATAAATTAATTTAGTTGGATAATCGAAACGTTTCTTCAAACAAATTTTAATTATTCGTTTTTGTAGTAAATTTAACGGACTAAGATTAATTTTTGTACTTCCACCCCAAACAATTATACCATATTGAATGATAGACTGAATAATGGCCAAATAAACATTTCGTAGAACTCTAATAGGTAAGTAGCATCGAAGATTAACGAATTTATAAATTGTTTTACGAAGTCTCTTACAAAGATAAGTAATGTGATGAGACCATTTTAAATTCTGATCAATAATAATATCCAGATATTTGACATACGTGGCTTCTTTCAATGGTGGACATTTACAACTTTAGGGATCTAAACAATTTTCACTGTGTATTATTAGTCTATATTTATCGCTAAATTTTAAATTTTGAACACGCAGCTGTTAACGAAAAAGGAACTAAAGTTGATTTAGATATATTTAAAGAAAGAAAGTTGGAATTAAGCCATTTTTAACAATATTAGGGAAACAGTAAAATAAGCACGAAAAATGGTGAAAAGAAGCACAAAAATAAGCAAAAACGAATACACGGGCATGTGGTGACAAATTATTCTTGAAAACACTGTGGCATAGTAGTTTTTGCGCAATGTAGATTCGTCCGACACCCTTTTGTTTATGTATATTTCTGAAAATATCTGAAGCTGCACATTATTCAATTTCCATAACGAATATCGAAACCCGCTAATGCTAAACATAAGTCTTTGAAAAATGTATCCTAGAACTCGATTGTTCACCCACATTGCTTCTAATTAGTTCCTGGTTTATTCCTAAACCTCTCCTTATGCCGCGTTGTATTAATATGCTGCACAATGTCACTCTTTTCACACACCAAACAAAATATGCGTTTCTTATGCCAGACTTTGAGCCGAATTCAATTTGACTCAGTAGTTAACATTCCTCCCGCTAGAGCGCAGTAATGCAGAAATTTCGCTAGATGGCAGGGTTGTTGGAGACGTTAGGCAGGGAACCATCAAGCGCAGACTTTCACGAAAACACAAGTTAAAGTTCCGCGCCAAATCTTAATGTAGTTACCAATTCAAAACTTGGATTTGAATGTGTAAATTATTATCCGTTTAACTATATTGAATGCAGAGATAGTCAGTCGTGGTTCTTTTAGAAAGATAAATATGTATTTTTTTTGTTCATATTATGTTACACTATTTGTTAATTTTGTGTAATATTTGTTTTATTTTGAGGCAACTAAATATCGCTGCACTGTTGCCAGTACTGATGCTTTTGTTAACAATACATGAGATCTGTGCAGGACATGAACATGTGTTATTCAGGCTGCTGCCTTGGATTCATCGGCCTGTTTAAATAGAGTGCAAACGTGTTCATATATTATCTATATCATTGTTCATCTCGTGTGTTTTTTCCAGTAATTTTACTAGTTATAAAAGTTATTTGTACTTGACTTAACAATACTGAAAAGTTTTGCCTTATTTGTATTTTTAAATTTCATTATCAGTTTCGGAAATGTTACTGTAACTGTTACTAGATGTATTATTAACTGCACACCTGGTAAAATAGCCGGTTTAATTAATGTGTTTTATTTAACATAATGTAAACGTGAGCTGTGATTATTACCTTTCACTAGGCTGATTTTCGTGCAACCTTTTTTTTTTATGTTTGGCACCACCACCAGAATGCCTCACCGGGCGCCACTGAAGACAAATGTCGGATTGAAAATTTACATGCCATGATTCATCACCACCTCAGTCACAAATATCATTCTGGCCATATGCAGTACACAAGAGACCCTGTGTATATACTATTTGTGGACAGTCGTGTGAAATTGTTGCCTACATGACTCCCATCGTCCACACCTGTGGAGTAACGATTAGCACGTCTAGCCGCGAAACCAGGCGGCCCAGGTTCGATTCCTGGTAGGGGCAAGTTACCTGGTTGAGGTTTTTTCCGGGGTTTTCCCTCAACCCAATATGAGCAAATGCTGGGTAACTTTCGGTGTTGGACCCCGGACTCATTTCACCGGCATTATCACCTTCATCTCATTCAGACGCTAAATAACCTAAGCTGTTAATAAAGCGTCGTAAAATAACATACTAAAATAAAAAATAAAAAAAAATAAATGACTCCCATCGAGACTCACTCCAAATTTTAATTCCGTATCTGTACATAATATAGACTATTAAGACCTTCTCCTTCAAATTTTATGTCGATTTTATGCCTACTGTAGGCCTACAATTTCATTAACTGATATTACATAAGTTACAAACAAAACGGTTCACCGTCTCGTCATTGTGGGTATCATATGCGCTTCCCTTCCAAGCGATCCATGGTTCGATTCCCAGCGTGATCAATAGAAAATAATTTCTTCTGTTCTGAGGGCTGGGTGCTTGTGTCTTGTCGTGTGGTGTTCTGTGTTGCTGACCACACGACCAGGGAGGCCTGCAGTGTGTGGTCAAATATTGCACTATATACCCTTACCTATATCGCTAATTCTAAGTCGATAAGAAAGAATGAAGTGAAGCATGGTAAGAAAGAAAAATATCAAATGGGCAAGGACGAATAGAGTAATTTAAGTAACTGACAAATAACATTGTTATGCAACCATTTTGTTATAGAGGAACTGATTATATTATTCAGTTTCCCACAAAGCCCATATGTAGTTTCGTTTCGTCACGTCCAATTTTGTAAAAATAAAGTTCATGGAAATTTCTAAATACTGAAATTAGTATATATCCTTAGATAAATTTTATTATTATTATTATTAGTATTATTATTATTATTATTATTATTATTATTATTATTATTATTATTATTACGTTAAAGCTGGTAATTTAGACATAATGGAATCAATAAAATGTTATAAGACAACATAAGTAAAAATTATGAATAAAGTACAGTAGGTTATTTCTAAATTTCAATTTTCTTGCTTAATATTGCTAGGAAACTTTAAAAGAAATTCACTTCATTTCTACATTTATTCGTATGTCATTCCTTGAAATTGGTAGGTATAATTCTTAAACGTGTGTTTGTTTTGTGAAAAGAAAGTCTCATAAGTAGTTAATTAAAATTACTTATATATCAAATAGTTACATAATATAATATAGTATTATAAGTTTTTAATTACATAAATTAATTTTTATTAATAATTATTCATTAAAATTATTTTTATTTATAATTTAAAGTTTCATAATTAATTTTATAATTTCGAAGGCTATATTACGGCGTTGAAATGTGTTTTTAAAATTAATATACCTCATTTGACGTTTTGAAATTCTTGTTCTTATTTCCAAAAATTACAGAACAACCTGGCGCGATAGACTAAATCTGAATACAGGTTCCGATTCAACAACCTTAAATGTCTAAAGCAGTCATAAAAGTTAGATTACCATATTAATTTGTTTTTATTTTTGTTTTAAATTATGAACTTCGCCAGTTTTGACGTTTTTTCATTCTTCTTTTCAAAATTACGAAAAACTGACATGATACAGAAAATATGAATACAGATTCGGATTCAGGGCACTTCAGTTAACTGGAATCAGTATTTTGTTCTCTTGTAGCAGAAAACAATTTTTGAAATTTGTAGCTCAGCCACATGATCATAATACAAGACGAAATGAAATTCTTAATTTAGTTGAACCTAAATGTTTCACATCTGCTACTTTACTACACAGTACAAATTATGGTCCACGTCTATATAATTCGATAATAAAATTTCATCCAGAATTGACTACTTTAAGCAATGAAATTTTCAGACCCAGAATTAAAAAAATTTATATGACACACTTCCCTGTATTATATTATGTACCATGTATTGTAAAACAAGTTTCTTTCCATCCTAAGTATATTTTTCTATCTTATCTTGGTTACTATATCAACATGACCTGTACCAATTATACTACTAATAATAAGTTAATATTAATCCATCAATCTCAACATCGTCTCTTTGTTCACTCAGTTATTACTAGTATTATTATTACTAACTTTATTATCATCTTTATGTGACCTTTTTTCTTAAGTATTTTGTCTACAAAGTATGTATATTTATGTAACGGAACTGTCCCCGAACACGAGCTTGTCCACACCTGTGGAGTAACGTCAGAGCGTCTGGCCGCGAAACCAGGTGACCCGGGTTCGAATCCCGGTTGGGGCAAGTTACCTGGTTAAGGTTTTTTCCGGGGTTTTCCCTCAACCCAATACGAGCAAATGCTGGGTAACTTTCGGTGCTGTACCCTGGACTCATTTCACCGGCATTATCATCTTCATTTCAGACTCTAAATAAGCTGAGTTGTTGATACAGCGTCGTAAAATAATCCAATAAAATAAAATAAAAAACACGAGCTTTGCTCGTTTGGGGTACTTTAACGTAACGTTTTTATGTATATGTTATTATTAAGTAAATCTAAATCTAAATATCAGCGTAATCTATGTCTAACTCGGCGAAGTGGATGTTAATCAAAATCCTTCACCAGAATTCTCTGCAATTTATATTGGGCCAGACACGGAGCAGATCTATTGACGTGAATCTTCACTCAATACAAGAGAAGCGGGATTTGAACTCATGGCGTTCCACCTGTAAGAAACCATAACACTGAGCCTGCAATCTAACGTTTTACTTTGTAAATAAGACGAGGTACATGAACATCTCATAAAGTCAGAGACGTAAGACAAAATAGAACCCCACACCCGTCAAATCCTGGCAAGGGGATGACCTTTTTACCATCATCGTCGAAACACTTTCTCGTACCAGGGAAAGGAACAAGACGAAGAGGTTTCAAATTCTGAAAGTCATGCTGGAGTCGGAAACAAGTGATGAAGTTGGAAGACACGAAGTAATTAAGATGGAGTGCGCGGCTGATGCTCGTGTGCCTCGCTAAGGATGACGCTAGTCCAGGATTAAGATCTCTAATGCAGGTTGCATAACTTCCTATTAGTCGTGTCGAGCGTTCGAGGCATCAGGAGTCACGTCTTCGTTAGCACACACAAGGGAGTCCCTGCATTCCTTATATTTTATCGACGCTGTACTAACCGATGAAATTGCGTTGTTGATATGATAATTCATTAACATATATTTACTGTTTGATTATATATTTATTTTAGTAGGTTATTTTACGACGCTTTATCAACATCTCAGGTTATTTAGCGTCTGAATGAGATGTAGGTGATAATTCCGGTGAAATGAATCCGGGGTCCAACACCGAAAGTTACCCAGCATTTGCTCATATTGGGTTGAGGGAAACCTCAACCAGGTAACTTGCCCCGACCGGGAATTGAACCCGGCCACCTAGTTTCGCGGCTAAACGCGCTAACCGTTACTCCACAGGTGTAGACATTATTATATATTTAGTGAGAAGAGAGATATCGTAAACCTGAAAAATCTAACATCTTTTGCACACCTTCACATCCCCAATAAACTAACAGGTTCACGAAGGTAACGGGGCATAACTATTTCATTATATATGGTGATCCGTTTCGTATGGATAAAATAAAAAACTGTTAAACATTTACTACTGAACTTTATTTGTTGAAACGTCATGTATACAGCATTGAAAGATGGGAGATTTCTGGGAACTCTACATGACCTCCATTGCGCACTCTGTTTAACTCATAACCAGGCTTCGAAACTTGGGACCCAATAGAGCAGTTCAGTGGAAAATCCGCATAACGGCGTACTGAGTATAGTGTTAAAGCGTACAGTGGGTGGGGGTACTGTAGAATGAATGCCAACAAATACGCAAAGGAAAACGCTCTGGAGTTGAAGGTTCTGACGAATAATTTGGTTTTCATACAAACCTATTTTAAAACTCTGTCTGAAACTATTACACGGTTAGAAAAGTCAGAGCAAGAGATGCCGGAAGCCCTCAAATTAGTTGAGGAAAGGACACAGAGAATTAATGAGACACCAAGTACACCGGTTACTGAACGTGTAAAACAGAAGTGGAAATGAATTTTATGTAGAAATAACGGATATGAAACATTGTATAACATAAACAGCAAATTAGTGGACAAGAGTCACCCGAGAATAAAAGACTGTCTCTTTGGGTCATATTCATAGACATTCTTAGCGCGGGCTTCCGGTGGATGATCAGTGAACTAACGTTTTTCGTATTCATAAACCAGTGTTAGCGATATTATATGATATGAATCCTGTACAAGAATCGGTCGATAGCCGAGTCTAGTTTAGCACGCTCGTATCGCGGGCTAGCAAAATGTCTATGCATAGCACCCTTAGAGACTGCAATTACGTTAGGTTTCTTCGTTTTGCTCCTATCACGTCATGCGACGTAGAGCGTACCTTGTCACAGTACAAACTGTGTTTGGCAGATAACCGAAAAAGACTTATGTTTGAGACACTGAAAATGTATCATGTACTACATTACAATTCGGTACTGTAACTGCACTTCCTAAAGACGACCAATAGGATAAATGAAGAAATTAAAATTGCTACATATTCATTTCCACCATTAACACTGTGTATAATTAAACACAGAATGCTTATAAAAGACAGGAGAATAAAATGCTTTTCACATTCTTTTGACATTGTCATTGTGTAATGTATATTTACTTTCAGAATGTCCATATGTGTATGTTTCCCCATACTACCGTACTCTATTCTAAATAGCAACGTTGTTACCTGAACACATCTCTACCTTTCGCTACCTGCAGCGAGTCAACAACCTATAGTACATGCACAGTAAACTTATTGTATCGGGTCCCAAGTCTCGAAGCCTGCTCATAACGGTGATGCAATACAGCTCGTACCCATTGTAGCATGAGAGTGGTGATGTTTGGAAAGTACGAGTAATTTTTACTCTCAGATCATCAATGTACCTAGATTTCTGTGAATAAACACTGTCTTTAACAAATCCCCACACGAAAAAGGCAGGAGGGCTTAAATCTGAGGAGTTTGGGGGCCAAGTAATTAGCCCATCGTGACCACACCATACACAACTGAAATTTACATCAGAGCAAAGGATTTTCATGGTGGATATTTGTTTGAAAAAAGTGATTGCGGGTAGTAAAAAAAAAGCATATAATGCAAGAAAATTTACTAATGATAATGTTTCACTTAGGATGACCATACGCAACCTGATTCAAAATTTAGAGAAATGAGATCAGTATTGAATAAAAACACCATAAGACCACGGCGCATAATTACTGATGAAAAGGTGAATTAAATAATGGTAAAATTGAAACACACCTCATAGAAATTTCTCCGTCGTATTGCGCAATAAACTGATGTCTCTAAAGTCACTGCATATAAAGCGATTAAAATTCTTAATTTTTTAAGACATGCTAAAGATGTGTTGCAGCGGAAGGACCTCTTATAATCAAGGAAAGTACAGTAGTAATAAAACTGTCGAGTTTACGGGAGACAGCTTGCTGCGTGTTTCATGGCTTTCGTGCCAGTTGCGCGTTGTCTGGTCGATCTACATTGTATAAGCGAACGTTCTGTAGGTACATAGGCTGACAAAGAAGATGAATGGATGGATGATGGACGGACGGACGGACGGATAGAAAGATAGGTAGGTAAGTAGGTGGGTCACTGCTCCACCGACTTAGTAGAATGCGTTTGAGTCTAAAGAAAGCAGAAAACAGTACAACGTGGTATGTTGTTGAGACGAGAATGTCACAAACACGTACACGTCTTGAGTATTTTTGACAAAGTAAAATATTATTCAACGCCTTGAAAACGGCGCAAATATTAAGGATATTGTAGGAGAGTTTAATATGTATACATTTATTTATTTATTTATTTAGTTACTTATATATTTAGTTTTCCATTTATTTACTTATTTATTATTCACTTATTTACTTACTACTTATTTACATGCAGTACTTATTAATTTATTATTTATTTGCTTTTTCGTTTATTTACTTATTTACTTAAATAATCTATGTATTTATTTATTTATTTTATTTGTTTATTTATTTATTATTATATTTGATAGAGGTATTCTAGGAAATGAAATTAATTAGTCTTAACGTTGTATCAGATTCAGTTTTCATAATGAATAAACAGTTCTTAAATACCCATTCCCATATGATCGATTTTTTCCTCTCCATTCATTCACTTTTGTGTCTACCTAAACATGATGCTTGCCGATTATTGGAGACTTGCTCCGTGCGTTGTATCTAGAAGGTAAACAACATCTTTCTCCTATATCGACGGAGGAGTGTAGATAAACAGACGGGGAAGGGCGGATGGGTGAACAGGAAGTCTGGGAGACACATTCGGTTGAGCGAAACAAAGTTGCAGCATCACAACTTCCCTAATTAAGAGCTACAAATAAGATCTCTATTCCTGGTAACTGTGGGTCTACTAAGAAAATATCTGTATAGTGTCAAATGTAATCTGTATCATTCATGTGATGATATCGATAGATATGATTTTGTAAATGATAACTTAATCTCGAAACCTGCGTGTCTAGAAATTGTAGGTAGATAAAGGTATTCTTATGTGTGAAAATATTTACGTTTTATCTAGGTAAAATAACATAAAATAAAACGATTATGAAAAATTATATATAACATTTTGGAAAAGTTGTGAATTAAATATACCTAGAAAATGAAGAATTAATGACGAATTTGATACTTGCTACCAGTAAATAGAGGAATCTCTGTTAACAAATTGAAAAGTTGACGAGAACAATTTTATTGCAGGGAAATGTAAACACAAAAATTTATCTATAGTAATGTCGTAAGAGGTCTGAGATTTGCCGATAAAACCACCAGCGAGGCGAATGGATTTATTTGGGAGATATCAGACCTCGAATGGCATTTATTAGGACTATTTCGTGAATAAAACAAAAATGTAAATAATATATTCCTAAAATTCGCTCACAAAATGTTAATAATTGTATATTTATGAGTACTTAACCTATTCAGACATTGTGAAGTCGAAATAGATGAATGGCGATTATTGCAATGAAGAAATTGAATGTTATTCAGTAATGCCAATTCAGAAAAGCGAAATATAGGTTTAAAAATGTTAATTACATGTACTGCGCTTTTCTCTTGTTATTATAACGGAAATACGTTTTCATTATCTGCTGAAATCATAAATTAATTTAAACATTTTATAGTAAGTTATAATTACAAATAACCTGACTAATATATTAATTAAATGAATAATTGTTATGAAGGAGTGTCATTTTCTTTAGATACAATGGACATGGAATTAGAAGATGTAGATGTGGAAGTATGATTTCGCACTTTATTTAGTACAATGGATTCATTCTCATCGATTTACGTGGAAACAGTTGGCGACACTGACTAAGCAAAAGAACGACCATGCGATAAATTGATAGTGATAAATCGAGCTGCAGAAATTATCGCGATGTGTGACTGTGATTGGTTGGAAATCAAAATTTCATTACTAGGGACGACACTTTGTCCCAGTTCGCCACGAGGTTCACTGGTACTGGTGTATAGAGTACCTGTGTTTACTAGTTGATAGGAGCAGTCCAGCGACAACACGCGATTGTTTGCTGGTATAGATCGGCAGAACGAAAATGCAACGTTTCTACAGGTTACCACTGCCGTATAGTATGTATGCGTGTAACATATGCCTTGATTAGTTACATATTTACAATATTACTTACACATATTTACAACAACGACGAGATAGTCAAATTTCACACAAGTATTTGCAATCGAGTTGCGTACATTATTCTGATACAAACTGTAGTCTGTTACAATGTACTGTATAACAATGTCCATTTTTAAGCGTGAAAAAGAGAAATTCCTTTTGTTTTCACTAAAAATATGCTTGTACTGCGAGCAAGTTTGCTCAACATCGCACGATGTTATACATAGGTGCATCTCAAAAGGATTAACAATAGTTGCACTGTTTACTTTTTCTAGTATTTCTGATGCCAAAAAAATTTATTTCCTAGATCATTGGAGGACATCACTCCTACAACAACGTCCCACAGCATCCGATGTCTCACCTACAGATACAAATATTTTGTTACTACCTAGTTGTCCGAATGGGATCAGAGTTTTTTTCATTTATAGACGATAAATAGGTTACTAGGCAGTTTTCTAGACGTGTATTTTTCCATAAATCGCTGAAAATGTGGATTACTGAGCTTGTGTATTGGACTATTCGCCGATACCATCATCTCGCACAAATCATTATAAAACTCAAAGTTTGTAAACCGAGCAGATGAGAGAAATAACGGCAAACGTTCACTAAGCTTTTTCTTTTCACAATGCTTTCGCAAATCTTTACGAACGTTTACCTTTAGTTCTGTTTTCCACACTTTACAGCTTATATTATTGCCCTCCACACTAATATACTCACTTCCAAACGCAGTTGCAATTGAATTCAGTTCAGAGCTCTTGTATTAGGCTATGTTTACACTACTGCACACAGAGTCAAGATCACAACCACCTTGCCATTAAGTGACAACAGCACCAGTAGTGCTGTAGGAACTGAACTATAGGTAAGCCACTAGAATGAAAAACAAGCAGGCAGCGGCAGAGGGCAGCATAGGTTCTAATCCTAAACAAATCAAACGTACAGTTACCCTGAAAAAGAATGAGACGATTCTTGGTCGTCGGAAGTTAAAGTTCTACAGCGCGGTTCACTCGATATCGACGTAGGGATACATAACATGACAGATAGTACAAGAATTGTTACAAGGACCACAACAAGGACAAGGACCAGAATAAGGATCACGAAGAAGACTGCCATTTAAGGCCAGGATTTCACAACATAGCTCGAGTCCCAAAATATCATTGCTTCACTGTACCGAATGGCAAATGCCTGCTAAGCGATCTACATTCTGGACTGCTGCTATCACTGTCTTGTCTCGGTAGCTCATATAGTAGCGTGCCGGTTCCATTGTATAACCGAAACGTCTCGTGTTCGATCGCAGGTAAAACGTTTTTTTTATTGAGGTGTAATTAATTTGTTCAGAGTTCCTCGACTGTCTAATTTGTCGAAAAATATGGAATAATTTATGCCCAATTTCTGGGTCTTACAAGTGGGCTGAACCTCGTCAAAAAAATAAATCTTACTTGGAAGTTAAAAGTATTCTTCCTCAAACAAAAATCATAAGAAACAAAAAGAGACCTGTTAACTTAAAATCTTGTCCACATGCCATCAGCTTCTATTACAGCTCTAAGTCGATCCGGCATGGATGTCACGAGATTGTGGAATAAGTTCTGATCCCCGGCGAGATCTTCCCAGGTGTCAACAACTTGATCCCACAATTCGTCTCGATTTCGAGGGCGTCGGTGGGCATAGGTGGCTATCCTTCTCTTTTTCAATTCCGCCCATAAATTTTCGATGACATTCAAATCAGGTGACTTCGGAGGCCAATTAATGATTTCGATCTCGGGTCTTCTTTGAAACCATCTTTGAATGCTTGCAGCATAGTGCACGGGATGGTTATCCTGCTGGAACAGCAATGTTCCTTCGGGAAAACGTTCTCGGGCGGAGGGAAGGAACATATTTTCCAGAATGTGCTCGTAAGTTTCCGCATTAAACCGGCCATCGATGCGTTCTATAACGCCAGGTCCATCGTAAGACATCCACCCCCAACACGATATGCTAAAGCGCCCCGATCTTTCACGTCGGTGCACATAGCGCTGATCATGTCGGAGACCATCCTCACGATAGACACGGACAGGACCTTCGTAATCACTCGAGATGGTTGTTTCGTCGGAGAAAATTACATTTCTCCAATCGAAATCCACTCGATTGGTAGCGAAGGCAATACGGTCGACAGCTTGTGCTTCCCCCAATATTTCCATTTGCGCAGCCCTCCGGCTCCTAATACCGCGGTTCCTCAACCTGCTGATCACAGTCTGTGAAGAGCCGGGAAAGTTAGATGCTGCGATTATTTCGTTAGCAGTCAGAAAGGGGTCCTGTCGAACTGTCTCGAATGAAAGAGCATCCTCTTCCAATGAAGAAATCCGCGAACGCCCAGGAATAGGGCGATTTTCGACCTCCCAAAATTTTGGTAACGATGAACCCATCTCGCGGCTGTACTTCCAGGAACACCGACCAAACGGCCAGCAGATCTAGCCCCATATCCAGCCTCAACTAGAGCTATAACTCGCTGTCTCATGTCACGTCGGTTCGCCATTACGATGAGAAATGAGAGATGACGATAATACTTTAGTGTAGACAATGACTATTTAACATGATATATAATTATTGAAATAAGAGGCATCTTGCATAGTAAGAGTTAATAAATCAACCCTAAATTAAATATCTAAATAACAGGATATAACAGGAAGTCCAATTGTTGCGAAACTAATCAAATTAAATCTAATTACATTAAATAAACAAACCCCAAGTTATGACACCACATTGCTACAGCTAAATTGTATGTTATTAACATAAGCATTGAATAGGTCCGTGGTTGTGCGTTGGACGACAAAACCAAACATCGAAAGTTCGAATCTTGCCGAGGAATGTAACTTCTTGCTTTTTATAATGTAAATCAGACTTATAAATACAATCATTCATATTTCTTACATTATTTATTAATATTTATAGCCAACATTGAATTTGTAAAGAAAAGACTTTAGAAATCTCATATGGAATTTGTGATCTGTAGTGACATAAACATAGATTATCTCTCGGAACTTTTCCGTAAAAGTAAATTAAACTCACTCCTTGAAACTGGAAACCTTATTCGTAGGGTCATTTTCCCATAGCATACAAGCTGAGGTAACACAGCCATTGATAAACGTTTTGTACACAGAATTAGACTGAATTCCTATTCGACAGAACCTATAATCAATGGCTTGTCTGACCATGACAAACAAATCCTATGTGTTTCCAATGTCACTGAACAATTTCAAAATATTAATTTAAAAACTAAGAAAGGATCGTAATTGCTGTATCTAGTGATTATTTACATTTATGTCTACAAAATTAATCTTGGAAAAACATATATGATACTGGTACTACTGATATTAAGAGTAAATATATTGCATTTTTCACTTAATTTCATAATCACTTCAGTGGATGTTCTCCACTCAATGTTGTGAAAAATTCAAAAGTTAAAACATGTAGATAACGCAGGACTTCAAAATCTCATGTATTGAAAAGAAGAATCTATATGTAATGAGTTGCAATGTAATGATCTTCATGTTCTTAAAAACTGCAAGAAGTACAGTGTAATTTATCAAAAATTATGAAAGAGGGAAATAGAATATATTTGAGTAGAAAAGTACAAAATTCAGATAATGCAATTAAACCTATTCGTAATATTATTAAATTTAAATTTGTAGATATCCTAAGAAAGAAAATATATTTTTTCATTAAAACCAATGATTATAAAGTAGAGGATCCCAAATCTATTGCAAATTCTTTTAACGTATTATAGTATATAGTACAGAAATATTATTGACAACTTAAACATTCAAGATTTTGCAAAAGATACTGCAATTGGTTACTTAACAGATGTATTTAATAATTATTATTAATATATGTAATTAGTCAATAACTGCAACAGTGCTTATACATTCAATCATAACATGAATAAAATTGAATGCAAACACGTAGATAAAATAGTTAAAATTAACTGCAGGGGTGAGAATGAAATAATCCAAAGCCATATTTTTAACAAAAATTGTTTTTGCGAGTGCATTTCTTACACATATGGGAAAGCTATTAATAAATTATTGCAATAATTACTCAACAAATGACATAGCCTAAGGACTCTAAACCTTTTAAAAGTTTGTCTATTATTATATTTTTTTAAATTTCATTTTAATTGTTAGTTTTTAATATATATGCATTTACATTGTATATATGTGTGTGTATAAATGCATTCATTAGATTAACGTTTATAATATTATAACTTGTAATTTTGTATTGTTTGCGATCATTAACACTTAATCTCAGGACTTTGTAAAACTATATTTCAACGTGAATTAGCTATTTCAACGTTATTTAGACAAAAAAAATTGTTGTGTAGACTAAGAATCGAACTCGCACTCTTCTACACAACACGCAGAAGTCTTACCGTCTGAGCTATGGAAACGACATGATAGTTTTCCTTTCTGTGCGGAGTGTCGATCTAGTCATGAAGGTCCATTGTCGATTTAACTACACGATTTATGTATATATTTATCTTTTATTTACGTAATATTATCATATTTTTTGCAGTTTTTAATTGAATTTCGGAACGATGCTAGTAACAAACCAAATAGCCTGAATTTAAGTAACTCAATATTCGTTATCTTGTGTATCGGTGCTCTGGTCTCCGATCATGCGCAGTGTCTTACATCTGAGACTTAGGAATATTCAATCGTCTCATCCTTTTCCAGGGAAACTGTACGTACGTTCGTGCTCCGGTGCAGCACACACAGATTGCCCTTTCCTGCCACAGTGCAGTACCTTCGAACCCATGGCCTCCGTGACGTCAATATAGGCAAGCAACAACCTACCTAAAATCCGTCCACGCTGGGACAAAGTGTCGTCCCTGTTCATTGCACTTCATTGGCCGAAAATGGAATGACATCATATAAACGATAGACTATAGTCGAAATAAAATGTTATGAAAAATGTTTGAAATTTTATCTTTCTTGTGTTAAAAGTTTTCCCTGAATGATTTATTTTACTCGGTGGGAGAGGTATTCGCAGAGAAATCCATAACGCTACAGTATAAAAAGGGATTACGCAGGTTTTGCTTTAAACCTGGTACTTTTTTGTTGCAGAACGGGTCGCGGAGCATGTCTGTGAAGTTATATGAGGATAAACAGGGATTTTCTGCCGGGATTAACTCTGAGTTTCCTCCCCGGGAGACGTGGCCATGTAATGGATGGCAAACCTGCGATGAAGTATCATGGAGTACATCTTCCGACGTGACTCTAATGTCTACGCCTGACATCGGTAAGTCATTCAGTCTGTCTTAATTAAATTTTGGCTCCGTCGCTAAGCAACACGTATGAAGCGGTAAAACAACAGCACTATCATATTTCTTAATTATAATAGGTTTGTTCCAACAAAGAATTCAGAACGCGTTACGAACTAATACCGAACATCTTTCGACGCATGCGCTAGTTGAGTACGTTCTCAGAACTAGTTCGGGATTTTACGTTGTTGGAACGTTTCATGAATTGTTTTTTCAAGGCCTTCTGAGTTTTTCCTCACATTAAAATTATATTCATCTTCCGAACTTAATTAGTGATAAATGAGACATTTGCTGTTTTATTTTTAAAGTTACATACTGTATTAAATATTGTTATTACATCACATTCATTTGGTTCCTAACGTTTTCGCCATTTCAGCATCATCAAGCAAAAACAAATTATTACGATATCGAATTTGAGTGAGGTATTACATTGTTACACAAATACAACATATGATTAATCTACCTATTTCAACAAAAATTCAATATGCTAAATATTAAATTCATAATATTAAATACAAATATTTACATACAGAAAAGTTAATAAATTTTACAGAAGAAAGAGTTCGTCCAAAGGGCTGGATTCGGGAAGAGTACCTAAAACGCTCATTACAGACCCGCGTTGAATAGCAATGCTTAAGCGTTGGCGTAAATAAGTAGTGCAACGGCGATCACCAGTAATGGAGATCAAAATTTGACCGATTTGAGATACCAAAACTTCAAGGACCGAAGGTTTCGTCAACAAAGGGAGTAAAGATATACTTGTCTAAAAGATGAGCATAATTTATTGACTTATTTCTTCATTGTTAATTCAGCAGCAGATGCTGCGCATCTGGAGTTGGAGCTAGAGTGTCAGCGCAAGTGAAGTCCAAAATTAAAGATTTTCCTCTAGACCATGGAATTAAGGTGAGACCATTGGGTCGTTTACCATCCGCGCGAATAATACCTGGTGGTTCCAAAAGAGATGGGATGCCACAAGATGTCAGAGATCTTTTAATGATAACATTGAGTGATGTATGTCTGGGAATGCGACCCTTGCTCCTCGCACAGCTGAACGCATGATGGCCGTAAATATGAGCAATTCCTCTGCAAATACATTGGTGTCGCTGGCAGAGTTTACACACAAGGCGTAAAGTCATTGCGATTTTAAAGGATGTACTATCTATTGGACTGCCGCTGTGAGGAGAAGGTAATGCGTGCAACCAAGCTCCAGACTCACTCTCTCCAAGAGCTAGGAGACGTGCAATGTCTTGTTCGGATAAAACATACCAATATCTTCTTCCAAATCACTCATCATCGATTGTATTTTAACCTTCTCAATCTCGAAGTGTTTTAATCTTAACTTCAGGTTAAACCATCTGTGCTTGCGTCAACAGTTCAGAGTTCCCCAGTTCCTGCTGTATTTAAGCACCAATTATACACGTTCTGAACGGGTTGCAAAACACGTTGGAACAGGAAGCTGAGAGTTCATAACCGGTTTGAATCGGTTCAAGTCTTGTTGGAACGCACATTGAGCTACTGCGCATGAGCAAGCAATTCAGAATCAATTATGAACCGTGCTGGACACCTCATGTGTCGCGAATAGTATTGATCTAGTGGTTACTCTGATTTCTGTTGGATTTGAACTTTGCAGGCTTCGTAAGTACGTAAGAGAACGAATATTTTAATAAGAGATATACATTCTTTATTTAAACAAGGTATAGATGAGGAGGCGAGACCTGGCATGTAAGCTGTGCGAGAGGGAAAAGAATGAGCTATCAGAAACAGAGTATGTTTATTGATGGTTAATATTATAAGAAGCTAACGACACGGAAGTCCATACCGATCGGTCATATAGCCACTGCGCATGATACGGTCACGGGACAGGTCTTGCCTCCTCTAATGTAGGTGTTACCTGAGGCCGTAATAATCATTTCCATTTCTTGCATCAAATTTTGTAGAAGTAATAAATGTTCTCAGCATATTTTCCATCAAGCACGGTGGAAGTTGAATGGATTTTCAAGACATTGTTATCACGTTTTCCATCAAAGACGATGGAGAATTAATGGATATTTAATCAATTATAAACATTGTTGACATGTCTTCCAACAAAGAGTGTGGTGGAAGGTGAATACATGTTTAATTAATGATAAATATCCGTTGGATGTATTCCATTAAAGACAGTGGTGAAAAGCGAATGCATTTTTAATTAGGAATACACATTCTTGCCATATCGTCAATCAAAGGTGGAAAGTAGATATAGGCCTATTGTTAAGGGGTGATGAACATATTCGTTGTGTCTTCCATGAAAAGCGAATGAAGGTCGAATAAATTTCTAACAGACGATAAACAGTCTCAACATATTTTGCATCAAAACAGTTATGGAATGCGAATGGATTTTCAAGGGACGATAAACATGGTTGGCATGGTCTTCCATCGAAGATGGTGGAGGAAAGAATTATTTTTAATGAGTGATGTAATATTCTTGGTATGTCGTTAATGAAAGATGGTGGAAGATTCATGTACTTTTAGGGAATAAAGCCACCGGTATGGCTCAGTCAGTTAAGGCGCTTGCCTTCCGGTCTGAAGTTGCGCTCGGGCGCGGGTTCGATACCCGCTTGGGCTGATTACCTGGTTGGGTTTTTTTCCGAGGTTTTCCCCAACCGTAAGGTGAATGCCAGGTAATCTATGGCGAATCCTCGGCCTCATCTCGCTAGCACCAATCTCATCGACGCTAAATAACCTCGTAGTTGATACAGCGTCGTTAAATAACCAACTTAAAAAAACGTTTAAGAGATAATAAAAATTCTCGGCATATCTTCCATCATAAACGGTAGAGGAGAGTGAATGGATTTTCAAGGGACGATAAACATTAAGGGACATGCTTTCATCAAAGATTATGGATAACGAATGAATTTTCAGTGAATGGTAAACATTAATTTTGGCGTGTGGTGTATCAAGTACGATGGAGGTCAAATGAAATCTTAAGAGACGATACAAATTCTCGACATGTTCATCAGATCTGATGCCGGGCGAATATGCTCTTGAATGTTGCAAATTTCTTGGCATATCAAGCAACCGGCGTAGTAGTAAGATCTTGGAGAACTCAAGCTGGGAAAAATTGCGTTGGGCTTTGACTGATTACGTGGTGAATTTTATACTGAGGTTTTCTCGAACTGGATTCAGTTGTTTGGATTAACCAAGCATAGTACGTGACCCTTTAGTTCTTACTACATTGCTCTGAATGTGAACCTGCATAATAATAATAATAATAATAATAATAATAATAATAATAATAATAATCCGTGGCGCTACAGCCTGTGAAGTGCCCAGACCGACCAGCCGGTTGCTGGCCTCACGCCTATATGTTGAAGCAGACGTGGACGATCATCCAACCAGAATGGAGGTATCGTATGATTAGCACGATGATCCCCCGAGCCCTTACAGCTGGCTTTCGCAACCGGATTTGGCTATCTATCGTAGCTCCCTAAGTGCATCACGATGCAGGGTGGGCACTAGTGCTATACAATGGCCGAAATCTCATGAGAAAATTTCTTTCCCCATTAGGACTCGAACCAGCGCGCATTACGTAACGCGAGTCCTAGGCAGGATGCCTTAGGGTACGTGCAAGACTGAGCCTGGTTGGTAGTTGGTAGCCTGACAGGTTGCCTAGTCGGAAGGAATGCCCGAACGTTAAGCAATGGTGATGTGCAAGACGAGGCCTGGTAGGTACACTGCTACGTAGCTTGTTAGCCCGTTGGTAGCTCGTAGAATGAATCACCTCATTTTTCCAACTACCAGCCACCTAAATGTCTTTACTGCGCATGCGTCCACAGAACTTCCCCACGTGCTAAACGCCTACTGCTCGTCATTTCGAAGCGTATAATGGATTGGGAAAGATTAATTTCAAATAATAATAATAATAATAATAATAATAATAATAATTATTATTATTATTATTATTATTATTATTATTATTATTATTATTATTATTATTATTGTTATTATTATTGCCAGAAAAATACAATACAAAGAAACTGTAAATTTACAACATTCTAGCACTCCATTAAAATAGAGTGTTCTCATGCTTAGGGTAGGATTCGATACATAATAAATATAGACGGATAAATTACAACATAATAACATCTAAAAAGTAATCATTACTCATAACTAGATATCGGATTTTTAGGCACTAAAAATTGCAGTTTTAGGCGCCTAAAATAAGCTCAAAATTTGTAAAATTAGGCTCTATTTTAATGAAAATAGGCATTTTAGGCACATCAAGGTCTCATACTTATTTCTTTCACTGAAATTTTTAGTTATACACTAAATTACGCACAAAAAAGTATGTTTAAACATTAAAAAAGAATACTATATTATATTTATAAACAGAGCTGCACAAATTTAATATATTGAAACAAATGAAGTAATGATTATTGATATCATGATTACTCATTTTAAGTTATTGAAATTCAGTTCCATGCTCAGACTTTATTATAATTATCTGCACAGTACACCACCAGAATTTTTTCTAAATTCTCCACAGTTAACCTTTGCCTTTTGTCACTGAGAATCATTTTGAAGGCAGAAAAACTTCTTTCAACCGAAACTGATGTGAGAGGCGCAAATTTTAAATTAGGTACAATAGAAACATCAATACTTATTAGAACATTTACACTTCCCCCCGATATCACTCTTGATACTTTTTCCAACAATGAAAATCCTACATTCTTATTTAATACGTTGTCCCACTTATTTTTAACTTTTTTCCCAGTTTCGCCCAAAGCAGAATGTATGTTCACTTGAGCTTCCTTTACTATTGCTATATGGCTACAAAGAGATTGTTTTTCACGTTCTAATTGTTCAATGCTTGCAGGTATGAAAGAAAAGTTTGATGTTACGTAGGCAATATCGTTTTTCACTCGTGAGTCATTCAGACAATCTTTCACTGCTTTCACATACGCTGCACTATCAGTTTCAGGTAATTTATCAATAACTGTGACCACTTCTTTAAAATACTTAGAATAATACACCACTGACTGAATCCAGGTTCCCCATCGTGTAACAACCGGCTGAGGTGGGAGTGGGATATCTGGAAAGTTCTCTCTGAATATTGAAATCCTGGATGGGGCTTTACAAAAACATTTTTTGTGTTAGAAATAAACTAATTGACAAGAGGAAATTCATTCCGGATTGTTTCAGAAACCCTGTGAAGGCCATGTGCTAGACAGGTTACATGCGTGAGGTTAGGATAAAATGTTTTAAGAAGTGGAGCTGCAGCAACCATGTATGAGGCAGCATCAGTACAAAACAACAGAACTTTAGAATCGTCTATATTACCTGAGTATAAAGACTGTAGGCCTTTATTTACAAAATAAGCAATGGCTTGGCTATTCACTTTCGAAAGTTCCTTAACAAATACGAGGTGTGGAATCGAAGGTCCATCAGGACTAAGTTTTCCTACTACCATATTTGCTATATACCTATTCATAGGATCTGAGGTTTCATCCACAGAGACCCATATGTAAGAATCACCTAGATATATCCTCCCGAATGGAAGCTAAAGTTTCATTGTATATTCTGTCTAAGTATTTTTTTCTTAGGGTCGACTCAGATGGGATATTTTGTTTGCAGTATTTTTGTAAAAACTGTCTTAAAACCGGATTTTCAATGGCATTCCAGGGAATGTTAGCAGCAACAAACGCTCTGGTTAAATCAGCATAGAAATTGCTGCTGAGATTGGATGAAGTAGGCTGTGTTAGTAAAGTTTGTTGCAGTTGATTTTTCTGCTGAGCTTTAGCCTTATGAGCCGCTCCTTGCACATGCTGCTGTAGGTGGCACTTCTTTTCTTGCGAAATCTAAAAATGTAAAGTAAACTGAATTAAAATAAAATCCTAATTGTTGTATTGCCGTATTTCTAACACAAAGTTAGTGGGTTCGAACAATCAAAATTTTAATGACCTGCAAATACTTTAACTATCGGAATTTAAAAGGTTAAAGTGTAGTGGTCTTAAAAAGAATTATACCTCAGGATAGCTCAGTCAATGTATAAATATTATAGGCCTACTCATTAAAATTAATGGAATTTATATATTTCAACTATTGTTACATACCTGTTTGCTACAAATCTTGCAGAATATTATTTTTCCATCATAAGTGAATTCTGAATATTCTGTTAGCCATTGCCGGATCAATGTAGATTTTGCACTTATATTTTTCGGCATTATCGCGTTAAACTTCACAGGAAAACGTCCTACCGCTCAAAACTTCTCGACACATATAAGGTGAGGGAAAGAGCAACTGTTAACGAGCATTCAAATGAACCGTTGTTATTGAGACAAAAATAGAAAGTTCCTCTTATTGTTGCATTTCCTGGTAGTGTTAACACTAGGAGGACCATTCTTTTAAATATTTTGTAACGGTTTACCCTACTAATTCGCAGTTTTACGACTTTTCATAAATATTTCAAAAACACTCTTTCTCCAAAAATTGTGATTTTATGACACTCTGAAGGGCAGTACAGCTAATCGGTTTCAGACCGAAAACAGTCATTTTTATAGTATAGTATATCTCTGAATCGGTAGCAGCACATGTTGTGATTGTTGCCTGCTTCAAAACTAAGGTTGGTTCTTTGTCGGCATTTATGCCTCCAAACATGTTAAATTCGGTGAAATCTATTGCGAGTGTCGTGAGATTCAAAACATTTTGTTTCCTTTATCAATGGTTTCATGGCCGGTGTGAAGCAAAGTTTCCACTTTTTAAATGCCTTAAATTTCGCAGTGAATGCATGTATAAATTATAAAAAGTAAGAGTAAAATGCGAAACTTTACAGTGAGTTAGGCATTTTTAGGCGAATATTAACAAATTAGGCTCTAATAACCGTTTTAGGGCATTTTAGGGTACTATAAAACTCTTTGAATACCTTTCAATTTCCATGAAACACAAATATTAATAATTATTTTTACTTTTCTCCTAAAGAAAGAAAATAGGCAATTGCCCTAGAATCCGATGTCTGCTCATAACAAATTACTTACATACATTTTTAAATTTTAAACTCTTGGAGATAAATAAATTTGCGTATTTCATTATTAATTTTTATAAATTCTAGAGCAGATATTAGTACTTTGGTTGAAAGCAGTGCTCGTTAAACACTTGGGTTCCAACAAATGTATTGTATTCATAATTTTGGTTTTGTTTGTGAGTATATGATCTGAAATATGTGTGATTTTTATATGTAAAATTTAATAAAGCATTGATATAAATTTAATGTATTTTCAAGACTTTAAATTCTAAAAACAATTTTTCGGTAGGATAATCAATATTTACAAATTTTGAAATCAGGCTCAACCCGACAACCAAAGCCCGTATCTTATTGTGAAATTGTGACATGGAGTAGGAGCTGAAATGTATACTGATACAGGTAAAGGTAGCTCCTTCACATGCCATAAAGGCACTTCCGGGGCATAGAGATAGAGCCCCATGCTTTCTTGATCTCGGCACTAGGAAGAGGTGGTGTAAAATGGATACCAATAATAAGTAAATTTGTAAATGAATAATTTATATTTTACAGAATGTGACGATTTTAGAAACAATATAATTACCGGTACTGATCTTTTGACAATTAATACGTATTATTTTATCAATGCTTTGTGTGTATCAGAATGAACTATAAGGGATTTAATGAAAGAATTTTATTATGACGCTTTCCAGAAAAGTGGAATTATTTACGTGGTTATTTCCGTACTGAAAATACCCAAATATCTAAAGTACGTTTAGGAGAATTTGAAGACCAATACAATCCATCCTGACACTTTTATAAACTGTTATTGTTTTTAAAGACAATTTTGAAAAAGCAGAGTAGGTTCAGCTACACTGACTGGTAGGCGCAAACAAACTTCGTTTTGATCAGCCCGACCATCTGCTCAGCCACCAGCTAGCTTACGAGCGACGGTAACCAGCCAGGCTCCGTCTTGTACACTCCGACTTCCTGTCCTACGACCAAATAGGTTACGAGCGACCAACTCGGCAACGAACCAGGCTCCGCCTTGTACGTACACTCAGATCACGACAGGTCGTTACTGCATCCATTATCGTGCGTAATCGAATTATTATGACAGGCGTGCCAATAATAGCAATGACGTATTCGCTATGACGTAATACCGGAACGCTTGGGTGGGGATGCATGCAACTCGTCTGGCTATCTTGCTTACCGCTTCTACGCGCCATGCAATAAGAAATGAAATGCAGGACAGAAGTTAACGTACCAGCCACCGGCGTAGCACAGTCGGGTATGGCGCTTGCCTGCCGATCTGGAGTTACGTTCGGGCGCGGGTTCGATTCCTGCTTGGGCTGATTATCTGGTTGGGTTTTTTCCAAGGTTTTCCCGAACCATAAGGCGAATGTCAGGTAATCTAAAGGGAATCCTCGGTCCTACCTCGCCAAATATCATCTCATTATCATCAATCACATCAATGCTAAGTAACCTCGTAGTTGATACAGCGTCGTTAAATAACCAAGTAAAATAAAAGAAAAATTGTATCATTTATTTCCAATCTCTAACAATTTTGTATCACTTTTGTAATATCACATGAAATAGTTCTGTGGTTCATAGAAACTATATTAACAATATGAAGGAACATTTGTAACATAAAATTTTATACCTTACCTATAACTAGTGCTTGTAATACCTGCAAGGTCATCCATTTCTCTTTATTCAATGTCAATGATAGGCGCAACTAATCGATGAGAACATATATGAAGACTTTGTCAACTATGGATGACGAATTATTTCATAATTTATTTTCTACAGTTTATAATAGCTCTCATTCATGCGACAAACATTCACTCATGCCATAATCATCAAGATTATCCACTTCCTGCATAAATAATTATTGCATGACATTATACGAAAGGAAAGTAAAATCTTTTTTTTCTCCGTGTCGTAGATTTAAGACACGTAAAATAACTCTGTATTCTTCCCCGTATGGCCGTGGTCTAAGTTATCATGCCTGGATGGATTCTCGTTACTGGAAAGAGCGCAGGTTCGAATTCTCATAGGAAATAATTTTTTTTCATGAAGTTTCGGCCAATGTATGGGATCGGTGCTCACATAGCATCGTGATGATAGTGAAATCCGGTTACGGAAAGAGCTATGACGACTGATTACGCGATATCTACGTTCTGGTTGGATGATCGTTCACCTCTACTGAGACATGTTGACGGATGGCTAGCAGCCGCCCAGTCGACCTTAGATCTTCATGGACTGTCGCACTATGGATGAAAAGAAAATATTTTGTTGAAGAATGGATAGAACAGAGAAAAATTCTCTCCGACACCAGGACTCGAACCAGAGTTTTCAGCTCTACGTGCTGACGCTTTATCCACTAAACCACACCAGATTCCAGTTCCGATGCCGGATCGAATCACCTCAGTTTAAGTTCTACCTCTTACGTTTTCCCTTTGGTGGCGTACCCTCATGTATTGTGTCACAGAATATCATATGTACTTTGGTACAACACAATAATATGATATGCGTAAGTAATCACTTAGTGATGCAAAACGGCGCTCATCCCGTCGAACCCCGGCCATTTAGTCACTCGTAATGAGTGCACATCTCCACATAGTGTGTTGGACATTGTGGCACTGACACATTCTGTGACACAGTGGATGAGGGTTGGCCACCAAAGGGAAAACTGAGAGGTAGAATTGAGGGCATTCGATCCGGCATCGGAAATGGAATCCGGTGTGGCTTAGTGGTTAAAGTGCCAGCACGTAGAGCTGAAAACCCGGGTTCGAGTCCCGGTGCCGGAGAAAATTTTTCTCTGTTCTATCCTAACATCATATGTTAACGCAGAATTCCTCCACGGATATATCATATGTACTTAGGTATATCTTAATAAAATAATAATATACGTTACAAGAGCGGTATGTTGACGTTTTCATGTTCGAGGAAAAGATTGAAAAAGCGAAACGTAGTTGAGCTTTTTTAATTTCCGAGAACATGAAAACAAACATACCGCTCGTGTATCGTACATTATTTTGTGCGAAGATCGTTTATTACATACCTGAAAGACGAATTTCTAATTAGTTGCAATGAAATCTCCATGTTGGTTTCTGTTTAATGACGGCAACTTTAGAAAACAAAAATATCTATACTCCAGCAGGCCGTGATATACGTCTGTCTTTTTTTTCCCCCAGTCTATAAATGCGAACTTAAAACAGACGGTAAGGTTATGTAATGATTTATTTTTTTCATTTTAATATTTTAACAATATTATTTATATAACATATTGCAGTAATAACATCGGCATCTGGAGTCTTGTTGATTTTTTCACGGCTTCCGTAATGTTACTTGTATCAGGAATAAAATAGCTTTCGTGGAGTAGTAGACTTTACTTAATTTTTGCAAATATTTAAAAACAATAATTAACAGAGCAATTTAGGTGAAATTGCAGTGGTAAGTTTCCAATTTATAATTATTACTATGTTAAACGTCTCTAAAAATAATATGTTAAAAGCCTAAAGCAGTAAAATGAATGTCGCGCTTAAGCGGTAAGAAGAGGGAAATTGTTATGTGTGTTACGTTGGGAATACTGAATGTGGTATTTCACACTTACCGCGTATTGGTTCTGTGCGGAAAACAAGCAAATACGCACGATCTCGCACAAAAATATTTTCTGCTTCGTTGATGACTGGAGGCAAACTTTGTCCTCTGTTTCTCGACTATGTTTAAATTTTGACCTACGCTGTGTAGTTAGTAACGTCGTTAAACGAAATAATACTAAGATAATAGGCCCATAATAATTTCAATAATCTTAAGGTACGGTTTTCTTGCGATTTTAGTAATGTAAAATGTTCATAATGTTAAATTGACTTGCGTCACCATTTGGTATTGGAAAGAGAGAATTGAAATATGTTAGGCATCTCGCAGGTTGCCTTGCTTCCTCCATGCAAATGGCAGAAGACCTGACTCCGAATAAAATATCCGTGAAGAAATCTCATTAGTTGGGCAGATTGCTGCTACATTAAAAATTCCGATATCGTATATTCTACCGCTTTTCTTCTCGGCGCTTCCAAGACACGCACCGCTTCGTACAGCTCTAGTCGCACGAATACTGAAAACAAATTTATTTGTTACTGCTCAGTGCCTACCTTGCTCCAGAATTCTCAACACGGCACACAACTCCCCACCGAAGAAGAAGTTAACAGAAGCTTCACATTTAGATACGGAACAGTATCCTGGAAATACACGGTGTCACAAAAGACATGACGGAGTTTCAGAAGATTATATTTTATTAATGAATAGAGGTAAAAATGTAATATTGGTGCAAGATGAAAATATAACTCTGAAAGGTTTTCGTCTGTAAGTTTGAGGCACCGATGGAAACTAAAGACGGTACAATACAATATTTTTCATTGTTACAATTAATTATATAAGATGGATGTCAAAAAAAAAGTACAATGTGTTTATGTTTACGAACTGATTTCTTTGGACTCTGTACAAATGCTCCTACCGTTTCATTATTATTTCGATGGTTTTCCAGTACACTGGTGAACGGGAGAAGAGTTCGGCGTAGAAGAAGATATCAGATGATAGACGACATTTAGATAGATGGATCATATGAGGAAACAAAGAGGAAGGCAGAAAATAGGAAATATTGGAGAGAGTTGGATTTGCAGTGAAAGACCTGCCCTTGCGCAGAACACTATATGAAATGAATAATAATAATGATGATGATGATAATAATAATAATAATAATAATAATAATAATAATAACTAGCGACAAGGTAAAGGCCACTTGTGTTCCGTCATTAAGGGATATAATATATGTATGTATTTTTTTAATATTCTTCTCGGTTTTCCAATCTCTCTTGTACCAGTAGGTCTGGAATACAATAGTTTTCTGGAAATTCTGTCGGCATTCATCCTGTTCATATGTTCAAACCGGTCCCTTCTTTGGTTTACTATTTTTTCTGATAAGTTAAATACGAGTATATTCAATTCCTTCCTTATTTGTGCCTTTTTTTATCTCGTCTGGTCTTCTATAGCCTGCCACTGTTCTCAGATATCTCATCCCCACGGACTTTATCCTTCATTATCAGTTCTACTCATCACCCAGTTTTCACATCCGTACCTTAAGCTCGGAAGTTCCATGATCTTATAAGACTTAATTTGAATCTCTCATTGAGTTTTATACTTTAAATTTCTGCTTTTCATTCTACACATCATCTGTAATCTATTAACATTTTTTTTTTATTTACGCGTATATGGCTAAATATCACGAAATTGGCCAAAACGTGTCCTTGAAATTTCTTGTGCAATTCTTCAACTGACTGGAAATTACAGAATTTTACTTACTAAAACAATGAGAACCATCGTGTTGTAATCTAATTATTATTTGAAAAACTGTAATAAAACCATATTATGCCTGAGCATCAATTCTGTGTGTGGAAATGTCAGTTCTCTGACATGTCTTTGACAACACCATCAAAAGTATTTTTATTGTCATTTAGCAGTTAAAAGAGTGAAACAAAATATTTGACAGGATTAAATCTTAGCACACATCTATCGTTTATTAGTTTATTACAAAATATAGTCACTGAATTGTTTCTTTAATGCTCTAAATATTATTTAAATCAGTCCTAATATTTAATGTCAGTTCTGTGACACATACTAGCGATATAAGTATCCAGAGCTGCTGTTCAGTTGTTTTGTATGGGCAACAGTGTAGGAGTATGCAGTGAAAGGTTGATTTGTAATTTCTATATTAGAGAAAGAGAAACATATGGAACTGCTTTCCATTACCAGTCAGTTCTGAGATAGTTAAGTTCTGTAAAATATGTCGTGTAGATTCATGTGAACAGTCAGATATGAGGATGTGTATATTCAACATATTCTTAAACCCATCAATCAACATGAGATTTAGGGGATAACAAATTGAAAATTTGTTTGTCAGTTCTGAGACGTCACAGAACTGACATTTTTGTGGACATTATTAGGTATATATAAATTGTAGAATAAAATAAAATTCTCTTTTAAATAATCGTGGCCAATTATGTAACACTAATCTATAAATTAACAATAATGTACAGAAAAAATTAACTAAATAAATACAATATTTAAAATATTTGTGAAACGTATTTCATTTTGTCCGATTTTGTGAACTTTAGCTATATCATCTTCATAGTGGTATGAAATATCGCAACCTAGATAGCCCTAAAACAAAATTTTCACTTGTTTTATGGTAGGCCTACTATTGTTATTCGTCGTTACGTGTTGTTTGTCTTTAACTGTCATTGGCTTTGTTTTTTAGTTGTACAGTAATTTCCAAATTATAATTCTTCATGATTTTAAGTAATTCATGTTAATGATGATGATCATGATGATAATAATAATAATAATATTAATAATAATAATAATGTTACTAATATTTATTTATTTATTAAAAATAAATAGTAATAATAATTATTTAATTATTTATTTACTTATTTATTTATTTATTTATTTATTTATTTATTTATTTATTTATCTATTTATTTATATTTAATGTGCTGTACAACAGCCAGTGGCCAATTACAGTTCAGCACAAAAAATATAACAAAAACATTAACAATTATATAAATTACAATAAAAGTACAATGGAATAATTTAAATAATGGCAATTAAATAAAATGATAATTACAAATGAATTAATGGAATCATATAAATAGCATTCAAGACATATATAAACAAAACGCATAAATTAATAACAATGGCCATAAAACTCAAAAATTATATACAACACATTAAATGGATTCCATTTCAATCCATGCAAATTAGCATATTTTATATATGTGCAGACCGGAGAGAGAGATTTAGAATTTCTATTATAAAAAAATTTATGAAATCTTAAACCCGTAGCGGGAATACGAAGACTGATGAATGATTGACAATCAATATCACCCTTAAAGACTTCACAAAAAAATAAATAATCAAGATCTTGACGTCTGGTAAATAAACTACAGCAATTAAAATATTTGCAATTAATCTCACATTTATAATCGGAATTAGGTAACAATCTATAAGAACACAAGGAAATAAATTTTCTTTGAATATTCTCCAATTCAGCCCAGTCATTGGAAGTAATGGAGTTCCATACAGTAGATGCATATTCAAGCTGGATCTAACCAATGTATGGTAAAAAAATTATTAGACACATAGAAGTAGAAAAAGAATAAGTTAAAGATCTAATTAGACCAAGCATTCTTAATGAATGGGTATAAATATATTGCACATGGTCATGGAAATATAATTCAGAATCAAGTAAGACACCAAGATCTCTAATACTATCTTTCTTAGTAATTATGACATTACTAAGAGAATAATTAAATTTTAGGGAAGTAGTTTTCCGTGAGAAAGAAATGACAAAAGTTTTGGATTGATTAATTTTCATTCCATTTTCAACAGACCATCGTGAAATTGAATTAATGTCATTTTGTAGAATTTGACATTCAGCCAAACTGTTCATTTTATGAAAGATTTTGAGATCATCCGCAAATAAAAGGCAGCTCGAACTTATTCTTTTACCTATATCATTTATAAATAATACAAATAAGAGAGGTCAATAATAATAATAATAATAATAATAATAATAATAATAATAATAATAATAATAATAATAATAATAATTTGTGATTGCGTAGTTACTAATGTGTAAATACACGTACGCATGAATTTACTATGCGTCCAATCACGGATGCAGAATACATTACGCTACGTACACACACCATAACATGCCCCAACGGTACTCGAATTGTCTGCTATAGCTGAAGCGTAGCCATCAGTTGTCGATGTTCCCTTGTTACTGTATTCTGACCAAGAGGAGAGCAACAAAGGCTCTGCCTTGGCAGCCTCTCTCAAAATGCATCTCTTTTCCTGCCCTTAAGATGCTGTGGAGCATTTCAGACGACAGTTCGTGAGCCAGATCGTCATCCCCCAACCATCGGGTATATTTTAATGAGCGCTCCGAGAGGTCGGAAACCGCGAATAAGGTTTGAGGGCTACTGTGCACTTCTAAGGCTTCTCAAGTTATACAAACTTCACTTGGAGATTTTTTTCCTACCTTTGTGATATCTGAGTGTCTTCAAGATGTGTTCCTGGCCACCATCCTACAAGTCGCAGGGATCTGTATATTAGTTACAGTTCAGTGAAATGGTTATTTCTTGTAAACAAGTTCAGAGTTTGGAATCTCAGAAAACTCAGTTGCCCTCTTTTCGTCAATATACCTCTTTGAAAAATTTCTTTCTGATATTCAAATTTGTTGTATTCATTTCTTGCAATTACTTTTCTTATAGATTACTTGAAACTATTGCCATATATTGTAGAAATTATCCCGTAATCCTTGGTGGTCAAATATTGTCCACTTTTATCTTTAGATTCGGGACTCGCTGGTTTACATTGTGCTAAGGGGCAGGGCATATTTGCGCGACACGGTCAGATAAAATGCAGCATATAAAAAAGAGTCCCTGTTTTGTGGGCATAGTTGCGCCCCGTTCCCATCCGGTACAGAAAAAGGCATGGCATAGTTGCCCCCCGTTCCATTCAGGTAGAGAAAAGGTCATGGCATGGCATAGTTGCGCCCCGATGAAATAGGTAGAGAAAAAGACATTACGGAAACTAGAGCCTCGTAATCAACCAACTTATTGATTTCTTATTCGATTTATATTCATTATCGATACCGTTAAAATGAACACCATGAAGTTGGCAGTATTTTATTAACTGTTTTTCTACTGTTTATGCAGTGATTATTAATAGCCTACCGTTAAAATGAACACCATGAAGTTGGCAGTACTTTATTAACTGACATATTCAAATGAATGAGCCGTTTGAATATGGGGCCTTAGCAGTCTGGAGATTTTATTAATGATTTTCACACCGTCTGTGGCGTATAGTGAGATTAATTTAAAATGAATGTTAAGTTTAGTGAAAAGAGTGAAGAGTTAATAATAATTGATAATGGTTCTAAGTTTCAATTTTCGAAACCCTGTACCGTAGGGTTAAGATATCGATGTACAAACAAAAAATGCAGTTTATTTATTGTGTGTGATCAATAAAAAAGTGTTATTTTAAATAGCAAAATTGATCATACGCTAGGCCTACCAGATTTCAATGCAGCTATCACTGTAATATTTTTAAGTAATTTATTTATTTTATGACAATCACTTTCGTGTCTACTATGCTCATCGGGGCGCAACTATGCCATGTCGATCCTGCTACCTGATTTCTTCGGGGCACAACTATGCCATGTCCCATCTGCTACCTGATTTCTTCGGGGCGCAACTATGCCATGTCCCATCTGCTAACTGATTTCTTCGGGGCGCAATTATGCCATGCCTAGGCCTCCCAATTGACCGCGGGGCGCAACTATGCCATACCGGTGCTAAGGACGATGGATTTTAAGGGCGAAACTAAAACCACAGCATTTTTCGGAGAAAAGTAAAGTTAGAGGTACTATGTTCTTTATATACAACATGTGAGGCAGTCCTGTTTCTGACCGAAAGTACTCCAAGCAAAAATTTAAGTGTCGATTGTTACCCACGTGAAAATTTGAAAATACGAGTGCATACGCGAAAACAATGAGTCTATACCAGCGGTGATCAAAACTCGATTGGCTGTGATTACACACGAGAGAGACCCTAAGAAATACGGAGAAGGAGGTGAGGTACGTGGCATGGCAACTACAGGGATATCATTTTATTTTAACTTCAGTTTTTATTGTACCTGAGTTTTTGAATGTACATCACTCCCACCTCCTCTACTATTAAACTTCCAACCATCCTCCACACAGAACCAAGACTGCGTATGCAGTCAAAGTCGCGTTACAGTCATGGTAAACAGTACTGAGTTAGTGAGTATAGTACGTTCCAAAAATATGTTCGCGTTTTCAAGTGACGAAAGAGATTTCAATATTGAATCATATTTTCGCGCAGGTACTGTCGTCCGTTTGCCTACGTCATATCTCGGTTTCCCTCACCCGCTTCTGTTCGCCCCTCTGTAAAAGCTAGTAGCTGGGCTGTCTTAGCTCGTTTCTGAAAATATTAATTTCTGTTAGGAATAAAATTGGACGTCTACATAATATTATACAACTGTTTAAAATAACTTAAATAAAAAGGTCTAGTTAAGTAAATAACTATCGCGTGATTTCCCCCTTTCTACGTCCCTGCTACAAAACCACTTGGACGGTCAGTAGATAGCATTTCTGAGTAGTTTTATCTTTTCGGATCGGACAGAAGTGAAGATTGAATTTACAGTATGTAAGATACTCTTTTATAGAGTAGCTACATAATTATTTCAACATGAGTTACTAGTACGAAGGACAAAAGTGGTATTTGGAATTAGTTACAATAGGCTATAGTGCGATAATATGCAAAAAAAAAAAAAGAACTCAAGCCTGTATCGAAATGAACGGACACCATTTTAGAAAATGTGTTTAAATATCCATATTATGATTATTTTTCATTTTAACTTCATTCTCTCATTATGCAATAATGTGCTGTAGACAATAAAATTTACACGTTATAATGAATACGTCAGAATGGATAGCTCAGTTCGTGAATAAAAACACTTATTGTTAATACAGTACTGTATTTTGATTGAATAAAAACCTAATGAGAATGATCAAACTCAAAATCGCGATATTTCCTGTTTTACGTAAATGAATGAACTACTTTTCTTCCCTCCTATATCTAGCAAAGTGATTTGTTTGTATTTTATGCCAGTATCATCGAACTCCAGTCGTGGAAGGGGGTACCAAACGGTGTTTCCGACTCTCAACCGTTAATCCAAAGGTATAACCAGGTTAATATTAGAAATTTTAGTAAAAATAAAGTGATATCCCTGTACAATATACGCCTATGTATTTTAAAATAAAACATAAATGTTTTCTGAAAGTATAGTACAGGCACATCAAACTCAGTTGAAGAAGAAAGTATGACTTCAGCCTTACTCCAAAACTGTGACACTATTGACGTCCATGCATCGCTCTCAATGAAAAATTTGCTTCAGTGGCGAGTAGTACATAAACTCATGTTGTAAAAACAATCACCACTATAAATAGAAATTAATATAAGATTGATTAGTCCACACACAAACTATTGAATATTCATCTATTTAGTGATTAACTGATCGCAGACACTCTTCTTTGCACTAATGTATCAATATTCAGCTAGATTGTGTTAGTACATAGACATAGAGCAGTGATCGTCAGCACTCGCTGAAATGTGCAAAGGGTACCCGGTGCTGTCCCGTGTGCACTGTCCCGCAACAGGGCGAGATAGAGAGCATACCCGCTAGCAGCTACGAGAGCACTATAGTGCACTGAGTTTTCCGCGGATAAGAGAGGCTAGCCCCAGCGTGCTCTGTGCTGACGACCCTTGACGTAGAGCAAAGAGAAATGACAATCATTTAATCTCGAGCATGCAGCTCATTTAGGCTACACTGATTCAATTAAAAAGTACTATTCACAACAATATGTCGACACAGACATTAAAATTAGGCCCTATACATACTGCAACATTTTTTAAGTTGAGATACTTTTCTGTTCTCAATAACTAGTAGCCTATATAAATCTCTACCACTTTTCCCTAATGTTTTTATGAAACTGTTGCCAACAAATCGTTTAAATTTTTTTTCATTTGTGAAATTTAAAAAATCTCAAATTAAAGCAAAATTCCATACAATAAGTAACACAAAAGCAATTTTACATAATTACGTGCCTGTAAGTTTGTTTGTCCCATAAACTTTACCATGGACAGCGTTGAAATGACGTATTATATTATAATGCCGTATAACGAAATTGAACCGAACATAATAGGAAGTTAGCTATATTATCTCCTTCAGTAAGAAAATAATCATATTCCAATTCCTCACTAAAGCTGTATCTTGGTACTATAGACAGTACCATTTTCAAATACAGTGTATTCTGTAAACTACTCGCCACTGAATGTTTACGTCTTGCAGGTAATGACTAACTAAGCAGAATGAAAACAGAGACGCGGACAGGAGATGGAGGAAATATTCGTAGGGATTTTACAACCAAAGCCACCGTTTCTGGCGCGTGGAATAAGTAATGGGAACTTTCAGAGCGAGTATCTTATCTTTGCCACACTTTGTGAGCGAGAAAGCTAACAACTGTGATTGGCAGATTGCTGACGTCATATCTGTTTAGGAGGTGATACCACTCTCAGCAGAATTGACAACAGATGTCACTGAGCGGATAGTGTACTCAAGAACACACCCCAGAAACGCAAAGTGCGAGTGCAGATTGGCAGATTGCTGACGTGGTGTCTTGTGTGGTACCGTTCTCAGGCAATAAATACTCACTGACTGGCTTTTTACTCAAGGACACGCACCAAAAACGCTGCCACTGGCTCTAATGTTTGTGTTCTAGGGAGCGCATGTTTGACATCCCTGGTATAGTACACATACAATGTTGTACTTGTTGTTAAAAGTAATATTTGTAAAATGCCTGAAAACAATTTAATTTTTTCTAAAGTTTGATTACGGTATATAGAAATATTTATTTCATTCACAAATCACTTCTTTCTTTCTTATGTAGAAAATTTCAATAAAATATAACTTTTACATCTCTCAGTCCATACAAAAATGTCCTTTACAGAGGGAAATTTCCCTCCATCTGACATTCTGAGAACAACCTATTGACAAGCTATCGTTAGTTTAGTTATTGCCAGTCCCGTCAGGTGTCACTAGCGTTTCTTATAAGTTGATTCAATCTTCACAAAAGGGTAGCTGCCAATCAGGATACGCTGCTAAGGGAGTGAATGTTCAAAAGCTTCCAATTCAGATTTATGGCCCATTCGCCAGATCGACTCCCGCTTTGCGTGCTCATAAATTTCTAAGTAGGCACCCACGCGATGAAAGTTTTCTTCTCTCGCGTTCCCTACACTGAAACAAGCGAAGACAAGTCAAACAAGGCGCGAGTTCTAAGTTGTGTACCTAAGGACATGAACGCACATACTGTATAGCCCCTGATGTCGCTTCTTTTGATTATCCGAGCTGGTCTGTGTGTAACGTTCGTACAGGGTCCCAGCGTTGTAGGTTCAAACCTTCAAAGAGTAATAATTTACTTCTAAGGAATGTTTACATCCTTTCCGTAAAATATGATGTTGTGTTTAGATAGCTTAGCCGGTCATAACATTCTGCGCAGTAAACCAGGCAAGTCCATTTGATACTTACATGGAAAAAAAGGGATGTATGGGTTAGTCGCTGTACAGCTCTTGTAGAATACATTTCTTTTCCACGTACAAGTGCGTAGTATACCATGTATTTAAAAAATATTAATACTGTTATGGAACCAATAAAGACATTGTAGGTACTTTATTGTGAGTGGGAGGTAAAAAGAGAAGACTACATTGTTTTAAGTATGAGTGGGTAGCAGTGAGTTGAAAAACTGTGATGGCCCATGGAGTGCTGACACACGGCCAATTTTTCTCAACATAGCTATAACTAAGGCTCGGAAGTTGATGATATATCATCTTTTTTCTTAGACATCACAGACAATCCTGGATGCAATACAAACTCGTTTCACTTCAACACGAACTAATATAATTTACAATTCATTTTTATATTTCAATATGCCTGGTGAATTATTAAATAAGTATATAATAAATTTTCAATCTTAAGACATATCAACTTGCAAATGTTTATTTGCTATTTAATAAAATACATGAACGTTTTCGCCGTTTGGGGCATCTTCAGATATAACAAAAAACATATAATCTGGACCTATAATAGTAAATTATGCAAATAACAAAGAATAAAAAACAATGTATGTATGCAATACATGAGATTCGTGAGCTTTATGTAAAATATGACATAATACAGGATAATTATTGATATAATCCTTGGATTTTGAAATTGAATTGGACGGATATTTTATACATATAGCTCATGTTACAAATAAAATATACAATTATGATTAAAATTTGTCAATAATGTTTAAATTTATAATCATGATTGATAAAATAGATATTTTAAGAGTAATCATTAGCTGAGGATTGTCGTAGGATATAAGATAGTTTGCGTAGCTGATGTTCGTGTGTTATGTATGTGTTTCATTGAGAAACGTTCGCTAATGAACTAATGTTGTTTTATGTTGAAGATTGCTGTTACGTGTAATCAGATTTGTTGAGATATTTGAATGAATGCTCGTTGGTTATGGATGTCGTGGAGTATACGATGATTTCGTAATAGATAAATCATATGAATTTCAATCATTCAAGAGATCGTTGGCTTATGAAATGGATGTTGTTTGACGTTGGTGTTGATGATTTCGTAATAGATAAATCATAAGTTAGGTATGAATTTCAATCATTCAAGAGATCGTTGGCTTATGAAATGGATGTTGTTTGACGTTGGTGTTGATGATTTCGTAATAGATAAATCATAAGTTAGGTATGAATTTCAATCATTCAAGAGATCGTTGGCTTATGAAATGGATGTTGTTTGACGTTGGTGTTGATGATTTCGTAATAGATAAATCATAAGTTAGGTATGAATTTCAATCATTCAAGAGATCGTTGGCTTATGAAATGGATGTTGTTTGACGTTGGTGTTGGTGTGTTGGTGGTTTTAAGAGTTCTCTTAAAACCACCAACACACCAACACCAGCACATACAAATAATATCTTCATTTATATACTTCAATACACGTAATAGGATGTCATCAAATTAGAGTAATCACCAACGTCAAACAACATCCATTTCATAAGCCAACGATCTCTTGAATGATTGAAATTCATACCTAACTTATGATTTATCTATTACGAAATCATCGTATACTCCACGACATCCATAACCAACGAGCATTCATTCAAATATCTCAACAAATCTGATTACACGTAACAGCAATCTTCAACATAAAACAACATTAGTTCATTAGCGAACGTTTTTCAATGAAACACATACATAACACACGAACATCAGCTACGCAAACTATCTTATATCCTACGACAATCCTCAGCTAATGATTACTCTTAAAATATCTATTTTATCAATCACGATTATAAATTTAAACATTATTGACAAATTTTAATCATAATTGTATATTTTATTTGTAACATGAGCTATATGTATAAAATATCCGTCCAATTCAATTTCAAAATCCAAAGATTATATCAATAATTATCCTGTATTATGTCATATTTTACATAAAGCTCACGAATCTCATGTGTTGCATACATACATTGTTCTTTATTCTTTGTTATTTGCATAATTTACTATTATAGGTCCAGATTATATGTTTTTTGTTATATCTGGAGATGCCCCAAAAGGCGAAAACGTTCATATATTTTATTAAATAGCAAATAAGCATTTGCAAGTTGATATGTCTTAAGATTGAAAATTTATTATATACTTATTTAATAACGAACTAATATTGCGTATTTTTATTTTGCACTTTTTTTGCATTTTTAATCATATATTGTCTATTGGTCATTTTTTAGGAAATGTTCTACTTTTTGTAGCATTTTTGCCCTTTTCTGCTTTTGAAGAGACTTTTTACGGTGTAGTCTATATTCGAAAACCTACTGCAGATTGTTTATGCAATTCGATTGCATCGTGCAGAAATTTTTCTTATGATTGCCTTGACTCTTGACCACGTGTGTTACGTGGTTACCCCAATTCAGCACAATAAAATCAAAATTGCAGCCGCAGTGCCTGCAGTCACCATATTGAATCTCACAAGTGACAACGTGAAGATGCAGAAAGTAAAGCAACAGGCGATCCTTCAAACTCGAGACTATACAAATATATATATTTGTTCTAAAGTTGACTATCTGAAGTTACTAGATGAATGTAGCGGAGGAGAATTTTAGTAGTTGCATAAATATTGATTTTATTTTCAAATCCATTTTTCCGCACGTTTATTTTTGATTCAACACCAACTTTTTATGCCAAATATTAATCAGTCTGGATGAAATTTTACTGCAAGTATTTATCAGATAGCTGCAGATTCCTATGTATATATTTTGTAAAAATTGCTCCTAGTTTTTTATTAATAATTTTTACTAATTACAGAAAAAATAGCATTTAAATTAAAAAAAATTGAGAGTGAAGAAATTAGATATTTCGTAAAATGAATGCATGGAAATGTTTCTCTGTGTCTTGTAAAGGTAACCGAAAAAAATGTTTTTTTTTCTTCAAATGTTTAACATCTTATTCGGTAACTATTGAGAAATAGACCGTGATTTTTCTGAATATCGATAGAAAATCGAATAAAGTATAATTTATCCTTTTATCGTATTTCAGTAATGTTGGTGGATATCAAGTAAATTTAATTTAAAAACTTAATTTAAATTTCGGCATAAAACTTGAATAATTTCGATGTTGCTTCGCACAAAGAACACAATTTCGGTGTTATTTCTGCAATGCTTGGGAAAAGTGATATAAGTCAGTTTTCACAAACCTTTTTTGATAATTTATTGACTACTTACACTGGTTCTTGTCAATTTGATTTTTTCTGTACGAATTATTGTAATGGGAGGAATACCTACGTATTTTTTTTCCAAGCAAACATATGTTCCGTAAGTTGTCAATAAATTATCAAAAAAGGTTTGTGGAAACTGACTTGTGTCACTTTTCCCGAGCTCTACAGATTTCATAATTAAAAATATAAATTTTTGACTTTCTAATATTTTTTCAACAAAATTTTGAGAGCATGTTTACTATGTAAAGAACTAACAAAATCCAAATTTTGAACTCCCAACTGTTTTGACTTTTGATTTTTTATTGTATCTATTTCTTTTAGAAATATTTTCAAACCCTAGGTTTTTAGTAGAAGATCTCTCTCAATTTACTTTCGTCGTTCAAAATACTATATGTTACAAATACTAGAGGTCTGTATCGGCTTCTTTCAGGATTCTTCGCCACGAGTCTATATCCTTGGGCACCGTCCACCAGATCTTAACTCCAAGCTTTCTGATGTCATTCGTGATACAGTCCTCCCACCGAAGTCTAGGTCGCCAAACTCTCCTCTTCCCTTCAACCTTATATTCCATAACTCTCTTCGGTATCTCATTCCCTTCCATCCTCTTGACATGTCCTGCCCATCTTAGTCTGGAGACTCTAATTGAACGTGAAATGTCGGAAGATTTGTATGGGCTATATAACTTCTTGTTACTCCTCGTCCTCCATCGTTAACGGGTGCGCGAAGATTCTTCGTAGGATCTTTCTCTCAAATATGTTTAAGCGTTCAATATTAAATTCTGTCATGGCCCTCGTCTCAGAGACGTACATAATTATTGGTTTAACTAATATTTTATAAATTCTACATTTATGTAGTTGCGTGATTAAGCAAACTTGATTTGAAGGTTTATGTAGACCAAAATAACTTTTGTTGGCAAGCTGGATTCTCCTCTTAATTTCTTCTGTGGTGCTATTAGTATTGCTGACTAGTGATCCGCGGTAGATGAAATTCTGTACTTCTCAAATTTAAATTCGTCAACAGTAATGTGGGTCTCAGCTATTCTCTGATTTCTACCTACTACCATATACTGAACAATCATCCTCATCTCTACATCAATTTAAGACAATAATTAAAACAACTATAGAATACAAAGATTAACCTGTAGACATTAAATCGATTCAAATTGTATAAAATATAATCTTGTAATGAAAAAATTAATTACTTATAAAAATATCTATTTATACTAAATAAATTTTACAAGAGAAAGAGTTCATCCAAAGGGCTGGACTCGGGAAGAGTACCCAAAACGCTCATTGCATTTTCGCGTTGAATTGCAATACTTAAACGTTGACGCAAATAAGTAGTGCAACGACGATCACCGGTAATGGAGATCAAAATTTGGCCGATTTGAGATACCAAAACTTTAGCGTTATGACTCCAAGGATCGAAGGTCTTCATAGCAAAGGGGACAAAGATATAATTGTCTAAAAGATGAGCATATTTATTGACTTTCTTCTTCACGGCTAAATCAGCAGCAGATGCTGCGCGTCTGGAGGTATTCGACAAGTGAGATGGAGCCAGAGTGTCAACGCAAGTGGAGTCCTAAATTAAAGATTTTCCTCTAGACCATGGAATTAAAATGAGATCATCGGGCCGTTTACCATCCGCGCGACTAATACCTGGTGGTTCCAAAAGAGACGGGATGCCACAAGAAGTCAGAGATCTTTTAATGATATCATTGAGTGATGTATGTCTGGAAATGCAACCATTGCTCCTCGCACAGCTGAGTGCATGATGGCAGTAAATATCAGCAATTACCATATACTTAGTTTTTTGTTCGTTAATTTTTAGACCCATTGCTTCCGCTGAGCTTTTAATAGCCCTAAAGGTTCGCCTGATGTCTCTTTCCGATCTTGCCACTATGTCTGTGTCGTCAGCAAATGCCAATAATTGAACATATTTATAGAATATGTTCCCACGACTTTGGATGTTTGCATCTCGAACAACTTTCTCCAGAACAACAGACACGTCAAGGAGTCACCATGCGTAAGTTCATTTTTTGTTTACAAGTGATATCAGTGAATTCTGATATACATGTAACATCGGCTGTTCGTCATTGTGGCCTTAACCAGATTTATGAGTTTGAATGAAAATGGAAATTTCCCCATCGCTCTAGAGCAGCCGTGGCAAAAATGTGACTCACGAGCACATTGTGGCTCGCAATGATAGCTGTACTTCTCTTGCTTCCTACTTCCTCCAACCCCCCACCCTTTCACTCACTGGAGTCAAACTCAGTTTTCATTTGTCTCTGACCTACGAGTGACGTATCATCGCAATGTCTCTCTCGAAACCATGTACCTCTACAAAATCGAGAGTTTCAAGTAGGATGGGAGGACGCATTTTTTTGCTGCCAGTATGATGAGAATATTAAATGTATGATTTGTTCGCAAGAATTACGAGGAAAAATGGTTTTACAACATAAAACGGCATTATAGTACATGTCACTCATGAAACATTAAAAGGTTAAGTATTATTATTATTATTATTATTATTATTATTATTATCATCATCATCATCATCATCATCATCATCATCTCTGTACGTCGATCCTTTTTCAGCAGATGTACGAATAATGAGGTTAGATCTTCAATTTAAAATCACAGATTTACAATGTCATGTTAAATGAAAGCTAGATGTAAGGCCTTGACAAATGTTGAACTTTTCAAATCTTTGCCACAAAATAAAAATCCGAAGCTTCGTTCTTTCGCTTGCTCTGTTAAAGCCATATTCTCTACAACTTACGTTCGTGAAAAATTACTTTCAACAATGAAAATAGTAAAAACCAAATTTAGATTACGACTGACAGACAAATACCTTCGTGATTTTGAAACTCTGTCGTAGACACATTCTGAAGACAGTTAATAGGTTGTGATAATGTGTCCTATGTTTTCTTATTAATTTCCTTCTTCGTTACACGTACTAAACATTAGTTTGTAACCTTATATTGTATAAAATTATATTTAAGTGCTTGACGTAAGGAAAATGAAAATCCGTTAATAAGTCTCCCTTCGAGTGTCCGCCTCCCTCCATAGGTTCTATGCACGGTGCAGGTTACACAGTGGCTCGGCGCACGATCTCATTTTCGCCACGGCTGCTTTATAGAGACCAGCTCTATTAAGACTGTCATAGGCTGTGCTAAAATCTATGAATAAGTGATAATTCTCAGTATTGTACTCAAAAGTTTTCTGCAATGTTTGCCTTAAATTGATAGAGCAGCTGGCTACGGACTGAAAGGTCCGGGGTTCGATCCCAGGTGGTGACAGGATTTTTTCTCGTTGCCAAACTTTCAGAACGGCCCCGAGGTTCACTCAGCCTCCTATAAAATTGAGTACCGGGTCTTTCCCGGGGGTAAAAGGCGGTCAGAGCGTGGTGCCGACCACACCACCTCATTCTAGTGCCGAGGTCATGAAAAGCATGGGGCTCTACCTCTATGCCCCCCAAGTGCCTTCATGGCATGTTACGGGGAAACCTTTACCTTAAATTGAATATTTGATCAGTTGTAGGTTTACCTCTATGAAAGCCCGTTTGATAGTTTCCTATGACTCTCTCCGTGTAAGGAAGTAACTTTTTATATAAGATTTTGGAGAATACTTGTAAGTCGTGTTAAGGAGTACAATGCCTCTATATGCCTCTATAATTCGAACATACCATCTGGTCCCCTTTCTTACTTAACGATTTTAAGAATTGTTAATCTTATACAACTTATTTCAATCCGTTATTGTTACTTATCAATTCTTAAACACTTGACTTGTGAGAAAAAAACACTTGGACTATATCCTATTATTTTATTGGATTTTTACCGAGATTTTCCGCATCTGGAAAGTCAATACTAGGTAATCTTACGGCTAATAATCGGTTCTGTCACACTAAAATACACTTTAGCTTTTATCATTTCTACCCATGCTATATAACCACCGAGTTTATATAATATTTTCCTGTTTTCCTTGCTCTACAAATTTTATTAAACCATGAACAACAGAAGGAATTTATTAGTAAATAATTCGTCAGCCTTCGATTCATTGCTATCAACTCAAAAAATACTGCTAGAGGGAATGTGAATGTAGGCGATTTTGTTTATTTAATGTTACGTCACATCTGGAGTTATAATCTCGCCGAGTTTGTCTCTGCCGCTGTATATTTATGTTGTGATATTTGTTTTTAATTTGTCCACAAAGGACGAAATAAAAGAAACAAATATGAATATAAACAGATATTATATAGGTCTACTGTTCGCATAGAGTTACGAGTTAAATTGAGTATTTCTAATTTTTCCCCTGAGGTAGCGAGGATTTTCTATGACAGCCATGTCAATTGATGTCCATGGAAGCAAGCGCGCGCTTTAGAGCCCAGGAGAGCCTAAGCGCTTGACAGCGGAAAGGAAAGAGACAAACGAAAGAAGAAGTATATGCCGCTTGGTCGAGCTGTATTCAGGGATGGCCAGTAATGATTCAATGGATAAAGAGAAGAGAACTTATTAAAACTGTATCCATGTTAATTTTTAGATTTGTCTGAGAAGTATAAGTACATTATAAGAATGTAAGTTTTGATTTTAATGTTCATTTTTCACAAGTTTGATTTTTTATTCAAAAGAAATAATAATAATAATAATAATAATAATAATAATAATAATAATAATAATAATAATAATAATCCATGGCGCTACAACCCGTCAAGGGCCTAGACCGACCAGCCGGCGTGGTTAGCACGATGATCCCCCCAGCAGTTCAACTTATTTTTTTAATAGAAAAGTGAAATATTCAGATACAGGCCTATTTATTTAGTACCCTTACAGAATGTTTTCGTAAATCTAATATACCGTAAATACGTATTTCTGAAGATAGTGTATTGAAATTTGGAAATTGTTTGTAAGGAAATGAATTAACAAAGCAACTACTGTTACATAATAAGCAAAAAATATGTACCCATGTGTTGTAAAAATTGTCAGCTCTATAGCTTTAGCACATTTCGAGAAAATAATTTAATATTCTGATAACAGGAAGTTGCTCACCTTAAAAGCATAATGCGATAAGAGTTTTGTTATGTAATATTAGTTACACTTAAAACATATACAGCACCTAGATAACTTTGCTTTGTACTGTAATATTGTTTTGATTGGTTTATTGATTGCTTTTATAAGGCTAAAGATACCATCAATATCAATTCCAACTTATCATGTCGTACTTAATCTCTCTTTTTGGAGGGGGGATATCACTTTCTTTATGAATGATGTGTTTCATCCATTTAATACAGTATAGTTGTACTATTATGGAACTTATGTGAATATTCCTTCTGATCTCTGTATTATGTTATTAACATTTAAAACAAAACTGCAATATTAAGAAATTGGTATTAGTACTTTTGTTTTACAGACAATATAGATAAAATCAAACAGAAAGAAGCCATATAAAAATAACGACATAAAATTTCACGTTCCGTCTGAAGTTTGTGCACCACTGTTTTCTTAATCCAACAGGCTGCTTATTCATATAAACAATCCTTCCCCTTTCTATACTTAGCGCTTGACGCCCGAGCACGACGTCAAGGTCGAAAAATGCGCTTGCTTTGACATCACTGTTCTATGGCTTGGGCTAATTATATGCTTGGTTATTTCCTGAGATTTTCCCAAATAGTGAAATAAATGCTATGTAATTCCATCAAAAAAGGTTTTGCAAATCTTGCTGTACCAAACTCATGAATGTTATATGAACATGGATTTAATACAGCGTTGATACATGACTAATTTAAAATGCTTTCATTATTGAATAAGTGAGTCCAACGGCAATTAAATAACGATGTTGGTGTCAGAAATATTATTTATTGCAAACACAGTTACAACTACATTTCAAAATGGGAATTTACTTCTGCATAACCTTATATATTCGTAGGCCTATGTATTAGGGTGAAAGGTCATTGGTAATAACATTTACGTTCAGCTGAAATGTAAACAAGTAATGTAACTACTATCAATCGTAAAAACATTGCATTTTAAAAATTAAAAATAAAATTATGAAATATGAATAAATTTCACTAGATATTTTGTTCAGTAGACCGATATGTCGAGGCTTATATAATTTTGGGAGTTTATATCGTTTATACCAGGAGTCGTCATCTCAGTGCACTATGGTGCAGGCACAGTTTGCTCGCTAGCTCAGTTCTATCCCTTAGACATCAACTGTGCAGCAGGAGTTGGGGGGAAGGAATCAGGTGATGGCAGTGGCGTCCGTCCACTTGTTCAACCCTTTTAACCAATCTCTAGTAATCATAATAAACACGGAAGAAGCCTGTAGTTAATTTATTTTAAGAGGAACTGTGTAATAAGTAAACCACTTTTCAGTTTAAGACAAGAAACAACATGAATTTTTCCGTTATGTATTGTATCGGTTTTGAAAGTAAAGAGTTCTTTTTTATATTAAAGTAATTGAGAACTTACAGACCTATAGGCCTAATGCATTTTCACTATTACGAAATATTAAACAAATCGAATCCATTAGTAATATTTAAATCATGTCATTCTATTCGTTTGTTCAAGTGTCGTCAATAAAATAAAATTAATTATCCATTTTTATCTGACACTATATATCACAAAACGAATTATTTGTTATTATGTATAACATATGAAACATATTATCGTTTCTGTTACAAGACTAAAGTAGGCTTAAATTATTTTATTACAATGTAAATAACAAATTATAAAATTTGTTTTCGCTGTTCGTTAGCATTGGTTTTCCTAGATTTTTAAACCATTTTTTAGTTTAAGACAACAAGCAAGTTGTACTTTTTCGTTATGTATTGCAGCGGTTTTGAAAACAAATAGTTTTTTTCATATTAAAGTAATTGAGAACTTACCTATAATGCATTTTCACTGTTACAAAATATTAAACTAATCCAATCCATTACTAATATTTAAATCCTGTCATCCTATTCCTTTGTTAAAGTGTCATCTATAAAATAAAATTAATTATCGATTTTGTATCTGACACTGTATATCACAAAACCAATTATTTCTCATTATGTATAACTTATGAAACATATTATCTTTTCTGTTACAAGACTGAAATAGGCCTAAATTATTTTATTACAATGTAAATCACAAATGATAAAAATTATTTCGCTGTTCATTAGCATTGGCTTTCCTGGATTTTTTAATTCTTTTTTCCCCTCACTAACTGGTCAATGCTCGTGTAGAACACAATCGAAGAAGACATTGTAAATTCTGGTCAGAAAGTTGGCTCCTGTGATGGGATGCATTGGCTTGGCTCGACACACTGCACACTACTACCTCCTCAGCCAGCGTCTCGGCGCTCCGAACTAGTATGCAGGCCAGTTGACGATGGCTGGTTTATACCATCTATATCACTGCCATCGGAAGTAGCTACACCCAATTGTAATGGAATACATAAATACATACATACATACATACATACATACATACATACATACATACATACATACATACATACATACATACATACATACATACATACATACATACATACATACATACATACATACATACATGTCGGTCTTGCAGGCAACGAACTAGCGGACAAATTAGCCAAGAATAAAGGAATAAAGACCTATAAGTGTGCTACGAGAGGATTCCTGAAAGTGAGTGGCTACGGGTACTACAAGAGGAAAGCATATCTCAATGGGAAAAGGACTGGCAGACAACAACTAAAGGACCAGTCACCAAATTATATTTTCCCAGTGTAAAGGACCGACTTCGGGTCAATATCCCCTTGAATAATAATCTTACAACATTCCTAACCGGCCACGGCAAATTAAGGGCCTACTTCCACCGTTTCCACATATTGGACAGCCCCGAATGCCCTTGTGGGAAGGGCGATCAGACAGCTGAGCATCTAATTTTCCAGTGTGCCATTCTAGATAAAGAAAGAAGTGTGTTCAGAAACAACATCCTAAAACTAGGTGGTCACTGGACTAACACATTGAGTGAACTAATACTTAAATATAAGGAACAATATATAGAATTTGTTCAATCTGTAATTTTAGAAAAGCTATAACCCCAAAAAGAAGAATAAGAAAGCAAAGAAAGAAACAGAGTTGTAAATAGTGCATATAGTGTAATAACAACATAACAGAAGTACAAACAGTAGTCATAGTGTAAATTGTGTAACTATATAATACTTATCTCTTAGTAATACTAGAGATATAGAAGTGTATTAAGTATAAACATGAATGGGAAGTGAACTAGATAATTATGAACAAGACTCAAAGAACAGTGAAGCCATATGTGACATTTATCTAATAGTGATTATCTAATAGTAATATGCGTTACAAGAGCTGTATGTTGAAGTTTTCATGTTCGAGGAAAAGTTTGAAAAAGCTAAACGTAGTTGAGCTTTTTTAATTTCCGAGAATTGAAAGAAAACATACAGCTCGTGTATTGTACATTATTTTGTGCGAATATCGTTTATTACATACCTGAAAGATGAATTTCTAATTAGTTGCAATGAAATCTCCATCTTGGTTTCTGTTCAATGACGGCAAATTTGCAAAACAAAAATATCTATCTTCAACATTGTTGCTTTAAAATGTTTTCTGTGTTTACTATACTCCAGCAGGCCGTGATATACGTCTGTCTTTTTTTCCCCCAGTCTATGATGAGTCTGGAATCTTGTTGATTTTTTCATGCTACTTGCATCACGAATGCAGTAACTTTAGTGGAGTTGTAGAGTTTACTTAATTTTTTGCAAATATTTAAAAACAATAATTAACAGTGCAATTTATGTGAAATTGCAGTGGTAAGTTTCCAATTATAATTATTACTATATTGAACGTCTCTAAAAATAATATGTTAAAAGCCTAAAGCAGTAAAATCAATATGTCACTTAAGCGGTAAGAAGAGGGAAATTGTTGTGTGTTAGGTTGGGTATACTGAATGTGGAATTTTAGACTTTCCGCGGATTGGTTTTGTGCGGAAACCAAGCAAATAAGCACGATCTCGCACAATAGTAATTTAGAATTGTATTAAATGATCAACAAGGCATGTAGTATTACTAACTTTGTAATGGAACATGCTGTCCAATTAAAAAAAAAACATACGTACATATATACATACATACATACAGTCGACCTGGTTGGCTAGTTAGTATAGCGCTGGCCTTCTATGTCCAAGGTTGTGGGTTCGATCCCGGGTCAGGTCGATGGCATTTAAGTGTACTTAAATGCGACAGGCTCATGTCAGTAGATTTACTGGCATGTAAAAGAACTCCTGCGGGACAAAATTCCGGCACATTCGGCGACGCTGATATAACCTCTGCAGTTGCGAGCTTCGTTAAATAAAACATAACATTTAACATACATACATACATACATACATACATACATACATACATACATACATACATACATACATACATACATACATACATACACACATACAGAGGTGAGCCAGCCTGGAGAGAAATACAAAATAGGTTGCAGCCCCCAAATTACTCTTCAAGGAACGACCACTCATATAAATTGAGGGAAAGAAGACAGAGGACGGACACTGGAAAGTTTTCTTTTCTCAATCGTACTATCAGGGACTGGAATGCTTTACCTGCAGACTTACTAAAGCCTTTACCAATAACAAAAATGTATTTAAAATAGGCTTAAGGACTTTACTAATACACGGTAGTATATTATACACATTATTTAAAGGGTCTAATTGATATCTTGTTATTTGAAGTGTTCTATCAGTGAGGACGTGTGTTGTGTCAGTGAAGTGTGTAGTGTCAGTAAAGTCTATTGTGTAAGTGAAGTGTGTTGGTGTCAATGAAGTGGCTGTGCAAAGTATTTGAACGGTGAAATGGTTAGAAGTGTTAGTGAAATCAGGTAGAATCAGTGCAGTGAGTGAGTTGACAGCGAAATAAGTGTAGGGCCGAAAGGTACTTGTGCAGATATGAACCTGTTACAATCGTGGGTCTTAGTTCGAACTTAGGGTTAAGATACAAATTAGATTGACTTTAAATGTTATTTTGAGTGACCATGCTTCATTTAATTTATAATGCTCGTTGTTGTTTTATTATTATTATTATTATTATTATTATTATTATTATTATTATTATTATTATTATTAATTATTAATTATTGTTTTTATTATTAATTGTCCTTATTGAGTTAAATAGTTACCACTGCCATTGGGTATATACCGATTTGCAGTGTGAATAAATATATACACACATACATACATACATACATACATACATACATACATACATACATACATACATACATACATACATACATACATACATACATACATACATACATACATACATACATACATACAGTACATACATACATACATACTTCGTGAATATTTGCTTGTGATTCGGTATATGCCAAATAAAATATATGGTACTGTGTCATGTGTCAGAGCTAGCAAAGTTGAGGAGTGGTTAGTGCACTTCAACAAAAACAGATAGACCTATTAGCAGTTCCTCATCCGTATAAATGTTGTCATAGTGACGGGCGCTGTTTATGATATTCAGGCAGCTAACTCCCTTGATCCGGAAGGGTACCTAATCACCGTCATTAGGGTTGGGAGGCAGTGCATTATAATATGTAAATATTGGGGTTGTGTTTATTTATTTACTCGTTTTAGATTATAATTCATCACTTCGATCTGATAAACAACAGAAGATTCTTTGTTGCTCGTCTGCAAAGAGCGTTGTAATGAAAGCTCTCGTCACCATGGTAACTCCAAACATAATCGTCATTATCGATTGTGTTTTTCTTTTCGAGCCACAAGGAACTGTCTATGAAGACGCGAGATGCGAAGCTATTTTCTGACGTACCAGGTTCATAACAATGTAATTAAGGATAGGGTATTTTTGTGTTTTTTCCTCTGTGTACAGTCTTTTATTTTGTTACTGTTTCTCTGAAAGGATGAGTAGGAAGGGGTTGGTAGATTCTCAGGCCTTAACGATTGATGTCCTGGGAAAAGATGCAGATGTAACTTCTTCTTCTTCTTTCTCAGCTTTGTACCACGGAAATAATCGCCTCTAGCACGGGGTTGTATATCTTCCACGCTAGGAGGTAGAAAAAGAGAAGAGAGCGTAGTTAAAACCGTCGGCAAAGAGCCATTTTTTCCCATGCCATTATTCAATATCTTTCCCCGTTGTTTCTGAACGTTATTGCTTGTCATACATAATCACTATGATTGTGTTTATGTCGTATTACTGAAACGGAATCCAATTTTTATATCTGTCAGACATTTTAACAGAAATTCTTTTATTGTCACTTTTTTCCTAGGCCTACCTACATTTCGTAATGTCAGATATGTTAACAAATGTCGAATTACGAAGACCTTACGTTATTTTTGACTCGATGCTGTGCATAAGATGGTGACAGGATGGCGTCGTTTGTCAGAGACCATTGGTGATTCATTATCATGCAACAATGAATCCAACGCTTTTTCTAAAGTATAAATCAGGTGACAAGCTCGATAAAAGTTGACAGCCGATAATTACTCCAGAGCTCTGAAATCGGATGAAGCGATTTACTGCTTATACAAATTCTGTCGAACTCAGTGAAATTGTGGTTGTCATGCTGGTCTTTGTATCAGAGGTTCAACGGTTCAAACTCGGCGAGGATAAAATATTAATACTATTCTACTTGTAGACCTAAACATTAAAATTAAATAATCAGACGGATTTACTTCGTACTAGTTTATTTATATTTACTCAGCGTTTCTTTTATAATATTCGTACGTTACTTATATGCAGACAGTGTATGCGGGATGACTTAAGCAAAAGTGAAATTGTTTCGAATCGGAGTATATGGCACGTGCTGCGTCGTCCGTCTTTTGTGTACCTGGTGAGTACACCACCGTACATAACGAAGGAACCCCGGTCCACATTGCAACGCAATGTGTGCAGTTGTGTTATCCTGCTCAAGTATTTAGTACGAGTTGAATAGTGTAGTGCTGATCCATTCATAACGCCGAAGTCAAAACGTTAAATTCGCTTAGAGATAAGAAATGCAATTAAGAAGTCTGAGAGTGACATTTTATGTATCAACGAAGACAATATCGTGTGTAATGTATGTAAAATTGAAATAAAAACCAGAACAACTCAGGCTATAGAGAAACATTGCAACAGTACATCCCACAGGAAATGCGTTGAAATGAAATCTGAGGAATCATCATCATCATCATCATCATCATCATCATCATTTTAGTTGTGCGGGTCTAAACGATACGTTTAACATGATGCTCAGTGCAAATATTCCTCTAAAGAAATTGAGTGATCCCCATTTTAGAGGTTTTCTTCAGAAATTCTCTCGATACAAAAACTGTTTAAGCGATAGGCGAAGACGATTCAGCTTCGACAACTTACGAGAATATATCGTCGTTTACTGCAACTCTAGTAATTGCATCAATGATGACGAGGACTGAAACCTAGCAAGGTATGTACTACAGTACGTTATTTTTCTTTTCCTTCTGACTGTACGGAGATACAGTAGCATGTTGACGTCGTCTGTTTAGGTTTAAAACTTGTTGAGCCAATGGTCTGAATGAAAAAAATGTAACATATAGTAAATGTGCACCTACATTCAACTATAAGTCATCCCGCATCCACTCTCTACTTATATGTATCATCTTTTATGGTCCGCAATCAGATTTCTGTTCATTGTTGTCATTATTATTACTAGTATTATTATTATTATTATTATTATTATTAGTAGTAGTAGTAGTAGTAGTAGTAGTAGTAGTAGTAATGTTAGAATCGTTATAATCATCATCGATGTACATTCGTTTCAGTGTTTCACAGAATATTTTGAAGGACTGAGAATAAAAGTGAGTTTACTAGTTGCTGGCGAGGTAATACTGCTGGAACAGGGAGTAATACAGCAAATCTCTTGCAGGGAAGTTTTATGCACACTAGATCCGCATGTCATTGTGACGTCACATGTGATGAATTTATTACAACTTTGCAGGTAATTCCTAACCTCACTTGAAGGTGCATTAGCTGGGCATGATCCCTCAGCCACAGCCATGATTTAGCGCCCGGGACTTTGTGACCAGGCAGACGGCAGTGGGTCGTGTCTGGATGTACGTACTGTGTGCAAAAAGTTTACAAGCAGAAGATAGGGAAGTGGATGAAATTAGGAAATAAGGAATGGAAAGACACAAAGGAATACCAAAAGTAATTGAAACTAAAAGACAGAGGACGAATATAAAAGAGTTTTTATTTTATTTATAAATTTTGTCACTGTGTAAGTCCGAGGAGTGGTTATGATTAATTTTGCTATTTGAAATAACACTTTTTTGTCTATCGCACACAATATATGAACTGCATTTTTTTGTACACCGATACCACTATAATATTTTAAAGTTATTTATTTATTTTATGACATTAATTTTTGTGTGTACTATGCCTATTGGGGCACAACTATGCCATGTCCATTCTGCTACCTGATTTCTTCGGGGCGCAACTATGCCATGCCTAGGCCTTCCAATTGACCGCGGGGCGCAACTATCCACGTTGTTAGCACTGGTTGTGCAGGTCAACGCAATACGCAGATCCTGCCTTCGAGCAACTAGAGGTCACAGAGTGACGGTTTAAACTTTGGTGGAGTGGGATTACAGAAGTAAATTAAATTGAATAATTCTGTAAATAAATGTGAAACAAGGATTGAATAAAATACAATAGTGGAAGGTAGTTAAATTACCCTAGGGATTTAATCAAGTAGAGTGTTGCACAATTAAATAAATAGTGAAAATATATTCGAATTGCCGTACTGTAGAGTGAAATTAAAGTGAAAAAAATGGGTGAAATTTCAGAGAAGGAAATGGAATAAAATAATAGTCATTACTGTTCATTAAAGAACAGTATAATAGTATTAGGAACTGTGCACAAACGCTGTTAGATTTCTGTACCTGGGTCACGGGTTGAGTCCCATAGAACTCAAAGTTACCTTCTTCGATTCTGTCCCCCATACCACTTCATCACAGTGACAGGACGATGCCTTAACGGAGACTTTTTGTTACATTCCCAGCAGTTCCCAGATCCAGTTCTATTCCCGCTGTTCCTGCCTTTTGAAGTATTTTATTACTTCAAAGAAGGAAAGCAGCTAAACCAGTCCTGGTGATATTTGTGGTAGTGAACATTGCTGCAGATTATACCTTCGTAAGACCAAAGAGTCTGGGTTTCAATGGACTCTTTTTTTTTTCTACGGAGGAGGACCAACAGGCAAGGACCGCAGCCTTAGGCTTATTGTGAATCTCCTTATGTTAAAGTCCATTTAAGGGATTAGGTACAACTTACAGCAGTAAAATGTTTGGAAATATTCAACATTTTTTCCTCCATTACTGTATCTTGTACAATAATGAAAACTGGTATGTGTAAAACACTGTCCTTCTGCTTTATGAAAAAAAAAATATTTTTACGATTTCAAAAAAATTATATATTTAATTCAAAATGGTGGCAGTTTATTGTGCAGTGATGAAGCATTTCCCTCATAACTCATAAACGTGTTAACTTTTGCATGTCCTCTCTCTTTTATTTTATTGCTGAAACTTATATTTACAATATCATCCTCTTTCAACTACACTTCTTAATAAATATTTTTTTAATTTGTGTTAGAAGAAAATACTGATATTTGACTATTTTTAAATGAGTTTATATTTTATTAGACAATCTATCAGAGGTAGAGAAGTGATCTTGCGTCATATTGTAGATATGGCATGCATAAATACACACAACAAATTTTATCACAGAATGTTGGATAGTTTTTGGTTTATGTGGGGAAAGCTTCATCATTGCACAGTGAACTGAATTTTGAAAAAAAAAAAAAAAAAAAAGTAAATATGTTTTAAATCGTAAACATATTTTTTTATATAGCAGGAGGACAATGTTTTACATATACTAATTTTAATTATTGTACAAGATACAGTAATGGAGGAAAAACATGTTGAATATTTCCAAAATTTTACTGCTGTAAGCTGTACATAACCCCTTAAGATTGCTTTTCAAGCTGTCGATTCACTGCATGATGCCATCGTATCAATTCATCTACAGCATTCAGTTCTGACTGGAGACCGTTCCTTCGCCTGCCTATGATGTTATTCTGCAACCGCATCTGTTCGCAATTCAACTGCCTGAATCTGCTGTATCCTCAGCCAGAAGGCGAAGGCCATACCGCCGTCGATTCCACGACTCACCAAGGCGCCATCTATCCGAGGGAGCTACACTCCTCCTGTCACCCGCAGTCCGCTTATTAAAGCCCCTGCGGCTTCTCTGGATATGTGTAGCTTCCGCCATTTGCATAAAGAATCCTGGAACCACATCCGCCATGTCCTTCTGGTCAACCTGTAGACCTAACTCTTAAGATGATTAATGGAATTATACTAATGAAGGCGAAATGATTCCGAGGTCCAACTTCGAAAGTTACCCAGCAATTCTGCTTCGAGTGGTTGAGAGAAAACCTCGGAAAAAACCACAACTAGGTAACATGTTACATCCAGGATTTGAACTCCGGCCTGCTCGTTTCACGGTCAGAAAAGCTAACCGTTACTCCACAGGGATGGACCAATGAGCTCTTTAGAGAAGATCGTTTTTATCATTTTTAATTTCATCCATTCCTAGGTTTCTGCCCAAGAATAGGTTTTTCACTGCAAATCCAGCATTCTCCAATATTTCCTATTTTCCTCTATTTTCTTAGTCACCGCATATGATCAGTAAATCATGTGATGTCAAAAATTAGCGGAAAATATAATTCAATCGGCCATTAGAGAAACCATTTTTAGCCAAAACGAGTTTATTGTTTTTATGATATTAAAAGATGTATTTGAATGTCTGTAGGAGAAACTAGACTTATTTTAAGTGATGGTGTCATGATAATATTCTTTGAAGAGTGCGAAATCAAAAGATTTTATGAAGATATATTTCCCTGGCCTACTTCTAACAAGAGAGGCTGATTTGTGGGACTTTAATAAAATATCAGTGTTTTCACTTTACAACATTTTGGATTTTTTTTTTCATTTTGTAATATGAAGAACAAAGTACATTATATACTAAATCTGTACTTATGTAGTTTTTGTTCTCATTAGTTTAGCCTACATGCAAAGTAAATAGAAACTATTACATTTTTATAGAAAATATATCATGCTTTTGAGAAATAACACATGTCCAAAACTTTATGGAAGCCTAGCGCTTTGAGTTATAATTAAAGATTGTTTTAAATATTTAGAATATTGCTATTGGAATGAGAAATTTACCCTAAAATGATAAGCTGCAGACAGATTTTTGCAGTTTTCTCAAATATTACAGTAAAAGACATGTGTGGTTTCTCAAATAATCCGTTCAATTATCTCAACTGTTGTAAATATCTACGCCTTTGAATAAAATATTAAAATGTTCTCAAGGGGCCTATAAATACCAATAGTAATGGTGGTGGTGGTGGTGGTGGTGGTGGTGGTGGTGGTGGTAGCGTAGTAACAGCAGTAGCAATAATTAAATTTGAAGTTTGTTTAATAAGTTCATCAGGAATTAAATTAAGTTACGTAAACAACTGTTAATGTCATTACAATGTAGCCGTCATCTTCAAGAAGTATTTAAATAAAATTATTAAAATATTTAAATATCAATATCTTTTATTTGCACAAAAGTTGTAAAACGAAGAATATTATACAGGGTGATTCACGAGGATTTACTGTCCTTTACGGAGCTTATTTCCGAAGACATTCAGAGCAAAAAATGTCATATAAATATGGGTCCTCTTCTCAATATTTACAGAGTTACGTTTCGTTATTGGAACGCATTGCTGTGAACGCGTGATCTTGGTCAGCGTGCAGTCAGCAGCCAGCGCGAGCGCTACGGAAATCAAAGATAGCCGTATGCAGTTACGTAGAGCGACGAGTGCCGTTCACAAGCGTGCGGCCAAGTGTACTCAAGCGGACGGCGACATTTTTTAAAATGTGTTGTAAACTCTCCAAGACTGTTAATTTGTGTGGAAAATTGAACTGCAAATAATTAAGTCGGTGGATGTGGTGTGATTTGTAATAATTGTTGTGATAAGACCGAGCGGGCTAGCGGCGTGGTAGAGGGCTGGCCTTGCATTCGGGAGGTCCGGGGTTCGATCCCAAGGGCCGGAAATCCTAACTGAGGTTTTCCATGGTTTCCTCAGTTATATCCAGGCAAATTCCGGGATTGTACCTCTTGGAAGTCCGGTCATTGACGGCGATCCTTCCCTTAACACTTTTATATGTGTGAATGAATGATGTGTAATGTCTTAAATGTTTGTGTTGTATCGGAGGTGGCCCTGGCATTGAGCTGATCCCTCATCCGGGGAGGCTCTCCATGTCCTTGTGTGGTCGAAAAAGTATGTATGTGATCTATAGATTAATTCCTCTCCCGACAGATCGCGGCCCTTTAATGCCCGGGTGGCGTGGGTCGTGGAAATGAACCTAAAAGGGAGAGGTTAAACTAAGGGAAAGAAGAAGAAGAAGTTGTGATAAGTGCGTAAGAATAATGTAATTATCTGGTTTAAAATAGCCTAGACAAAGATGTCTGTACAAAGCAACTAAAGAGTTCACAGCACATTTTTAGCTTCATAATACTTGCCAATTAAAGAAATGATACTTCTGAATGGTTCATTCTCTATTTGTATTATTCTTTTACCTTCAAACTAAAGAAAAAACGTATTTTACTAACAACTTTAAATTAGTGTAATTCTAAAAATATTGAAAATGGAAACTATGTTTATATGATATTTTTTTTTCAAAATGTTTTCGGAAATAAACTTTGTACAGGACGGTAAATCCTCGTGAATCACCCTGTATATGATAATAGCGACTGCTTTCAACTACCAAATTCTGTACATTAAGTTCTTGACATGGCAGTATTTATAAAGTGATGCATTGAAAATAGAAAGTCAGAACAAATTCTAGGAGAAATCTTTCATGTATCACTTTTTTTTAAATATGAAACGAAGAAACTCTGAATGTGAAAAACAACTAAACTGTTTTCTTTTAATTTACAATTTATATCTTTTCTTTTACTTCATTGTTATTGAATAATTTACTTGTTTCAAATACGTAGATTCTTGTAATTATATTTAACGTGTTCTCCTGATTTTTAGTTTATTTATATTTATTTTTTGTTAGTCTGTTATTTAACAATTCTGTATCAACTGTTTGTCTTTCAGCGTCGATGATGATATCGAGATCGTGTGTAGCGAGATGATGCAAGGATTCGCCGTATTACTACTCGACATTCGTCTTTAACTTTGAGAAAACCTCGGAAAGAACTCAGTTATGTAACCAGCCTAAGCAAGTATCGAACCCATACTCAATTGTAGCTCCGAATCAGCAAGCACACACACCTACCTTCTGAGATACGCCAATGGCTAGTTTTTTTCTCTAGCTTACTTGAAGCACCTGTCGAAGGGAAATATTCATGAAAGAAAACCTTATCGTCAGAAAGATGTATTCTGCTGTGCAGTCATTTTCTCACTTAATTAATATCAACTGACTGGAATCGCTCGCCTGAAAGACGGTTCTTAATTTCGTAAAGAGATATAAATATGAAGTTTCTAGCTCAAGGCTGTAAGCAGGATGTTGAATTTTCCAGCTGAAACTTTCAAAGAGATTCACAGTGTGCGTTCAGGCATTGTCACGCAGCAGCAACAAGAGTACCTTGGATGGCATTTCAGTACGTTTGCGTTGAAAAGCTCTCTTCATTCTCTTGAGAGTGACCTAATAAGCAATAGCATTATTTATTGTTTCGTTACGAGAATGGGAATTCAACAGAGTATACCATCAATATCTCAAAGGACGGTCTGTGTAAATTCCCAAAGAATATTTGAAGAATTTGATCCCAAAACGTGTTCAATCAATTTTTATGAAATGACTGGTCTAGTTTCTACGAACTGAGCGAGTTTTTAAGTGACATGCACCACAACACAATCTTTTAGACAAGGTTTGCCGTTGTTTTGGAAGGAAATAGGCATGCTTAAAAATCATTCCAGGTCAATTCATCCACAGCACAATGTCCAATACATAGAAACGTCCCTAAAAAAAGTCCACAACTAGAACGTCCAATCAAATAAAACCATTACTCAAAATATCCAACACGGAGAACTGTCTCAATATATAGAAATATCCAATATACAGAAATGTCCACAAATGAAAATCTCCAATATATGATATGTACACAGAGGATTATTCAATACTCTTTTCGGAGAGCTACACCACCAAGATTCCCATCTCCTATATGGAATTCCTATGCAATAACGTTGCAAGGTGGTCATAGAACCAGTAAAGTAGTAGGTTTCCACTCTAAATTTCAATAAATGTTTTCTTGACATCATGTCAGCATTTGGAGATATATATACAACAACTCAAAAACAGAATGAGACAGACAATACCATAATACAAATTCAGTATAATGTCATAAGTGTAAGGCATCTCATAAACAAGAAGTATATTACAAATCAACGGCGAATTGAAGGAATTGTACCGATATAGTCAATAAGTATAAGACAACGATAATGTGAAATAATTACTGCGGCCACTTTCATATCATATGAAGCTGCATGCTGATCCCGGTGAAGAAGAAAATTAGGCAGTGTTGTAAATTTAGCTTACATTTCATTCGTTGGTTTTTCATCAATCCTGGAACCTATTGGAATCAACCGTTCTGATGGAAAAAAGTCCAGATGGATTGACTTTGATACCTTACTCTCTTGGAAAATCTCTGCTATGGGATGCCACTTATGTCGTCGACCCATTAACACCATCCCATTTGCCAGTCACCTCCAAATTCGCTGGTTCTGCTGCAACATCCGCAGTGAGCATCAAAAGGAATAAGTATCGGGATCTCCAGGACAGATATTTGTTCTCTGGTGCTCAGAGGCTAAAATGCTGGTTTCAGACATCGGGAAAAAATTGCAAGCGCTCAGTGGAGATTCCAGATCGACTGACTCTTTGAGACAAAGAATCGCTATTGACATCCAGCGTGGGAATGTTGCCAGTGTTGTGGGGACATTCCCTCAAACACTGGCTTTGGAGGAAATATTTTATTTTTGAATTTCAAAATATTGGCCAAATACCAGAACAACTGCATTTGTTGAAGCAGCTTGATTTGAAGAGTCTTGAAGGAATTCTGTTGGAAGACGTTCAGGAATCTCTGCCACATTGTGATAAAACCCTCCAGGCTTTGCAGAATGAGATCATATACATCTCGCGACCGATTGACAAGAAGAAGATTGTGTTCTACAATAACAAAACAGCAGCTCTGCCTGTGGACGATGACTTCCAGAAACTCTGGCGTTCTGTGGCTGTTGAGACATGGATGACCTGAAGATAGAGGAATATCTGGAGAAGCACGGAATCCGCTTCATGCAAGATCATGGCCTCAAGAAGACGATACCCTATAAGCGTAAGAAGCCGAACTAGTGCAAGAAGCCGCGAGACAACAAGCACTTGGCTGACGTCATGGAAACGTACGATGACAAGTGAAGATCGGAGAAGTGAGAGTGGGATGGCTTATTTATTGTAATGTTGGTAGAGGAGACTGATGCTGTTGAATGAACAAGAAGACCGGTAGACAATGAGGAAGTACACAGTTTGTGCATTGTGTGCGATCAGGGGCGGCTTGTCCATAAGAGCTGCTGAGCTGCAGCACTCCCTGCTTTGACAGGAAAATAAAAATATTATTTTAATTTTCAGAAGAATTGTTACTGGTAAGTTGCTTCATATTTCATCTGGCCGGGAATATATACTATTATCTTATGCATAATCGTTTTGCGCGTCGACTGTATTGGAATTGACACTGCATTCAAAGTCGTACTGGGATCTGCAGGGTGGTCAGCTCATAGAGAGTGTGTCTTGCATGGTCAGGGGGTAGAGAGGTGAAGGGAAGCAGAGGGAAACTGCCGCTGTTTAAAAACCGTATCTCGCTGCAGTGGCTTGCAGAGCCAGGCCACAAGGGATCTTTCCTCCCCTCCCACACCGCTATTGTAATGCTACGTCAAATGGATTCTCTATTCCCTTGAAACCTAATGACAAAATTTTTATTTTCTTTTCACATACTTATTGTTGTAGAATCTTATCGAGTTAATATAACGAAATAAAATTCTCTTTTGCCTTATTATTACGTATGTATCCAGCGTCCAGAAGAACCTAATATTTGCCTTAACTCAAAATGATTACACGAGTAGAATCCTTTTGATTTAGCACGTAAAATACGAAAGAGACTTTTTTTCTAGTTTTAGAAAATTGTTGACCATCAGTATATCTGAGTGTTGCTTTGGTGTGACGTCTTAATACCGTAACTTAACCAGTGCAAATTTGGAAGCATGAGTGTGTGTGAATTACAGAATATTAATTTTATTTTTCTCAACTTTGCCTTGCGGACAATATTGATGTAATGAAGTGAAATTAAAGGTCGTCCGTTACCCGACTTAAATCTTACTTAAGCTTCATCCAGCTGAAATAGTGCATATATGTAAGGAAGTATAACAATGAAATTTACGCTAAGCATTTGTGGTTATGTGGATGTGAACAAAAAAATCTGTATTTTGTTTTCCTTGCCTCCTCTTCGGTGGTGATGCTGCGTGGACTAGGAGTGGTGTGACAGATTTTAGGACATTTGCCCCTAAAAAGCAAAATGCACGAATCTTCACAGTCTCACCTGAAAAATGTTGTTTCATTGGCTATGTTACGCAACTCAAACTGATGTGCAATTGAATGAAACGAACAGAACAAACATTCTCAAACATAATCAGGAAGTGAGAAAAAATCGTGAAATTATTTAAAAAAAAAATGATTGTATCAAATTTTGTGGCCAATATGAACTTCCCCTTAGGGGACATGATGAAAAAACTATTCGAAGAATCCTGATGTGTTTCGTGGGTTGCTACAGTTCGTGAGTAATCTAAACGAGCCTCTCAAAAATCATTTGGAACATGCCACTGTTTAAGGTTATTCTAAGACAATTCAGCATGAACTAGTAGATTGTAAGTTAAGTGTCTGCCGATCTGAAATTCAGACTGAACTCGATGGTATTAGTTTTTCTTAGGGATTAGCAAATGGTCCCACAGACATCTCCCAACTAAGTGAGGAAGTTTTGGTTTTTCGATCTGTAGTGCATTTATTTTTGTCCTATACTTATTAGTAATGGTATCAAGAAGTGAAATTTGTATATACCGAAATCTACTGCAGCTCTCCCAATCCACAAGTTCACGAGCCGCCACTGCGTGCGACTGAAATGATGACGAAAGGGTGTATGTTGTATCATATAAAATTGATGGAGTTCTTTTACATATTTCACATAATGACCTTGCTTAAAGTTTGTTAGTGATAATGGACAGCCATTTCGAACTCCATTATGAACTGATTCTTCTTCTGATATCTGATGGTGTCTTCTTTATTTATTTATTTATTTATTTATTTATTTATTTACTAGCCGTACCGGTGCGCTCTGCTGCACCTGTTAGAAATAAATATAAAGTAATTACGTAATTAAAATAGGACATTTGATCCAGGGAACATTCGTGTTGATAGAAGAATAAATCGTTTAATATGTTACTTAACTTAAATTATATTAAAAAATTAAATGCGATCATTTTGATCCAGAGACCACTCATTTGGTGTAATGACAATTCCTTTAACATGTTTCTTTTATTGTTATTACATGCATCCATAAAATAATGAAGATTGACATATCTTTTCGTTTTAATGTGTTTACTTTACATTACTTGCTCTATGTTTCCATTGAATTATGGACTAATAACTTAATTTTAATCCTTGTTTTCTACGTCTTCAGTAAATGGCCCACTATGTTTCTGAACCCTTCAAATAACTTACATAGTGATACGTGATATGTAATTATATTTCTTTCTTTCGAAAATGTAAGAATTCACGATCTCCTATGTACCATTGCCATGGAATGAATAAATGTGTTTTTTCTTTCTACTCAAAAATTTTATATTTTGCACATAGGAGTTACTGCAGGAACAACAACGCTATAATCTGAGGCGGCGGTGAAAATGTATTGTATTGTTATTTTAAAAGTCTTGTATATCCTTAAATATCAGTCCTATCAAAATTTTGCTTTGAAAAAAATGTACAGAATAGCCTATCACGTTTTCTGTGCATAAGAAGCTATTTTAATCTTTCCAGTCCTCGATTCACTCAGAAGTTACTGTAATAACTTTATAGCTTTATGTTCATCTAGAGAAACTACACTTTCCAATTGTGAAATAATAATTAATTATACAAATCGGTTAATTTAGCTTACGATATTACTTCATACAAACACAAAAACATTATCTGTAGGCTATGCTTCATAGCTTTCGATTGTTGTTGTCCAAAGCCCCTTATAGACTGTCATCTGTAGCCGAAATTTTTCTGGTAATTTTCGATTTTTCAAAAAGAATTGGTCCTAACATATATAATTAACCACCCTGAAACCGAAAATCGCATTTTTGAAATTTTTGTTTGTATGTCTGTCTGTATGTTTGTTGCCTTTTCACGCGATAATGGCTGAACCGATTTATATGAAAACTGGAATATAAATTAAGTTCGTTGTAACTTAGATTTTAGGCTATATGGCATACAAAATACTTTATTTAAAAGGGGGGTTATAAGGGGGCCTGAATTAAATGAATCGAAATATCTCACTTATTATTGATTTTTGTGAAAAATGTTACATAACAAAGGTTTCTTTAAAAATAATTTCCGATAAGTTATATTCTTTATAAAATTTTGATAGGACTGATATTTAATGAGATAAATGAGTTTTAAAATTAAAATAACGCCATCTAAGACGGTGCAATGAAATAACAAATGACTTCGTCTGTAAGGGGCCTTGGGCAACAACAATCCAAAAAGGGGCCTTGGACAGCAACAATCGAAAGCTATTAAACTATTCCTATGTACAGAAAATGTGATAGGCTTTTTTGTACATTCGTTTTCTGTATTTCTTAAAATAATATTTATGTTCACACTCATTTTAATCTCAGAGAATTAATGAACAACGAGAGTGTATTGATTTAGTATGCAGTAATAGTACGTTAGCTTAGCAATCCATTATTTTATAATTCAGATTTTAACTATGCTCAATTGAATCGTGTTAAAATACATGAAATAGACTATATATGCAATAAATGCAATGCAAAAAAAAATTGGGTAATGAGCCAAGCTGATTATGTTGTGCTGTTGTAAATTTTGTTGCTTCTGAGATTCAAGAGCCCCCACAACAAATTACATCCGTTATCAACGCACTTTTTATATAATATAATATAATAAATATGTAGCCGAAAATTTTGTGGTAATTTTCCCTTTTCCAAAAATAATTGGTGTTAACATGTATAATTATTCATCCTGAGACCGAAAATCGCTTTTTTGACATTTTTGTTTGTATGTCTGTCTGTCTGTCTGTCTGTCTGTCTGTTTGTTACCTTTTCACGCGATAATGGCTGAACGGATTTCGATGAAAATTGAAATATAAGTTAAGTTCGTTGTAATTTAGATTTTAGGCTATATGGAATTCAAAATACTTAATTTAACGGGGCCTGAATTAAATCGAAATATCTCGCTTATTATTGTTTTTTTTTTTTTTTTTTTTTGTGAAAAATGTTACATAACAAAAGTTTCTTTAAAAATGATTTCCGATAAGTTTTATTCTATGCAAAATTTGGAAGGTCTCATAGACTTTTAAAATAATAATACAATACGTTTTCACCGCCGCCTCAGATTGTAGCGTTGTTGTTCCTGCAGTAATTCCCATGTGCAAAATATAAAATTTTTGAGTAGGAAGAAAAAACACATTTATTCATTCCTTGGCAATGGTACATAGGAGACCGTGCATTCTTACATTTTCGAAAGAAAGAAATATAATTACATATCACTGTTTATGCTGTATCACTATTTAAGTTATTTGAAGGTTTCAGAACCATAGTGGGCCAAGCGCCATGTACTGAAGACGTAGAAAACAAGGGTTAAAATTAAGTTATTATCATAATTCAATGGAATCATATAGCAAGTATTATAAGGATACACAATAAAACTAAATGATATGTCAATCTTCAATAAACTATAGTTGCGTGTAATAACAAATAAGAAACATGTTAAACGAATTGTCATTGCACCAAATGAGTGGTCTCTGGACCAAAATGATCACAATTTAATTATTTAAATACAATTTCAATTAAGTAACATATTAAACGATTTATCCTTCTAACAAACACGAATGTTCCCTGGATCAAACGTCATATTTTAATTACGTAATTACTTTATATTTATTTCTAACAGGTGCAGCGGAGCGCACGGGTACGGCTAGTGTAAAATAAATTTATATTTGCATTAATAATAAATATTATTATGTATATCCATGATACTGTTCATGTAATAACTCCAGAAATTTTTATAATAACATTTTTATCTTACAGGAAAAAAGTTAATTAATGTAAAATAAATTTAAATTTGCATTAATAATAAATATTATTATGGATATCCATGATACTGTTCAAGTAATAACTCCAGACATTTTTATAACATTTCATGATTGTGGACATTTTTGATACTGGATGTTTAATGTTTATGAACATTGAAGATAATGGTCATTTAATGACTGTGGACATATTTCATAATGGGCATTTGATGCTTGGGGACATTATTAATAATGGACATTTTTGCAGTAGACATTTCACAGTGGACTAATTGACTGATAATCCTTAAAATATAATGATAGAGGGCTCAAACATAATCACTAGGTTTCGAGACTTTGGACCCGATGCAATAAGTTTACTGTGCATGTACTATAGGTTGTTCACTCGCTGCAGGTAGTGAAAGGTAGAGATGTGTTGAGGTAATGACGTTTCTATTTAGAATAGAGTACGGTAGTAAGGGGAAACACACTTATGTAGATTCTGAAAGTAAATATACATTACACGATGGCAATGTCAAGAGAATATGAAAAGCATTTATTCTCCTGTCTTTTATAAGCATTTTTGTTCAATTATACACAGTGTTAAGGTTGAAATAAACACGTAGCAATTTTAATTTATTCATTTATCCTGTTGTCGTATTTAGGAAGTGCAGTTACAGTAGTCTACCGAATTAGAATGTACTACAAGATACATTTTCAGTGTCTCAAACGTATATCTTTTTCGAACTGCCAAACACAGTTTGTACTGTGAAAGCTGTGCTCTACGTCGCATGACGTGATGGGGGCAAAACGAAAAAATCTAACATCATTGCAGTCTCTAAGAGACAGTCCTTTATTCTCGGGTGACTCTATGTCCACTAATTTGCTGTTTATGTTACACAATGTTTCATATCCGTTATTTTTACATAAAATTGATTTTCACTTCTGTTTTACACGTTCAGTAACCGGTGTACTTGGTGTCTCATTAATTCTCTGCGTCATTTCCTCAATTAATTTGAGGGCTTCCGGCATCTCTTGCTCTCACTGTTCTAACCGTGTAATAGTTTCAGGCACAGTTTGAAAATAGGTATGTATGAAAACCAAATTATTCGTCAGAACCTTCAAATCCAGAGCGTTTTCCTTTGCGTATTTGTTGCTATCCATCCTGCAGTACCCATACGCACTGTACGCTTTACCACTATATTCAGTACGCCGTTATGCGGATTTCCCACTGAACAGCTCTATTGGGTCCGAAGTCTCGAAGCCTAACAATCACATATAGTATGTATAAAATAAAAATGGCCAAATGGACTGAGTGAGTTTTGGGATCAGACTCTTCAAATATTTTGTTACTATCTACTATTATAACCTAATAATACTATTGTACTTATTTGTTATTATATACCTGAAATACAGTGTTAAAGAATCACAATATGTTAATACACTTGCACCGTTTATTACGAGCTGGTCTATCGGTGGACGGCTTCTGCTATCTTGAGACTCGCCGGAGGGGTTGGGGGTGAGAAGCGGAACTGTCTGCATAACTTAGTGATAAAAAAAGACACGACATAAAACCCCCTTGTAGACGGGGCTTCCCCGAAAGTTGTAAAACTTGTAATGCGTGTTTTGTTTGTACTCGGGGGCACAATCATTGCACCCTAAACACGTATGAGTGGGGTTGAGGGAACACTTTGCAGGTATTTTGTGAGATTTACGGCGGGTACATGCCAAGGTGCCAGCCGAAACTCTGTGCAAACTTATTTACATAGGTACAAGTTCAGTCCTTGCTACGGAGAACGCCTGGAATCCAGACTTCTATTTGTGCCGCGAAATTATTTACAAGTGCAGTATTCAAAGAAAGTTCAATGAACAAAAAGGGATTATTTTGAGTAAAAACTTGTACTTCTTCTAAAATACAGACAAGTCAAAAAATATACATCTATGTATGTATATGTTTGTGAGTCTAGCCTTAAAATTTAAATTTTAAATTATGGTTTATGATTTATCAATGCTAGATTAGTTACACCATAGGTCTGCATCGGACGTCTTCGCTCGAGCGCCAAGTAGTTCATAGCATAATCCGATAGGTAGCGCACATTCTTGATGGGTAAAATTGTCACGAGCGATAAATCCTCGAACGGTATAAGCCGAGCGTTAGACATTCGTTCTTGTTACAGTGATGAACTGTGTAGTAACATCATAGATGTTTATCATTTCAAAACTTTGCAGTGTTTAACTAACCTCTCCATAGCACAACTACAAAACTTGCTTTAAAATATAATATATATGTTGTAGGTAAATATATATATATATTTTTTTCCCCCCCCCCACAAAGGAGTGATTTTGTTTTTGTCACATCTGATAGATGTTGTTGGATGTAAATGTAGTTATTATAAACGGAGAACACAATCACGATAATGCAAGAACTGTTTCAAGTTTTATAGTAATAACAACAATAATAATAATAATAATAATAATAATAATAATAATAATAAAAATAATAATAATAATAATAATAATATCTAATGTCTAATAATTAGTATATCAATCTTTGCGTCTGTAACAGTTGTGCAGCATGATTATTCGGTTTATTATATTTTCTGTGACGTTATCTCTGTACTAATATTGTTATTAATCTACTGCTATATCAATAATATTTTGTAAAACGTTTCTACATTGTCGCAGTATACTGGGTGTTCAGTTAAAAATGTGTTCATGGCTCGCTGTATGCCGTCATGTGGCTAGCGGATGAGTCTAGAGAATTCAATCTTCCTACACTTCCGCAGAGGTGTATAACCTAAGAGGCAGAAAAGTTGCCTAGCAAGTACGGCGTTCATTCTGAAGAGTACATACCGATACGTACGGTAACGCCGGTAGTGGCAGGAAAGTGAACTGTTTGGAAATACGTACTGTCGGTATATGGGGAGAGGGTTAAGACGATTACTTACATATTTGTTGACATTAACTTCGACGGTCAACATGGACACGGAGCATTTGATTTGTGTTGTGGAATGTTACCGTACGCAACCGATGATAACAAATACCCTGCGTACGACTTGCCGGCGCAAAACACAGTTCGAAAGAGGTTATGGTAGCACACAGACCGTACAGACCGCCATCTGTTGCTACGACGTTCAAGTTATACCGTACACGTTCTCAAGTTCAGATTGAAGAACGCCTTAAATAATAGGCAACTTCTCTAACATATAAGCTGAAACTCGCTTCAAATCGGTGACCCAACAACAGTGACGTCATGACACACTTTGAAATGAGCACCCAGTATACGCGGAACACTATGTATGGACCTATCATATTATATATGTGGTAAATCAAATATTGAATAATTATTAATTAGCAATAATAACTGTATATCGAAGTTTTTCATACTATTTTATTTATAACTTCATGTTCCAGTTTTGGTACGTTCCATTGACTGTTCCATTAAACGTTTGTCATAAACGCAGAAAATAAAGCCTTATTTTTACCGTGTGAGCAAAACATGTGGTATATCTTATCTGTCGCCATACAAGATAAGACACGTCGGTGAGATGATCTTATGTTATGCTTCTATTTATTACGAGCATATCACGACCGATCGTATCTCACTCGAGGATGCGACACTCGACCGAGTTCAAGCTAACGATTTGACTCCAATGCAGCACTCTGAGTGACACCATCATACTCGGGCAGGGCTGATCATATTATGAAGTTTAAATTCAGAAAACAAAGAACGCACGCGGCAAAATTTTCCTTTAATGCTACATATCAATAAATTTAATTCAACATTTAAAGACACATGTACATTGTAATAGACTTCTGAAACTCCCACATGTCAAAGTAAGTAGATTTAATCATTTTTTCATGGAATTCAATTCAATATATATATATCTCAAATTCATCTATTACAAACAAGAAATATTTGTTTCAGATAGTTGAGGATACGATGGTTAACACGCGAATATAAAAACAACCCACTTGCCCCATCAGAAAAAGCCAATCACAGCATTTGACTTCAGAATTTACGACTCAACAGTCAGTAATACATTTGTGTTATAAAATAATTCTATAATATATTTATTATTGGTCAATATACTGATACACACTCTTATACAATATGTTTATAATACATTATTAATGAAAGTGTATTGGCAATAGCATAATGCACCTATGATATTATTGTATTAAGATTTAACTTTTGTGAGTCATCATTACTTATTCTTCAGCAACATCTTACAGCCATGTAGGCTTGTGAATTTTAACGTTTGACATGATTATGTTCTAATAATTTGTATGATCAATATTTGTCAATATGCTGAATACTTACATATACAATATTATCACTTCAATAAGATTATTATTATTTTCAAACATGAGGCCAGATTATTTTAATTTATTTTAGATTGATATTTTAAACACTTCGTACCTGAGGATGCCCCATGAGGGCGAAAACTTTTGTATGATGACACAATACGATGTAAATATATAAAACATTGAATTAATTTTATTAGTGTTAAGCCATAAGATTGGATAAAAAGATTTAAATTAATTGATATATATAGCATTGATAAGGGTCTTAGCTGACCATTCCAAAATGAATTGTAAAAATTTTCCTTTGTTAACTGCACAATAGTAGACTCGAACAGCTTAAGGGTGGTCCCCTCAAAATCGAGACATTTAAGGAAAGGTTGAGAAGATTAGACTGAAACTGTATTTGTAGGTGCAGTGTAATTATCTAAGTTGTGACATGTAATTAATTAAGTTGATTTGTAATTAAGGTGACTTGTGATTACGTAAGTTGACAACAGTTGGGTTTAATAGAAACACTGTAAGTTAGATATACTTTTGTTTATAATAGGCGTTATTTATACCATTGTCTTTATTTATAATCCTATTATTTATTTATTAATAGTTAGAATTAAATGTTAAATGATATGTTTTATTTAACGACGCTCGCAACTGCAGAGGTTATATCAGCGTCGCCGGTGTGCCGGAATTTTGTCCCCCAGGAGTTCTTTTACATGTCAATAAATATACTGACATGAGCCTGTTGCATTTAAGTACACTCAAATGCCATCAACCTGGGCCGGGATATCATATACATTTTAATTTCATGTGATTATCTGTCGTACTTTTCTATAAATATTTCAGGTGCCCAGGACACCAGTTTTAGTTTGAACCTGGCCAGTCATCATAACAATACTGTTATCCTAAATTATTTGTTATAAATTAAAAAATATATAATTTTAAATGAATATAACTACAGAAAACAAGCTAAGAATGTAAATTATGGAAATAAAATAAACATGTAAACAGAGGAAAGTATTGACATATTATAATAAAGAATGAGGATGTATATACAGTTAGGCGAAGTATAAAGAACTATGAAAAATGTAGAAACATATCTTCAACCTAATACGTAACAAAACATCATTAGCTATTAAGTATGTGCCAATTAGCGTAAACTCAATGAACTTTAAATCCTGTAAATACGAAGTGAAAAGAAACATGTTTATAACTAATTTATTACAAAATGAATAATATTAATAGACAAACCTTGAAAACCAACATAGTTAGTGTATGCATCTACAAATTATAGGTAGTTCTGACGTATAGCAGGCCTTCCAAATCTTCAACAAAACTGCAACATTTATGGGATCACAAAACAACTGTTTACAATGAACTTGAAAATCAACGGCGTAACTTTATTGATAAAGCGGGCGAGACCCAACAATTTGGCTAGAATTCTGATACACCACAAACCACAAGCAAGACTATAAACATGTAGTTTATACAATATTTAATATTTAGAAGAATTGTCAATCACTTTGTCATTATTAATAACCGTAAAAATTGCCAAAGACTGCAGCCATATTTTCATTTATCGTCTTGTTTTTATCGCCAGCACGCACAAAGTTTATAATACATCAACAATTAACCGCTAACATAATTCCATGGACACACACACTTATATTGTAACATTAATTTACATTGAAAATCGGTATTAGCACCAACACGTGTTCTGTATCGTAGGCCTCCGCTTGACAGTTAATTACAGTGTTGCCGACGTATGGTTCCGGCTCGTAACTGAAGAAGGCTCTGTTAGTGCATGTAATTAACATTGTTAAACCTGTATTTCGCTTTTCTCAATTGGCATTCCTGAATAACATCCAATTTCTTTATTGCAGTAATCGATATTAATCTATTTGAACTTCACAATATCTGAATAGATAAGTATTCATAAACATACAATTAGTAACGTTTTGTGAGCGAATTTTAGAGATACACTAGCGGCTTGTGCAGCAAATTCTGTAAATAAGTTCATTAGACGTTCAAATAAAAATTTTTCAGATTTATTTTCAATGAAAAATACCAGACATTTTGAAAGTTATTTGCTTCCATAATAATGAAACATACTTCCTCTGTATGTTTTTTTTTGCCAAATACTTTTTCTTGAACCTATCCACTTTCAGTTTTTGAGTTTCAACGCGAAAACGCAAGTAACAAAGTCAGGGCGATCAGTGGGTTTTGCATGTGAGAATAAAGAAATAGCTATTTCAGGTCATTGTGGATTGTAGGTGAAAGTTAAAAAAGTCAGGTTTGCTATGCTTTCGAACAATAAACATAGCATCTTGGTATAGCTGCTGCATGTAGACTTGCTAAGAGATCTTCCTGAAATGATCGGGAGACTACAACATTTTCTAGACCTCTTATTTTATCAGTAAGTAATAACTTTTGATCTTACCTTAAGAACTGTAATTTTTGCGCTCTCTCGAGCCAATACTGAAGAGAATGTCGCATATAAATATCTACATCACACCGCCATTAAGTATATGAAAAAGACCAGACCCTATTTCATTAAAAATATATATATATATATTATAAATATATTATAAAAATAAATATATTATATATTATAAAAATAAATATATTATAAAAATATTTGATTTTTAATAATAATATTATTATCTTTCGTAAGTTTTGTAGTTTTATATAATTACATAGCCGCCACTCAGTAAATTATAGAAATGAAGATCTAATTTAAGATATTCCCTACATCTACTTATAGACCTATAACCTCACAACGTTTCACTTTCATATAATCAATATAGTATTAATATTATGTATAATTAATGAAAAATAAACGCATCATGGCATTAACTTTAATAATATTTAATTTCTAATGGTAATAATGTCATGAAACCACCTCAAGTTTTATACATTTTAATATCCAACACACAGCTGTACTCAGAAAATTACACACCGCAAAATCAGACCTGTAAATTATTTTTAGTAAGTCTTGAAGTTTCTAATAACCAATTGAATTTGAGATCTAAATATGTCGGCAACCCTGCAGGGCATGGTCTTCGTGTAATATCCTATTGTTTATTGTAGTGTGTATGTGTTTTGTTTCAATTCTGAAATGCAATTAGTTCTCAAAACTGACGGCAGATGGATTTTTGAAAATAAGAAAAAGATGTAGGAAAATTGACATTTCACTGAAAACTACTATTTTTCTGAAAAACTTTGAGTTCCAAGCTTCAAAATGAGGGGTCATTTATTAAAATCCGTTCAGTCGTTTTCCCGTAATTTCCATTACCATTTCAAATTATATATATACTAGTGGCTTATGTAGCAAATGCTGTAAACTAAGTTCATTAGAAATTCAAATAAAAATTTTTCAGATTTATTTTCAAAGAAGAATAGGCCTACCAGTCATTTTAAAAGTTATTTGCTTCCATAATAATGAAACATACTCTTTCTGAATAGTTTTTTTATGCCAAACACTTTTTCTTGAACCTATCCATCTTCAGTTTTTGAGTTTAAAAGCGAAAACGCAAGTAATAATGTCAGAACGGTCAGTGGATTTTTCATGTGGGATTATGTATATCACTGACAGATACTCATATCCTGGCGTTAACTATAATAATATTTCACTTTTAATGGTGAAAATGTTATCAAACCACCTAAAGTTTTGTATTCTTAATATGCAACTGTACTCAGAAAATTACACACCACAGAATCAGACCTGTAAATTATTTTTAGTACGACTTGAAAGTTTTTAATAACCATTTATAAAGACATTATAAAAATTATACAAATGAAGATCGACATATTGTTGTCATTACGATGTCACAGAATTTTCCCTGATGCTCTAAATATGTCAGCAATCCTGCAGGTCATGGCCTTCGTGTAATATTGCTTATTGTAGTGTGTGTGTTTTGTTTCATTCTGAAAAGCCGTTAGTTCTCAAAACTGACGACGGATGGACTTTGGAAAATCCGTTCAGCCGTTTTCCCGTAATTTCCATTACTTACTTACAAATGGCTTTTAAGGAACCCGAAGGTTCATTGCCGGCCTCACATAAGCCCGCCATCGGTCCCTATCCTGTGCAAGTTTAATCCAGTCTCTATCATCATATCCCACCTCCCTCAAATCCATTTTAATATTATCCTCCCATCTACGTCTCGGCCTCCCCAAAGGTCTTTTTCCCTCCGGTCTCCCAACTAACACTCTATATGCATTTCTGGATTCGCCCATTCGTGCTACATGCCCTGCCCATCTCAAACGTCTGGATTTAATGTTCCTAATTATGTCAGGTGAAGAATACAATGCGTGCAGTTCTGCATTGTGTAACTTTCTCCATTCTCCTTTAACTTCATCCCGCTTAGCCCCAAATATTTTCCTAAACACCTTATTCTCAAACACCCTTAACCTATGTTCCTCTCTCAGAGTGAGAGTCCAAGTTTCACAACCATACAGAACAACCGGTAATATAACTGTTTTATAAATTCTAACTATCAGATTTTTTGACAGCAGACCAGACGACAAAAGCTTCTCAACCGAATAATAACACGCATTTCCCATATTTATTCTGCGTTTAATTTCCTCCCGAGTGTCATTTATATTTGTTACTGTTGCTCCAAGATATTTGAATTTTTGCATCTCTTCGAAGGATAAATCTCTAATTTTTATATTTCCATTTCGTACAATATTCTGGTCACGAGACATAATCATATACTTTGTCTTTTCGGGATTTACTTCCAAACCGATCGCTTTACTTGCTTCCAGTAAAATTCCCGTGTTTTCCCTAATTTCCATTACCAGTTCAAATATTATTTACATTTTTATTTTACTCACGAAATAGTTCTAATAACTGTCATTCGAGGTGTAAGCGTTCCCAGATAAATCTCAGACCTCTTGTGACATTACTATAGGCAAACTATTGCCTAATTATAATATTGAGTGTAGAAAGTACAGGAATGAATTCCTCCCAAGGGCAGAAATCAACCCAGACGGTATTTAGCTTAGTTATCAAAGTTTGTGCAGCGGAACGTTTCCCGTCGGGCTGGATGCTGACCAGTCACCCTCCCCCCACCCCAAGGCTCTTAAAATTCAGCAGACGTCACAATGGACGCGGGTGGTTCTGTTATCACGTCGGCAGGCCTGCGCTAGCCCGAGCCCATTCATCGCCCCTTCGCTCGTAAAAGCCTCCAGTCTCCTTGGCAACTCTTCGTCACCATGGTTATCGCTGCTACCGATATATTCCCTCATAATCGTCCATTCCAGGGATCTTAGCAGAACGTTCGTGTTCTCTTGCCTTAACTTTAAGGATAAGCATTGCACCAAAGTAGTCAATAGGTCTGAGTGTAAGAATTTGAAAGTAGAGGTAGTTAGTTTTGTGAGCATAATGTGAAACCGAACTGAATAGAAACGAGAGAGCTTGTTGATTAAGTGGGAAGGTAATTTAACAAGCCAGTGAACTATTAATCAGCCAGTCTACTTACTTTTATTGACCGATCAACTGTCTAGTCGAGGGAAAAACATGCTGAATAAATGAAATGTCAACTAGTCTCAAAGGTTACAACGTGTTCGTAATTCTTGTGTTCGCTTCGTCTGCGATGTCCGTCGTGCTGACCACATTACCCCATCCTTCCAAAACCTGAACTGGCTACGGCTTAACGAACGTAGAAATTTTCATTTCCTTGTTCTCCTTTTCCAAATCCTTCACACCTCTACACCTACCTACCTTATCTTTCGCTTCAGTTACCGATCATCATCATATTACAATCTCTAAACAAAATGCACTAGAGCGTCTCGTTTAGGCACAGTGAAAACGTAAACAAAGTGCAGGTAACGTATGGGGGAGGTCGAGCCGTACGACAAACACGAGGGATGCACAAGGTTTCAATCACAACATTTATGGTGCAGCATTAACTGAAATTATATTTTCCAAAAACACACAAAACAAAGGAACACAAATTGTATTACAGCCTACACATTTTAACAAACAAGCAATTGTAACTATAATGACAGGTAACTACAAGTTGACTACAAATAGTCTTGATTATTCAATCAGGACGGTGAGGCCTCATATATGAAAATGTTATTAGCAATTGTAATGTTGAAATAATTCAGTATAACAAATCAATTTGGTATTGTACAGCTGTCAAAAAAAAGTGGCCGCACTCGTGAACAGCGAATATTTTCAAAGTCCACTTCGGGTCGCGGCGATGTTACACGATGCATGTGCTTGGAACTATGAAAGTGTTCCATATCTGCTCCTCGCAGACCAGCGGTAGAGTGCTTGTTTAATGATTCAAAGGTTCTGGGTTCGGGCCTTCTTCAAGTTTTCATTTTATTTTTTAATCGTTTTTAGCGATGTAAATGATATTCAAATTATCATTTATATCCAGTTATCGTTCTTGATGGATATCACGTTATTTATATTTTATTATCGTTCTTTAGAGATAAGAATAAAATTCAAGTCATCATTTGTATTCTGTTATCGTTTTATAATGTTATGAATAATAATTATTACTATTGTAGTTACAGTATCTCCAATGGGGGTTAGCCCTATTTTACATATGTATGTTAGGGCTATAGTTTTAAAATCGAAACAGATAAGCATAAAGAGAAATGGAAAAGAAAATTAAATTAGCTTACGCGATGTAAACAAAACATAAACAATCCGTAAATTAGGCATTGCGATCAGTTATCAATTTGAAACATACAAAAACATTAACAACACACATACGTAACACTTCTATAACACAAATATGCAGCTTTCCGTACCATACATCATAAATTAATACACAATAGTCACACAAACACAATCAAACTATAATTACGACATTGCGACGACATCAAGCATCCCATAACTGACTCACATACATAACAAATCAAGCATCCGTTGCAACACATACACTTCAACATTGTAACCACACTTTTGAAAGTCACAAATTTGGCTCCAAGAAGAATAAATAGGACACTGTTACTAATTGCTATTCTTCTACAATTTCTTAAATACATCTGTAATAAATCTGTGAAATTCCGATATGAATAATATTCACGTTTATTATATTGTTATCGTTCTTTAGCGATATAAATAATATTCAAGTTATCATTTATATTCTGTTTTCCTTCATTAGCATTATAAAATAATATTCAAGTTATTTATATTGTTATTGTTCTTTCGCAATATAAATAATCTGTATTTCATGTAAGTAAATATTATAACATAAATAAACATCTTTCTTTGTAAAATAGGTTATTTTATTTAGATAATTAAATACGTATTATATAATATCTTATATTAATTAAACAAACCGATATTTATCATTTGTATTGTGTTATCGTTCTTTAGTGATACTGTATAAATAATATTCAAGTTATTTATATTGTAATCGTTCTTTAGCGATAGGCTATAAATAACATAAATTTAATATTAGGTTTGGAAAAATCCAGTTGCATAATACTGCTATTAGTTTTTCTTTTTGTATTATTACGTTATACTATCTTGAACCACAATAAAATGAAAAGGAGTAACGAGGAATTGAACCTGAGACGTTGACATCTAAATTTCGACGTTCGTCCGCTGAGCTACGAGGGCAAAAGTGTGGAAACATTTTCGGAAAAATTGTAAGATTTTCTGATGATTCGTAGAAGCTAGTCCAGGATGCGGGGGGCAAAGGCTAATTGAGATTTCCCGATCTCTGATAGGGTCAAACATCCTGATAGAATTAATATTTAACCCTTGCCGTGACTTTCGGTGAAGTCCGGAGGGCCCAATTAGTCAAATCCACTCTCCTCATCTCCACGCTTGGGCCCCCTGGAATTTAATAAGATGCGAAAGAGATAGTGGTGTACGGAAAGCAACGGGATGTTACCGTATTTAGGCCTATCCTTCCCAAGAAAAACTGCAAACATGAACAAAGGAAGCTTTTGATAGAAGAAGAAGGATCTTCTGCGGACCTCTGGAAAAAGAACTAAGGAAGAGACTAGTGAAGTGCTTTGTGTAGAGTGTGGCATTGTATGGGGAAGGAACATGGACATTACGACGAAATGAAGAGAAACGAATTGAAGCATTTGAAATGTGGATGTGGAGAAGAACGGTGCGTGTGAAGTGGACAGATAGAATAAGAAATAAAATTGTGTTTGAAGTGAGTGAAGAAAGAATGATGGTGAAACTGATTAGAAAGATAAAAATTAATTAGTTGGGTCTCTGGCTGAAAAGAATAATAGACGACATTAGGATATGTGGATCATATGCGGAGACTAAGAGGAAGGCAGAAAATAGGAAAGATTGGAGATTGCTGGGTTTCCAATGAAAGACCTGCCCATGGACAGAACACTTATGTATGTATGTTCAGAATGCCTGGAATATCGTGTCTAAAAACAGTCGCTATTTGCAAAGACTAGTCAATTCCATGCCCACTCGACTGCAAGATGATCGAGATAAGAGGAAGATAGACTAAATATTGAATTGTGGCTTTTTGTTTTGTTTTTTGAACGCTTAATTGTTTGAATGTTTTATGGCCGACGCCAGTAAATTTGTTTTGTTTATGCCACGAAAGATATTTTTATTGAGAATAAAATCTTTTTTCTTTCCATTTGCAGCCACAATATCATAATGATAAAGTCATGGCATAATATATTAATGAACCTGATGTTAATTACTAAAATAATCATAAAAGAGAAAGGAGCCATTATGTATAGTTTGTCTCTCTGAGAAACAGAACAAAAAAGAACATAAAAAGCACGAGGTTGTAGTCGAACGCAGGACCTCATGAATAAGAGGCCTGAACGCTACCATTATGCTATCGATAACACACAGAATACTTCAATTATAACTGTAGATATCAGGCAACGTGGTCCAACAACATGTAACATCGCCTGTCTCCGAATTGTAGCGAAGATACCCGAAGGGGACATTTTTTCAGGAGAGCGGAAACTTTTTTTTCTTTTTCCTTTTCCCCATAGATCTTACATGAGCAATGAAGCTTCAAGATGTGGAACAAGTCAAAATTTTACAATATTACAATTACAATTTTTTACAAATTTTTATAGTTTTACAATTTAGTCATTTTCTACAATTTTTTTACATTTTTTTTTTTTTTTTTTTTTGGCGAGGTGTAGTGAGATGAGATGAGGTCCGAGGATTCGCCGAAATATTACCCGGCATTTGCCTCTTGGTGGGGGAAACCTCGGAAAAACCCAACCAGGTAATCAAATCAAAGGGGGGTAATCAAATCAAAGCGGTTGATGCCAAGGACTCGCCATAGACTCGCCATAGACCATCCGGCTTCAGTCCCACGGCTGGAGAAAACCTCGGAAGAAACCAAAGACCAAAGGGGGATCCAACCCAAGCCCGAACGCAGCTCCGGATCAGCAGCCCAGCGAGTCTGCCGACTGAGCTACATCGATGGCTCTACTAAAAGTATACAATACATAGCCAATCAGATTATTAAATTTACAAACGCAAACGATCATTCATAAGTTGAGCTGTATGTATAATACGAAACAAGTTAATTAAATTTAAGGCATAAACAATTCAACCAGTTGTGATATACAGAAATTGATAATACTTCAAATTACAAACACAAACAATTTATCAGTAGAGCTATTTAGATTACTATTCAATTTAAAGCATATACAATCCATCGGCCAAAACTATACAAATATATACAATACAAAGTAGCATACTTTCATTAAGCTATACAAATTTGTGCAATTAATATCAAGTAGATTAATTCAATTTATAATCATAAACAATTCATCAGTTGACCTATACATATTACCATTCAATTTACAGTAGGTCTATATACAATTCATCAGTAGAGCTACACAGACTAGTAATCATTTTAAGAACATATACAATTCATCAGCCAAACTATACAAACATATACAATCAAATTAGTTCAATTTACAAACTTATTTTCGTTAAGCTATACAATTCATATGAAGTAGATTAATTCAATTTATAAGCTTAAACAATTCATCAGTTGACCTATACAGTATACTATTCAATTTACAGTACATACAATTCATCAGTTATGCTAAACAAAAAATACAATACATAGTAAACAGATTAAGTCAATATAAAAACATATTTTAGTTGAGCTATATAAAATTGTACATGTCATTTAAGAAGAATAATTCAATTCACAAGCATAAACAATTCATCAATTGTGTAAAAGGTATGAGTATGTAGAAATTTGGTTAATTCTTTTCTGAACCTTTTCTCGTGGTTCTTCAAATCTTTAAGATAATTAGGCAAGATACCCGAAGGGAACATTGTTTCAGGAGAGCGGCCACTTTTTCTTTTGACAGCTGTACCTGAATAAATTGAACTTTGAGAAGGAATGGTTATGTTTAAGAAATTGTGTTGTTACTTCAGACCAATATATTGTAGTTTTGTTAATTCGGCCACAGAAAACGGTTATATTGTGTTAGTCATACACAGAATAAAATTCATGACCGTAAAAAACGCTGCTTGAAAGCAACATCATATAAGTAGCAAAATTTAAATTGTTATATTGAATTATTTCAACGATACAATTGCTTGTTTGTTAAAATGTGTATATAGTAACGTTATGCAATTTGTGTCCTTTTATTTTGTGTGTTTTTGGATAATATAATTTCAATTAATACTTCTCCATAAATGTTGTAACTAAAACCTTGTGCATCCCTCGTGTTTATCGTACGGCTCGACCTCCCCAACAAGCGTTACCTGCACTTTGTTTACGTTTTCACTGTGCCTAAACGCACAGTGAAAACGCTGCATACTAGCCATACCAACACATAAGACATCATCGTATTCATTATCATACACAATCTCGCTATCGCGCTTGAGGAATACCCTACTCAGTGATATCAGAGACTGTCAGAATTTAACAGTGTTCAAAAAAAAAACTTACTAAGCATTCTCTAACTGCCTAGAGTATACAATGCAGAAGCTGAGTATTCTAATTATTGCAAATGTTTTGAAATTGTTGCTATTTTGCTTTTGTTGATATTTACACAGTGAGACACATATTTCTATAGATTTAGTCATTTTATTTAATCAATAATATATCAGGTGGTCAATACATTGCATTAGTCCTTTTTGTGCCCATTGTGATCTTATCTTCCTACTTGTATATTTTTTTATTCCCCTGTTTTTGCATTTTTGTACTTGCACTTTTTATATTTGTATCTGTAATTTTATTTCTGTAACTTATTTATTCCTTCTCTCAACATTTGTTTTCTTCTTGTACATGCCTATTTACATATATTATGATGGTGTGATAGAGACGGTTTAATGAACTTAACTCTGCCACATTAATTAAATAAATAAATAAATAATGGAATATATTTTCCTATGCCATTGGAACGTGTCGATAGATGCACCATGATCTGTATGACGATAATGGAAGATGATAATATTGATGATTATGGAATATGCTGTATGTATAAAAACAAGTTCAAACGTTCTAGGGCTGGCTGTGTATAGATAGTATTTTTTCTTGTGTATGTACACTAAAAAACAGAAAGAAAGAACATTAATTTGTTTACATATACTAATAAAGAGGTATATTATGTACGTTCATCCTGAAGGTATGTTATTTGGCAGATTCGAATTCTTTGAAAATACATCACCCTTTGCTTTTCATCAATATTTCGTTTTCTGGTATTGCAGAAAGTTCACTAAAAATTTTCATATCTTGATTTATCTATCCATACAGTAGAGTCCGAGAATATGAAATTATAAAAGAGGCCTCACTATGCTTTAGAGTTGATATTATTATTGATATTGAGGTGGTAATTAACGACGTAAGGCCGAGAATTTGTCATAGAATTGCATGACATTCGCCTTACATTTTGGAAAAAATCTCGGGAAAGGCCAAACGGATAATCAGCCCATGCGGGAATCGAACCTACGTCCGATCGCAACTCCGGATTAGTAGCTAAACGCGCATACCGCCTTAGCTACGTCGGTGGCTTCTTATTTCAAGGAATTATCTTCTTCCTTTCATAAAGTAGCGTAATTAATGTTTCAAGTATAACATTACACAAATTTGTATCAACGTCTTGATAAATTTGTTTATTTACGCCACAAGCAGTCATGTTTATCATTCATTTATGGTCGCTCCACAGTTGGGGATGTTTATCATTCCTACGATTCCCAGGGCTTTGCTGAGTATTCAGTTGCAAGCTTCCAATCTTAAGATAATTTAATTACTGACACCGCCACCTAGGTTCTAATTGTACCTTTACAGTAACCAAGAAACTACGTGAAGCTCACAAAGTTCAGATTTATTACGTACCTACTGTCTTCTGTCTCCGAGAAAATTCAGTTGCCATGGAAATGAGGTAGAGAAACAAGTTCGAGAGGTATATATATACAGGGACATCATTTTACTTTTACTTCAATTTTTATTGTACCTGAGTTTTTTAATGTACTTCACTCTCACCCCTTCTACTAATGAAGTTCAACCGTCCTTCACAGAGATCCAAGACCGCATATACAGTCATAGTAGCCTTACGGTCATAGTAAACAGAACGTTCCAAAAATATGTTCACGTTTTCCAGTGACGAAAAAACTTTCAATATTGAATCATTTTCGCACAGATACTGTCGTCCGTTTGCCTACGTCGCATCCCGGTTTCCCCCACCTGCTTCTGTTCGCCCCTCTGTAGCTGGGCTGTCTTAGCTCTTTTCTGAAAACATTAATTTCTGTTATGAATTGGACGTCTACGTAATATTATACTACTGTTTAAATTAACTTAAATAAAAGGACCTCGTTAAGTAATTAACTGTCACGTGATTTCCTCCCTTTCTACGACCCTGCGACATAAACACTTGGACGGACAGTAGATAACATGTCTGAGTAATTTTATCTTTTCGGATCGGGCAGAAGTGAAGATTGAATTTACTGTACGTAAGGTACTCTTTTATAGAGTAGGTACAGAATTATTTAAACATGAGTTACTGATACGAAGTACGAACCTGGTAATTGGAATTACGTACAATAGTCTACAGTGCGATAATATGCTCATTAGAACTGAAGCCTGTATCGAAATGAACGGCCACCATTTTCAAAAAAGTGTTTAAATATCCATATTATAATTATTTTTCAATTTAACTTCATTCTCTATATTGTACGCTAATGTGCTGTAGACAGTATAATATACACAGCATAATGAATACGTCTGCATTGACAGCTCAGTTCGTGAGTAAAAACACTCATTGTTAATACTGTACTGTATTTTGATTAAACAAAAACCTAATGAAAATTATCAAACTCAAAATCGCCACATTTCCCAGTTTACGTACTTTTCTTCCCTCCTATACCTAGTAAAGTGATTTGTTTGTATATTATGTCAGTATCATCGAACTCCAGTCGTGGAAGGGAGTATCAAACGGTGTTTCCGGTTGTCAATCGTTGATCCAAAGGTAACCAGGTTAATATTAAAATGTTATTAAAAATGAAATGATGTCCCTATATATATATATATATATATATATATATATATATATGTGTGTGTGTGTGTGTGTGTGTGTGTGTGTGTGTGTGTGTGTGTGTGTGTGTGTGTGTGTGTGTGTGTGTGTGTGTGTGTGAATGTGAATGTTACGAATTTCAGTTTCTTCCGATAATTTTATGTTAAACATGTGCAGTAAATCTGTTATGTTAATTATTTATTTTCTTTCGACTTTCTTATAGTCGCGTTTTTCATTGGGTAGTGTTTTACTGAGTCATTTGATCTTCTCATTAGTTCTTAATTTTAAATTCCTGAAATTAATTTGTATTGTTTCATTCGGAATAATAAGAAGGTATCTGCAAAGAATAGACAGGGTACAGTTTTAACAGAATTTATTAATTACAATGAACAACAAATTTTAACTTTTTGTCTTACTCCGAAATAAAAATAGGTGAATATTATAAATCTGAATTTAAAACCCAAATTGCCCCATCACGTACCATATTCCGGGGAAAATGATTTGAATTATTTTATGAAAAAACTTCTTTTTTTAATTTTTAACTGCTACTGGTAAACTTACAACACACTATGGATTCAAAATGCTTCATAATACTTGAAAAATGTGTACTGGATACAAAAAGGTGTTATATAGTTTAAAACACAACAATAATAAAAACATTTCATGCGTACAATGGAAAATATCTCGAAATTTGAACTTACATTTAAAAGGATTTTCTGAATGACTTCTGTTTATAACTAGACCCGGGACTGTCTTTTACAAGGAACCAACAATAGTCTGAAAGCATGCTGGATGATGATCTTCCTTTATAGCGCCTTTCCTTTTCAGATATTTCTTGATGAAATCTTTCCCCATGCTCGTCGCTTACCGCTCCAAGTTTAGGAGGAAAGAAATCGAAATGAGAAATTAAAAAGTATATTTTGAGACATATTACACCCTGTTTTCTCATATGCACGTGATATGGTTTCCACAACAAGTTCTATATAGTTGTCTGCCCTAGAATTTCCAAGAAAATTTGAGCAAACATCTTTGAAAGCGCGTCATGCCATTTTGTTGTAACAGAAAGTTTTCCCTCAAAGAAAGAGTCAGCCATAACTTTGTGAATTTGTGGACCGATGAAAATACTCTCTTTTAATTTGCCTTCACTCAAAATGATAAACTTTTCTGTTAAATACTGAAAACCACATCCCTGTTTCTTCATTGCGTAGACCTCATTTTGAACTGTTACGAAAGTTATTGAATAGAAGGGACCAATATCTGTTTATTTATTAGAAGTAGAAAAGAACATACCAACAACCATAAGAAACCGGAAATAAGTCATAAACTCATAAAATGCATTAGCTTTTGTTTTGGTTTACGACACCTAACCCGCGCCAGATGTTTCCTGGGAGAGCTCTTATCGAAAAGTGAAATCAGTATATCTTGAAAACCTTACGTGATACGAAGAAAAGAGATGCATTTCCAGATTCAGCGCACAACAAACCATAAGGGACATATTGTTTTAAATCGAAGCTAAATTCTTGTTGTTCAGTGTTATTTACTTAAATATATTTTTAATGTCACTTCTAGCGACACTATAATGAGAACCCCACAACCTGGGCATTTACACCACGAAAAATGTTATATTCAGATTATAACATACCAAATGGTCTACGACAGGGCCGGGCATGAGAGCGGCTTCATTTAGCCGGCCAGAGCTGCTCTCGCTCCGCAAGGCAAGCCAGAGCAGAACGCTCACGCAGTGGCGGACTCACATTACAGCTACCTTCCCTGCATTAATATAACAAGAGCCACGGTTGTTCTACTCATTCAGTCTGTCAGTACATAATAGTTTATAAGGATATTACATCAATCCATTGTACATTACAGACTTTATAACACTCTTATTAATTTAATGGATTAAACTTCGCTCTTTGAGCAAACACAAATCATTAGGCTTATTTACATAACCCATACGCACATACTGCAATCTCCTCACCACGGTTCTACGAGACAGGCGTATGGCTTTCACTTCCCCTACTTGCTGTGGACAGAGTTCATCTGCCAATATAATTAAACATCGCTTGATGAATTCACCTTCGTTTAATGTTTTCAATTCCTTTGCAATTTCGTGGCAAATTTTGTAGCTAATTCTCATAGCCGATTCACTAAGTGCATTATTATCATGTTAATACATAATATAATATAGTATGATATGATATGATATGATATGATATATATGATATATGGTATGATATGACATATGATATATGGTATGATATGATATGATATATGATATGATATATATGATATGATATGGTGTGATATGATATGATATGATATGGTGTGATATGATATATGATATGATATGATATGATATGATATGATATGATATGATATGATACGATACAATATATGATATGATATGATAAGATACGATATATATGATATATATGATGCAATATGCATACGTCACAGCGCTCGGAAGAACCGCTCTTTATAGCACACAGCGCTCATTTCTCAGAATTACGTAATGTGCCCAGTCCTGGTCTGCGATGTACCTAGCTCATTAAAGTTATTATAATTATTACAACAGTGAAATGGTCTAAAGAAATACCTCTTGTGTTGTTCATTTACTTACCGAATGACTTACGGCAGCGGTCATCAAAACACTGCACGCTCGGGCTAGCGTCTCTTACCCGCGGACAAGACACTGCCCTAGCGTGCAATCCTCGCTGCTGGCGGGTATGCTGTCTTTCTATCCCTTGTCCACGACGGAGCAGACTTCCTTACTCTCCATGCACTCTATCCATTTCAGCGAGTGCTGACAACTGATTTCCGGTATTGTAGTAATTCGTATACCAGAACTTTAACCTTTAACTTACATTTTAAAGACGAGAAATGAAATGCGTTGGAATTCGGAAGTATTCTTGCATTCATAGTTTTCTGCCAAAGAGCAGGTCTTTCACTCCAAATCTAGCATACTCCAACCTTTCCTCATTTTCTACTTCCTCTTAGTCTCCGCATACGATTCATGAATCTTAATGTTGTCTATTGACTGATATCTTCTTCTGTCCAGTGAATCCTTCAGTAGGCAGTTTCTTCTTAGGCAGTGATCCAGCCAATTTCATTTCCTCCTCTTGATCAGCTTCAGCATTATTCTAGCGTGGATCTAAAATGCCATTTCATTGGTGTCATGGAAAAATACATGAAATTATAACAATTACTTCCAAATGAAGAACCATGAAACTTTCCGCCATTTCGTTTCTGCAATTCCTTCTTCTTCCCTTACATAAAATTATTACTACATGTAGTCCACACCTGTGGAGTAACGGTTAGCGCGTCTGGCCGCGAAACCAGGTGGCCCGGGTTCGAATCCCGATCGGGGCAAGTTACCTGGTTGAGGTTTTTTCCGGGGTTTTCCCTCAACCCAATACGAGCAAATGCTGGGTAACTTTCGGTGCTGGACCCCGGACTCATTTCACCGGCATTATCACCTTCATTTCATTCAGACGCTAAATAACCTAGATGTTGATACAGCGTCGTAAAATAACCCAATAAAATAAAAAAACTACTACATGTATTACTACTGAAAAATTAAGCATGAATGCATCTATTACATAATTGAAGGGCTTAGTGCCAAAGGCGACTAACCCACAATTACAAAATGAGTAAATAAGAGTTGATATTAAGAGGATCCTGACAGAAATGATTGGTTTCACAATTTATTTTAATTGGTCTACATTGAATAAATACAAAAAAAAATATCATGAATCTATAACAACGATGTATAGTTTTGAAAAAAAAGGCTTAATATTGAACAATACAAAATTGTGGGTTTGTCGCCTTTGGCTGTGAGCCCTTCAATTAATTGATTGTTATAAAAAAGCGCTCTAGTCACTTGTGCTCAGGACACATTGTAAATTTCACAATGATCTTTCATATTGTAGACTAGCCGTACCCGTGCACTCCGCTGCACCCGTTAGAAATAAATATAAAGTAATTACCAGGGAAAGGATTTATATGTAAATACATATTTACTTATAAAGCTAATATAATTTATATTTTGCATTATCTTTATGTTTCACAATGTGTAGGGTTGAAAAATCCTACTTTTATTTTCCATATTTTTCCATATTTTAGAGTTTAGTACATATTTTCGTTAATTTCCATATATTTTCCATATTTCATATAAAACAGTCCATATTATATTAGGTTTAACAATAAAACAAAACAAAATTCCATTAACTTTTAAAAATACATTTCAACAATAGAGATTTAAACACATGTTCAGTAATCCCTTTAACATCAGAGTTATTTGAAAATTAGCAGTCCTATCAACAATGGGAAAGTAAGTTACAAAACTGTATTAATTTAATTTAAAATTTTTAACAGACTTCAGTTGTGCAGCTCAACAGTTAAATGCCAGTCAGAGTACACATAGGTTCAGTTTTGTAAATCATACTATAAAGACGGTAAATATGCCAAAAGTACGTCATTCAGTCAATTTAAAATCAAAACTAACAAGTTACATTTCAGAATTTAAAGAAGATGGTTTATCAACTGACAATAAAATATTATTTTGTAATTTGTGTCAGTGTGCAGTATCATCTACACAAAAGTTCCTGGTGCAACAACACATTACAACTAGTAAACATCAGGCCAACAAACAACTAAATTCCAAGCAGAGACAATTGTTTTTAACACAACCAACAACATCGAATGTAAGATCTGAGTTTAACATCGACCTGTGCCGTTCTCTCATCTCTGCTGATATTCCTCTCTACAAACTAAAGAATAAGGTCTTCAGGGAATTCCTTGAAAAATATACTCAACATACAATCCCGGATGAGTCAACACTTAGGAAGACGTATGCTCCATCCATCTACGATGAGACAATACAGAAGATAAGAGATGAAATTAAAGATAGTTCAATTTGGGTTTCCATTGATGAGACTCCCGACAAAGAAGGTAGACTTGTTGGTAATGTAGTTATCGGTTTGTTAAGTGAACAATATTCTGAACGAATTCTTTTACATTGTGATGTTCTAGAAAAGTGCAATAACAAAACTATAGTTAAACTGTTCAACGAAGCTATGGGTATCCTGTGGCCAAAGGGTATTATGTACGATAATGTGTTATTCTTTATTAGCGATGCTGCCCCTTATATGGTCAAAGCTGGACAAGCATTATCTGTTGTATATCCTAAATTGACTCATTTTACTTGTGTGGCGCATGCATTTCATCGTGTGGCAGAAGTGGTCAGAGACAATTTCCCTAAAGTAGATTTGTTGATTTCATCAGTGAAAAAGTATTTCTCAAAGCTCCCAGTAGAGTTAACGTGTTGAAAGAAATGTACCCTGAAATTCCATTGCCACCAAAGCCAATTTTAACTAGATGGGGTACATGGCTAGAAGCAGTTGAATATTATGCCGAACATATAGACTCTATTAACAATGTTCTCCTTGCATTGGACTCTGAAGATGCAGTCTCAATTGATACTGCGAAAACAGTTACCTGTGACATAAGTGTGAAGAATGACTTAGCTCACATTCAGCATACATTTTCATGCATCATAAAAACGCTCAAAAGTCTCCAAAATAGGCACCTTTCACTATCTGAAAGTTTCGAAATTATAAATAGTACTGTGGAACAACTGAATCGTGGTAGAGGTAAAGTTGCAGATGCAGTAAGAGCTAAGGTGGACACTGTACTTTCAAAAACCCTGGATATGAAGAACTACAAAAGGTTGTTGCTGTGATGAGTGGTGAATCAACAGTGAAGATTAACTTGGACTTATCCCCAGCAGACATTGTGAAATTGAATTATGTACCAGTTACTTCTTGTGACGTCGAACGCTCTTTTAGTCAGTATAAATCTATCCTCAGAGACAATAGAAGAAGATTCACTTTTCAGCACTTGAAAGAAATGTTTGTAACCTATTGTTATGGTAACAGACAATAAAAATTGTGTTTTGTTGAAACTACATTGGAAGATAAGGTACGTCCATTATATTTTTTGTTTAGTTTGATTAAAATGTACCAATATTTAACGTACATAGTCATTTTTTTATAATTTTAAGTCCATATTTAATTCCATATTTTGGTAAAAATCCATATTTAATTCCATATTTTGGTAAAAATAACTACATATATATTTACATATTTCATATATTTTTAGTCCATATAAATCCGTTCCCTGGTAATTACATAAGTAAAATAGGACATTTGATCCAGGGAACATTCGTGTTTGATAGAAGGATAAATCGTTTAATAAGTTACTTAATTTAAATTGTATTTAAAATATTAAAATGCGATCATTTTGATGCAGAGATCACTCATTTGGTGCAATGACAATTCCTTTAACATGTTTCTTAATTGTTATTACCAATTAGTTTTGGAAAAGCGAAAATTAACAGAAAAATTTTGGCTACAGTTTTATTATTATGTTTATTTTATATTATATTATATTATATTATATTATATTATATTATATTATATTATATTATATTATATTATATTATATTATATTATATTATATTATGAAAAAGTGTGTTGATAACGGATGAACTCGAATTAGAAAGTTTTTAATTTGTTGCGGGAGCTCTTGAATCTCAGGAGGAACAACTTTTACAACAGCGCAACATAATCTGCTTGGCTCATTACCCAATTTTTTTTTGCATTGCATTTATTGCATATGTATTTTATGTATTTTAACACGATTCAATTGAGCATAGTTAAAATTTGAATTATACAATAATGGATTGCTAAGCTAACGTACTATTATTGCATACTAAATCAATACACTCTCGTTGTTAGTTAATTCTCTGAGATAAAAATGAATATGTTCATAAACATGATTATAAGAAATACAGGAAATGAATATACAGAATAACCTATCAAGTTTTCTGTGCATAAGAAGCTATTTTAATCTTGCCTGTCCTCAATTCACTCAGACGTTACTGTAATAACATTATAGCATTATGTCCATACAGAGAAACTACACTTTCCAATGGTGAAATAATAATTAATTATACAAATCGGTTAATTTAGCTTCCGATATTGCTTCATACGAACACAGAAACATTTTCTGTATGCTATGAATCATAGCTTTCGATTGTTGTTGACCAAGGCCCCTTATAGACGAAGTCTTTTTTTTTATTTCATTACACGGCCTTAGATGGCAGTTATTTTAATTTTTAAATTCATTTATCTCATTAAATATCAGTCCTATCAAAATTTTTCAAAGAGTAAAACTTATAAAAAATTGTTTTTTGAAGAAATTTTTGTTATGTAATATTTATCATAAAAATCAATAATAAGCGAGATATTTCGATTTATTTAATTCAGGCCCCCTTATAACCCCCCTTTTAAATAATGTATTTTGAATGCCATATAGTCTAAAATCTAAGTTACAACGAACTTAATTTATATTCCAATTTTCATCGAAATCCGTTCAGCCATTATCGCGTGAAAAGGTAACAAACATACAGACAGACAGACAGACAAACAAACAAAAATTTCAAAAAAGCGATTTTCGGTTTCAGGGTGGTTAATTATATATGTTAGGACCAATTATTTTGGGAAAATCGAAAATTACCAGAAAAATTTCGGCTACAGATTTATTATTAGTATAGATATGTACTCGAAAATCTCTTAGATTACAACAGGGGCATTTATATAAATTCCAATAAGCCTGTTAATGTTGTATTTCCAAAACGTTTAATTAGCATTATATATTAGGCATTGTAAGTATTGAATATCATTTTATCACTATCAATCATTCTATTTGTTACGGAAAGGTAGAGTTTTAAATTTTTTTATTTGAGACATGAAATACTTCGTCTAATATACCACTACCGAAAAGCAGACTTCCCCATCGTCTTCTTAAAGTTCTCGAAGATGGTAAAGAGATATAATGGTGTAATAACTCTACGCAGTCATTGTTCCCACAAGAAAACTTAATTTGAAAGCCCCTTTCACAGTTTCAATATCCTAGCTCGTATTTCTTGTAGATATTCTACTTGATCAGGATTAAAAACTTTATGTAGCAAAATACTTTCTGCAGACTTACTTCGTTTCACTTTGCTAATTAGAAAAGCTCGGATTTTTAGGCTGGAATAGGATATGTTGCAACAACTTTATGTTAAAATCCTTAAATGTATGCAACACGAGATACTCTCGAGCGATGTTATTGCCTAAATCTAGGTGCATTGAAAAACGTATGTTTCAGCCTACGCTAAACGAGCCTAAAAATCCGAGGTCTACAAATCAGCTATCGTATTTGTGAGTATTGCTGATTTCTTACTAATAACACTGGACAACAAATTTAAATTTTGTGTTTTGTCCTTTAGTTTCAACTATGTAATTTTAACTAACTGAGAGGTGCTGAGTTCATTTCTGAAGGGCAAAATTTTCTAGCAGATACCATTATTATGGTACACGCACTTAACCTATTTACACAAATTTGTTACACTAGCAAATAAAGCAACCTTTGTTTTAGCCAAAATTCACATATTAAAATGTCTTTTTTGGTCTTCTACGTTTGTAAACAGCTTCTGCAATCTCTCTGATGAGTGACCAGCAATAGTCAGCCAGCGTAATTGTATTCCACCTTCCACTGAAGTGCCTTTCTTGATTAAACACCTTCCCGTATTCATCGTTTACAGCACCAAGGTTTTTTTTGGAAAGAAGTCCAGGTGGCTGTCAAGAAAGTGCACTTTCAGTGACATGTTACATCTCATAAGGTGAAAGTAGTGCAACATTTTATTTTGGAGAAACTGGACAAAAACTAACTACAGATTCGTTTTTGCGACCACAAAATACATTGAATACACATATTTTACATTGCATATAGCGTAGTCTTGTTCTCATTGGAATTCCAATATATTTGTGTTGCGGATATACAGCAAATGTTTTTGTATACTAGTACTAACTGTTGTAGAATGTTGTAAATACATCTCGCTCATCACGATTACGTAATAATCAGGACTTTGGAGTCCAGCTCGCAATATAACGCGGCCCTACAATACTATAGTCGCGACGCTGTTATTCCCGGCGTGACTCCTCCTCTTTGCTTACGTCTTAGGAAGTGAAGGCTCTATAAAATCTAGATAGGTAGTGTCGTTCGCCATTTTTGTTCTTTCGTTGCCGAGCTACCAGACGAGGAATCTACTTGCCACACCGTTAAACATTATCATGTCGTAGTTCCTATGATAATAAATCAAACGCAATGTAATTCGCAAATAATTGAGCTACAAATAACGTACTCGTGTGCTTTCTGCGAACGCCAACGAAAGAGCCAAAATGGCGGGCGATTATATTAAGTATTTATCGAGCCTTAGGAAATGCATAACGTCTTCATCAGCGAATCACAAGACGCACATATTTAAATGTAGCCGACCTGCAACGTGATTGGCTGCCCGAAATTAGAGCGATGGGACTATATTTAGCGTTTACTTTATCCTGTATTTCATGACTTTGTAATGTTTATTTCTTCAGTTTTTGATACATACATATTGTCTCAGATATTGAATTCATAATAATTAATAACTAATTCTCCTGCTTAGTTGTATCTTTAAGAATAATATTGTCAATATCCTCCCGTATATGGAACAAGTTATCCTCTTTAATGATCCGACAGTTTAATGGTGTGGAAATTGTGAATTGATGTTTTATGCCACGTGTTCTAGGAATAATTAGGTAGCCTACAGGTATGATGTGAAATGTTTGACTTGCTGTAATTGGTTGAGCAAAGTGGTGTAAAACTGGTGTTTAAATTCACCCCCTTCCCTGTGCAAACCAATCCCCATACTCCCGCTACGCTCTATCTTTGTCAGCAGAATCATGGTGCAACGTTGTCTGCGCAAAATGTAAGTTTGCCCGATCGGCAATTGTTACTTGAAACTTCCTCCCGTAACTTTCAATTCAGAATTTCCTCTCCTTAGAAATTAGTGCAATACAGTCACTTGTTTTATCAGAAAGCGCTCCATCTTGTTAATGCAGAGGGAAATTGAGAATGTGGAAACGCATCTCATCCATCCACTACTTCAATTTCCACCTCACGCTTCTTTGTGTGCTGAAGTTGGCAATACTGATGTAAACAAGTTAATTTTGCTTCAATTTACTCCTATTCTTAACGATGCATATGAATATCGACTGCGCTGAAATTCTGTTCTGTTATTTTGTAGCTATGTTGTTATGTATCCTAGCAACAAGGTGGCAAGTATAATACAATCCAATACTAATATGAAACGTGAATTACACTCAACTTCACACGAACATTTGGATCTTTAAACGCAAATTAAACAAATTAACGTTTCAATATTTATTCTCTGATGCAATATAAATCAAAATAAGCTTATGTGTCGGGAAATTAAATCACACTCCTGTATTACAGCTTGTGTAATTTTAATTAACGCCTGGATTAAAAAAAAAAGTTTTCATGATTATACAATACTGCTTTCCAAGACCGCTGTAGGATTAAAGTGAATTATGGGATTTGAAAAAGGTTATATAAGATTTTAACTTATTACGAGTAAATGCAATTGATATAATCAATTTTTGTGCACATCTAATTCGGAATTGGTTAAGGGGAGTGGGTAGTGATGCCTGTGCTATTAAATAATTTCATCACAAAAGTTTAGTTACATTTTTCTATGCTTACAGTGTTCATAGTGGAATAAAAACTAGAATAGTTATACAGTTAACCATTCTGAATTCAATGGTATAAAATATAATTAATTAGTCTTCTTTTTTCCCAGTGACAAAAATGGTCCTAACTGATAACCTAATTTTCCAATTAGCTAAATGCAGGGGAGACTATTGTACCTTGAAACACTTTTCACAGTTTTATTTATTTACTTAGTTGTTTATTTATTTATTTAAATGAAAATTTTAACTGAAAAAGTGCTTGAATGAAATAATTATTGAAATACAAAACTTGCTCTTTAAACATACTTTTATACTTTTTTTGAAACATTAAATAAAAATCGGATTTTTGACCACCAATCACTATTCACTCCCTTTAAGTAAGTGACATTTATTTTCTACTGTGACTCTCCGTCGCATTGGCTTTAGAACCTTAGAGAATAGTGAAGGCTATGTGCTATCCATGCAAGTGATCTTCGGTTCGATTCCCGATATGGGCAACTGAATATTTTTATCTTTCGGCTAAGGGACTGGGTGTTTGACCATTGTCCTGTGTTGTCTCAGCGGTGATCGTATGCTGCACTGACGACAAGATCTGGGAGACCCATAGTCTGTATCTTTCTAATATGTGGTTCAAAAGAATAAAGCATTTGGACAATGAAATGATAAAAAAGTGAAAGGCAAAGAAGTAAAAAAAAAAAAAGAAATGTGATATGAAAAGAAATCGTAAACGACTTTTTTCACATAGGAAAAGCGTAGGTGGAAATGTCATGTTGTTAAGGAGTAATGGAATAATGTTTTTGCTTTCATTTATTTAGTAGGTTATTTTACGACGCTTTATCAACATCTTAATTTATTTAGCGTCTGAACGAGATGAAGGTACTAATGCCTGTGAAATGCGTCCGAGGTCCAGCACCGATAGGTTACCAGCATTTGCTCATATTGCGTTGAGGGAAAACCCCAGAAAAAACCTCAACCAGGTAACTTGCCCTGACCAGGAATCGAACCCCGAGCACCTAGTTTCGCGGCCAGACGCACAGGTGTGGGCTGTTTTTATTTTCTAGGGCCAGTAAGAATGAATTAGTCCTCTAGATTCAAAACCTCTTAAAGACCATTTTGTTCACAATTGAGTCATCCCCACATATTGCTTGCTAAGAATGAATTATAATGATTATAGTGTCAATTCAAAAAAATTCACTAAATTTAAAGCAAAAGGTTTGCTAAAAGTCACTGTTAGGTTTAAAATTCCCTTTATTTGCCACCAGTTTCTGTCAAAATCCTTCCATTTGTGAAAGTGGATATAAGGGATTTTGAATCTATAGAATTCAATTCAACTCTAAGGGACTTATTAAGAGTATTTTTTTTCCTTCGGAGGAAGGCCCATAGGCAAGCACCACACCTTAGGCTTATTCTGCAACCTCCTTATATTGGAATGATTTTGAAGTCCTTAGGATCGCTCATCAAGCACGTGATGCACTGTCTGTTGCCACCTTATCGATTCAGCCACAGCATCCAGGTCTAACGGAATCTTCTCCCTCTGATGTTTCTCTGCGACCTCCTCAGATCGATAGAATCTGTTCGCAATTCACGTGATGCCATCTGTAGGTGGATCCTGGAATCACGTCCGCCATGTACTCCTGGTTAATCTGTAACTATTGAAGGTGATTAATGGAATGGTGATAGTGAAGGCGAAATAAGTCTGTAGTCCAACGCCGAAGTTGCCCAGCTACCTACTTTGGTCCAAGGTTATATAATAAAATAATTGAAAAATATCTTTTATTATCAGAAATTTAAGAAATAGCGTTAGGAATTTAATTTTTAAAGAATATATATTGATTTAATATGTGTATGTATTTGTATGATTTAAATGGTTAAAATTGAAATTGTATTTTTAAAGTTAATTTATTCCTATAATTTTTTTCTTGACTCACTTTGTGTCAAATAATTACCTTTGTTTGTGTTAAGTATGTGTTTAGATAACTCCCTGAGTACGAGTTTTTACTCTTTCAGGGAAGAATTAAGACTGTATTTTTGTATATGTTATTGTACTAACAATAAACAACTTAAAAAATTCTGCTTCAAGTGGTTGAGGGAAAACCTCGGAAAAAACCCCAACCAGGTAACTTGCCCCTACCATAATTTGAACCCGGCCCGCTTGTTTCACAGTTAGGAAGGCTAACCGTTACTTCACAGCGGTGGACTATTAAGAGTAACGTACTAATAGATTTACAGCTAGGAGTAGGCCTATGATGAAATCCGGCATACAGCTTTAAGGTAAAGGAGAATAATACACCGTGTCCCGCTTAGAGGGATCGAGAAATAAATGCTCACCACTTAGAACCAGATAAAGATATCGTTGAGATTCACATCTGACAAGACAGAGAAACTGTCCAAGTGTACGCAACAAAGTCTGAAAACAGCTGGATGCGTAACTTTAGTTTGTTTGTTGCTAAAACAAGCCTGGCGCCATTTTGTAGGAGAACACGCCATGGTCAACATGTGGACACCACAACAGAAAGCTCAGTGTATGCTATGGCTAGCAGAAGAAAAATCTGTTACGCGAGAACAACGCCGTGTTAGTTGTACTGTACATGGATAGGTTGGTCTGAAGACGAACAATTGCCTGGCCAATCAGGTCACCCGATCTGACTCCCTTGGACTTTTTTTCTGAGGCTTTGTGAAGGATGCTGTGTACCAAAGAGGCAGAGCTAACACTTTGGAGGAACTGAGACAACGCATCACAAATGCAGCAGCGCTAGTGACTCCACAAATTCCACAGAACAATTGGCGGGAGGTTGAATACCGCCGTTCAGATGTCTGCAGGGTAACTCAAGGCGCACACATCGAGTTGCATTCAGCATTCTCTGAAACTCGGAGAGTTTTTACATAAAGTTATGTAAAATGTTATGTTAATAAACCTTATTTATAATTGAAATTATCACTTACTTTTCGATACCTATAAACGGGACCTATTACTTGTACACAGTGCTTTTTTTTAGTGCCGAATTCATAGTCAATACTTATCGTAAGGAAACACTTACGCAGTTGCTTATAATAATTTCCAATTCATAAATCCCACTGAAGTGAATACTTATTCAAATAAGGTAGCTTGTCAGCTTACTCAAGTGTTTCCTCATATGCATTGTAATCAGCTGATTCAGTATACAATAGATGATGATTATGATTTAATTTAATTTATTGAGTTCTGTAATTAAAATTAAAATGAGTTTCGGCAAGCAAAAGATATACCAGAGATATGGAAAACCCTTTAGAGATGTATAATGATCAACAATTTAAGAGGAGATACCGTTTCGACAAGAACACTGTTGTGAATATTCTGGTGTCTCTCATTTAAATTCATAATACAACCATGAGGCTTACCGATTTCGCCACTGCTGAAAGTACTGGTTGCTTTGAGATTTTATGATACAGAAACATTTCAGGTAGATTTAAGTGACATTTTTTTTTCGAAAAGTATTCACGTCCCAACAAAGTGTTATTTGCATTTTTGTTTGTATTTTACTCAAGGAATAAGCTGTTAAAATTTGCGTAATTATATCATTTCCACTTTGTTTAGCATAAAGATAACTGAAAAATAAATTAAAATGATTTACTTACAGGAATATTTCCGGAGTATGCATTAAACTCAGCTGCAATTTTATTCCATGTCAATTTCTTCTTTTGGAGAGAACAATTATCATTTTTTTTTTTATTATTACTTTCGACGATATCTCCATATTTCATAACTAGTTATCTTAGCTCACTACTTTCTTTTCTGTAAAATGCTTTCTGGACATCTTGTATAATTTTTAGCTCTATAATATTTACTTCTGTATTTGTGTATGACAATAATGCCGATTTAACAATTTTAAGGCGCTGGAAAACAATTGAATGTAGGAAAACGCTCACGTCTAGCCATGTTGCCATATTGCTTTCGATGTCAAGGGAATGCTCAGGGCATATGAATGAGTAGCGTCTCTGCAATACGATCTGAAATAAGTGCTAGTGAAATGCTCATTACTTAAGTGTTTCCTCATTTTATAAGTGACGACTATGAATTCGACTCTAAGATTCTGTTTTGACTTTAAAAATTACTAAAAATGCAAACATACATGCCTATGAACATTCCGCAAGACTTATTTCCTTCTTGTACGCGCAAAAGTAAGTCATTTCTAACGTCTGTATACTCATACAATTCCAGATCCACCACGCTTAACTTAATCATACTTTCATGTATTCAAGACTGGATGACAAAGTGGAAAAGTCTTGCCTTATGCAGCATCTACTCCCTAATATGGACTGTATAACGCTAAATTACTTCTGAAATTTTATGATTGCAATAAAAGACATAAATCTCAATTTTTCTTCTTGTATAAAATGTAACTAAACACAAAACCATCTGCTCTGCAATTTAATGCAATAAAGGACGTCTCTATCTTCTTATTCTTCCTTTAATCCAATAACAGTTAATTTCCCGACCTCTTAGATCTTCGAACTTGCTGTTCGGCACATTTCCCTAGCGAATTCTTGATATAAGTTTATACTCTAGAAATCAGTGGGTTAAAAACTGGATGAAAGTTTCGTGCAACTTCTTTCTTATTGGAGTTGGAGTAAGGTTAATTATTCACAATATAGCCTTCCGATTAATTTGTCTCCAGGGTCCTTCCTTCAAGTTCAATTATTGATTTATCTGTAAGAAATTTTGTAACAAATGGATATATTCTTACTTCCTGTCACAGGGTGAAGAAAACTACATTACTCGTATATAGTCATTCTACGTAGATGAATCCCGGATTCAAGTCCGTTCGAGGACAGTATAGTCACGGGAGCCGTGTCGTAGATTTACGGCACATAAATTAATCTTAGCTCTCAAAGAGAACTCTAAGTGAAATTTATCAGATATTCCTCGCCCAATTATAAATTCAGAACGCACAATATACTAATATTATTGCTTGTCTCGGTCTCCATACCAGCGGATGAACTAACACAAGAAAGGGAAAGTTATACTTCAGATATGTAATACCATATTTTGACACATTTGAAAATGTGTAAATATCAGTTTAAAGTACAGTCAACTCCGGATATAGTGAACCTCTGCGGACTTGCATATTTCGTTCACCTTATCCGAGGTTCACTATATCCGAAGTGTCTCTCCCCTAACCTTAAATTCAAATCCAAATTAAAATTCAAATTTATTTACAATTTACATTTGAAATGAATACATGTATAGATACCCGAAATGAGCATATGCTCGTGCTCGGGTAGAGTCCAGTAGTCTATATAAATTTTACAGGGATCAAATAATAATGCTGATGATAGAAATAATAGTAATAATAATAATAATAATAATAATAATAATAATAGAATAATAATAGAATAATTGTGACAGAAATGATACAAAGATTGTAATACAAAATAATTCATTAATAATAATAATATTCCTAATAATAATAATAATAATAATAATAATAATAATAATAATAATAGTGATAAAACAAAAATATTTAAAATAATAAAATAAATACTAAGACGGATAAAATAAAATATAAAACCACTAGCGAGAGTTAACACAACTTAGATAAGCATATAATAACCGGAAAAAAATTACGAACTCGAAAATCAACAGAAAAGTTCGTTGTATCGCAGACGACAGCAACCGCCATATTGACATTGTGTTGTGCATTAATGGTAGTAGGGGGGAGCCGAAAGTTTACGTAACTGCCGTTCTCTTCGAATCTTCTCGTACAATCATGGGAAGTTAATGCTGAAAAAACAAAATGTCTACGAGTCAAACTGTTCATTATTACCAGGATAAATACAAATAATACTGAAATATATTAATCAAGTTTCAGTTATAGATCTCCCCTTTTGTGCAAGAGGTATCATATCAAAATATTTTATGAATGGCGGGGAAAATATAAATTTCAAGAACTCTCTAGTGACAAGATATAGTGACTAGTACAATCAAGTGATCTGTGGCGATGCTAAGAAATCATTTATTGGAGATATAAACTGTTATCAATTAAGAAAATGATCTATTTGTATTTATTACAATGTTTTATCTTGTAGGTTACATGCATCAGATAAATACAATGAAAATTAGTACCATATAATGCTAGTAACACTTAAAAAAAAATAATAAAATTTATCAAATATCATACAAACATTTTCACTTTATTTTTAAACTTAAGAATGTGTAAATTGCTTAGGTCATGAATGAAATTTTGAACAAGAAAATAAAATATTACATTGTTGTGGAATGGATTACACTGTACACTGTTACTCACGTTGATTTACTTAAACTATCTGCCGACCCACGTCCGCTTGCGAAAGACCATGTTCAGTGTCACTTATAATATTCGCCTTATCTTCCAAAGAAAACACTTTACTTTTCGTCATTTTATATAGTACATTCACCGTTGGAACACTATAAACAGACAAACGCTGTTATGGTGACTGCGTACTCAGCCTTGGAATTTCCCGGGTCACTTTATGGAAATTGGGAGAGGGTTGAAGGCGTTTGAAAGCTATCGAATCTTACCATCATTTATGCTCTAGACATAATGTCCGTCCTCATTTAATAAAAAAAGACAATTGCATTTTCCGCTGTTTCGATGCTATCCGTTATAATGGAAATGTTTCTGAGAACAAAAGGCAACTCTTGGACGGTGGAGAATTAGAAATAACAGTAGAGTAGTGTGCCTGAGAACAGAATGTCAACTCTTCGACGGTGGAGTGAGGCAAGGTCACCATGCGTTGCCTGGATTTACAGTACAGGTCATTGTATAGGAATCACTAATCCTACCTTTGCCCTTCAAGATCTTGTGATCTTCAATATAATACAATATTCATTTATTTTTATGTGTACTCAAACAGTAAACGTCGGAATAGAACAATAAAATTACACTTTCATTCAGAACAAAGGGTAAAAGTAAAAAATAAATCCGTGGCGCTACAGTGTATGAAGGGCCAAGACCGACCAGCTGAAGCAGAGGTAGACGAATATCCAACCAGAAGGGAGGTATCGTGTGGTTAGCACGATGATGCCCCCAGCCGTTATAGCTGGTTTGAGAAACCGGATTTTCGCTACCTATCGGAGCTCCCCAAGTGCATCACAATGCTGGGTGGGTACCGGTCCCATACACTAGCCGAAATTTCATGAGAAAAATTTTCCCCCGTGAGTACTCGAACCAGCGCGCATTCCTCAGAACAAAGGGTACATATTGCAAATCCTTCACAGATCATCAATATCATATTATAATATTCAATAATTTTCATGTGTAATCATACTGTAAACTTCCTGCACCTCTTCGTTTCCTGGATGGAATCTCTGGGAATTTTTCAGGTCATGTTGATTGGCTAATTTCCTTTATATGATGTGGTTTTAGAGCTCTGAAGAATCAATGAACGTTCTGATAATAGAAAAATATGTTCCATAATTTTTCCATCTATGTATACTTTTGCTTTTACAACTCTGGGATTTTCACTGGAGTAATGAAACCGATGGAATTCAGATATTGAAAATGGTTCTTACTGAAAACGTGGGGTTCCTCTCACTTGAGTTTCCAGAGACTATGTATTCTTGTGATAATGGTGAGGCTACCATTCTTTAAAATCAATATTTCAGTTCTGTCTGGAATTGTAACTTTAAACTTTTTTTTTTAACTAGAGTGTCCTTTTTAGTTTCCTTTTTATAACGCCAAAATCACGATCGCAGGGGAGGAAGGAATGGCCCCTTATGGGACAGTATTGTCTGATTGTTTCAAACCTCCCCTATGCTAAGGAAAATTGTATTTAATATACAATGTAACAAATTATAATCATTATTTTTAATTAACTGATGGTAAATCTTATGCATGTGCTGCCAATCTAAGAATCTAAAATATAAAGAAACTCCACAAGTCCTGAACACGTGTGGTTTCTCTTCATATTGAAAATAAGTTGAACTGAATTCTGGCATAGGATATGATGCACTGTTGCCAACAAATCGCCGTACAATCTCGCTAACTTTTGAACAAAATGTAGCTAAATCTCTCCAAAGTTTATTAAAACTCCCCAGAAATGTCGCTAAAAATTAATAATAAATATCACTAAATAAAAATATGAAAAACATACATATGCGGAGAAAAATGTAATTTCCTCGTCGTCACCCTCTTCTACGGAGTCTGGTTGTATTGCTGACAGCTGTGATGTTGAGGAGGAAGGTGTGGGAACAGCTGATTGTGAATACACTGCATTTGATCCAATCATTGACACTACACTTTCTGGCAAATTGTAAGTGTGGAAATTTTCACCTAAGCGTTTGACCACAATTTTTTTTTGTGAAATCTATCACTTTTGAAATCTTATATATTAAAATAGTGGAGTGACGGCTAGCGAGCCTGGCCGCGAAACCAGGTGGCCTTGGTTCGATTCCCGGTCGGGGCAAGTTACCTGGTTGAGGTTTTTCCGGGGTTTTCCCTCAACCCAATAGAGCAAATGCTGGATAACTTTCGGTGCTCGACCCCGGACTCATTTCACAGGCATTATCACCTTCATCTCATTCAGACGCTAAATAACCTAAACAGCTGTTGATAAAGCGTCGTAAAATAACCTATAAAATATATATTAAAATATATTAAAAACAACAAAAACTACAGTCTCATTTGCTTCACACGAACTGTCGGCACAAAATTCCAAAACTCAATTGTCTCGGGTCGGTTCGAGTGGAAAATCTCCACGTTGCGGTGAAGAACCAAGAATTAACTGGAGCTCGCGATTGGTCACGTGCCAATCAAAGTTGCCACCGTTTATGGGTGTTGGAGCAGTAGCATTGAGCGAGAGACCTAACCCGTGAGAACCATTGCATTCACCCCTGATCTCTCATCACTAGACTTCGTGGAATTGCCACGAGAATTATAAGATTTACTGCGCACGCGGTATAGACTGTATGAGAACGGGGCGTGCAACGGATGGAGTATGCCTCTGATATAAACACTGAGCAGTATAGTGCGGTTACAATAACACCTGTATCCTGCATTCAAGAAATATTATGAATAATCATTGATGTAAGAAATGTCTAAACATGTAAATACACAATTATTTTGTAGTGAGATATATTAACTCTTAAAATTTAATGTAATATACTCACATCATCCTTGAATATGTGCATTGCAGTAAAGAGTTACGTACATTTTGAGCGAATAGAAAGTGAACCCCCTCCGATGGTCACTTAAAAAGTTTTCATATCAAATAAATGTACGTTCAACATCACACGAAGTAGTAGGTGCATATTTGAAGAACGGAAAGTCACTACTTTTTAGTACACCAACTTCAGACATCTTGTCGTGACCTGATAGTACATCATTTATAATACGAAGTTGTGAATAGGCAGAATTTTTAGCAATAATGTTTCTCAACTTACATTTCACTTTTTCTGAAATTAGTGAATTGCTATTTTGGATAACGGTTTGTGATACTTTATCCACTATATTAAGGCTTCTGAGAGTTTTAGTTTAGACGATTCTAATAGGGTGATGCTTTGGACACGATTTTAAAATCAGAATCAATGAACAGAATATCTTCCAATAGCTGTTCAGAAGTCAATGACTTTACAGCTGCAGCAGCGGAACTGTCTGTGCTATCCAATGCATCAATTATCTCCATTATTTTGCCGTAATGTTCTGCATAATAATTAACAGCATCCAACCACGTTTCCCAACGGGTCAAGACTGGCTGCGGGGGTAAGGATATTCTAGGGGCAATTATTTGGAACAGCAACACTCTCATTGTAGCATGTTTGATTGAATTCTTGTGTGCACTGAACAAATATGTTAAGCTTTGACTATTCCAACCACAGTAATGTAAAAACAAGTGCTTACATAGGCATACATTAGCTGTAGCTGCTCTATCTATTTGGACTGGTCACATCTCTTAACATGGACTGCTGCTACTACGAGACCGGGAGGTCGCCCACCTCCTCTATAGTACATAGGCAACCTGATTGCATGGTGCGTGTGACAATTCAACGAAGTCTACTCATCACAAATATATGAGATCAGGAATTTCACGTATGAAATCATTAGACAGTATTAAATTTCACGTATGAATCATTAGACGACTCAGTCATGCATCTCCTAAAACTAAGAAGTGCATGACTTCAGTTGAATGTTTTAACTTATAAGAAAGGAAAAAGTGTAAGAATATAAAAATCAGCAGGAAAGTCGCTAATCTCATTTTACAAAATTTGTCGCCGAGACTGATTCAAAATTGCCTAGATTTAGCGACTTATCGCAGAGATGGGAACGATATATCGGTTTTTACGAAATACTGATATTTTCGTTTCAATATATTGATATCGAAAATTTGATTCAATATATCGTCTTCTCAGAAATTTATCGTTTTCTTTTTTCATATTTGTTTTTGTTTTTGTGGAAATATTATGAACAACAAAATCCACACTAGTTAACTCCGATAATTCCCCGAGAGATGGCGTTAATGAAAGTGGACAGTTACATAATTGTGCGATCTTGAAATATCTTATCCAATCAATGCCTTTCTCTGATTGGCTGGTGTAGAATTCGAATTCAAACTATTTAATATTTAATATGAGATTGAGACGGGAGGTTTATCTACTATGTTTTAGTATTAATGTTATCCAAGGCAGGAGCAAATGCCACTCTAAAAAGGAACCGTTTTACTTCAAAACTTTTATTTCTATGTTTTTAAATGGAAAGAGAAACAAGGATATAATACTGGTTTGAGATTTGTTTACGGCTAGGATTTCTATGCACAACCTAATACCGACATTGTTTTCTTCCTATATATTAGTACATAAAATTTTTATCACCACCACCACCACGTTGGAACGTTGAAGTGTAACAATAACTTGCAATGGGAACTTACTATACTGTGTGTTCATTTCAAAGTGTGTCATGACGTCACTGTTGTTGGGTCACCGATTTGAAGCGAGTTTCAGCTTATATGTTAGAGAAGTCGCCTATTATTTAAGGCGTTCTTCAATCTGAACTTGAGAACGTGTACGGTATAACTTGAACGTCGTAGCAACAGATGGCGGTCTGTACTGTCTGTGTGCTACCATAACCTCTTTCGAACTGTGTTTCGCGCCGGCAAGTCGTACGCAGGGTATTTGTTATCATCAGTTGCGTACGGTAACATTCCACAACACAAATCAAATGCTCCGTGTCCATGTTGACCGTCGAAGTTAATGTCAACAAATACGTAAGTAATCGTCTTAACCCTCTCCCCATATCCCGACAGTACGTATGTCCAAACAGTTCACATTCCTGCCACTACCGGCGTTATCGTACGTATCGGTACGTACGCTTCGGAATGAACGCCGTACTTGCTAGGCAACTTCTCTACCTCATAGGTTATATACCTCTGCGGAAGTGTAGGAAGATTGAATTCTCTAGGCTCATCGGTTAGCCACATGACTGCATACAGCGAGCCATGACACACTTTGAACTGAACACCCAGTAGAAGGTTTGCATCAAATCAATTGTGAAGTTTGTTAAAACTTGTAACATTCTATGTACTGTTTACTTACATTTAAAAATGAATACAAGTACTGTTTCCTTATATTTAAAAATGATTACGTTGTTATCTAGAAAAGAGCATTATATTTGTATCCTCGATTGAATCCTATATAAAATTATAATAACTAAATTGTGGATTGGAAGAAACTGATGGGGATCCTAAAGAAAATTGACGTGGATTGGAAAGAGAGAAGGCTTTTCAGTAACCTACAAATGAAACAACGAGTCAAAGGAGAAGAAATGTCAGAAGCAAGTGAAATAGGGAGAAGAGTGCGACAAGGAAGCCCTTTATCACCTACACTGTTCAACATCTACTTGGAGGATTTAGTGAAGAACTGTTTTCAGAACATGGGAAGAGTGACAGTAGGAGGAAGAGGAATAAAGTTTAAGATTTGCTGATATGGCGTTGTTAGATGATACTAAGGAATATGCTACTGGAACTAAATAATAGCTGTGAGCAGTATAGAATGAAGATAAATGCCAACAAGATGAAAACCATGGACATAGGAAGAAAAGTAAAGAAGGTAAACTTGCGAATTCTAAATGAGGCAGTACAGCAAGTGGAAAGCTTCAAATACTAGGGGTGTACTATGAGCAGTAACATGAACTGCTGTCAAGAAGTCAAAAGGAGAATAGCAATGGCAAAGGAAGCTTTTAATAGAAAAAGGAGCATCTTCTGCGGAGAAAGACCTAAGGAAGAGACTAGTGAAGCGCTTTGTGTGGAGTGTAGCATTGTATGGGGCAAAACATGGACATTACTAAGAAGTGAAGAAACGCTAATAGAAGCATTTGGAATGTGGATATGGAGAAGTGTGGAGCGTGTGAAATGGACAGACAGAGTGAGAAACGAAGCTGTGTTGGAAAGAGTGGATGAAGAAAGAATGATGCTGAAACAGATCAGAAGGAGGAAAAGGAATTGTTTGGGTCACTGGCTGAGAAGAAATTGCCTACTGAAGGATGCACTGGAAGGAATGGTGAACGAGAGAAGAGTTTGGGGCAGAAGAGGATATCAGATGATAGACGACATTAAGATATATGGATCATATGCGGAGACAGAGAGGAAGGCAGAAAGTAGGAAAGACTGGAGAATGCTGGGTTTGCAGTGAAAGACCTGCCTTTGGGTAGAACACTATGAATGAATGAATGAATGAATGTTTCAATCTCAAATACTGACCCATATAGAGTTCACTTGACACATCCTCATTGTATCATTTAAACCCATCTTACCTCCACTATAATTTTGATTTAGGTTAGGAACTACATAATAATTATGGTATTGAAAATTTATTGCTTATCGTTGCAATTTTACATTTAATCTTTTGACTGTTATGATGTTGATTTCAATGGTAATAAGGAATAGGCTATTAAAATTTAAGTTTTTTGTAATAAATATACACCTACAATTGTAATTTCATTAGTATATATTAATTTGCGAAATAGCGATATATCGAATCGTTTCGATATATCGATATATTTTTTGCAATATATATCTTTTATCGAAATTGGGTTTGCAATATATTGCAATATGAATATATCGGTTTTTAAATTATTTCCTCCATCTCTAAACATGTGAGGGTTTCCTAAGAATGCCATTCATCTAAAACTCTTATGGCCGGTTTGTCGAAGTATTGTTAGAACACTTAACGACTGTTAAACCTTCAACAGTTTGTTAAATACAGTTTTTCTATTTGTTCAACACCAGTTTGGCTTAACAGTTTCTTAACCGATTGTTAACTTTAAATGTAGGATTTCAGGCCGTTAACTCATTTAACAAACAGTTAAACATGGCGGATAACACCACAGCTGTTCAGACAAAAGTTGTGAAAATAATATGTTATGTTTCTCTTTGAGGAATGATTAGAGTAAGGGCCGGTTTCATCAAACTTCAATATGTCAGTCCAAATGAAACATTAGCTAGTACTGAACATTAAAATATTTACACGAGTACGTCTATATGTGCGCTGTCTCCGTACAATTCAAGTCAAGCAGCTATATGTGTTCGTCGCGCTGTTCACGTCATTCCTCTACGATGGAGCAGTCAGTAGCGAGTTGGCTGGGGGCCCGTGTTCGATTCTCGGCGATAACTTTTTTTATTAACGTAACTAAATTTTATACATTTTATCTTTCTCCATTTTTTAATTTTGTGTAGTGGAACGAATTATTTCGCAAATCTGGCTCCACTAGGAGACCAAAAAAAACTCTTGGGAGATTTTCTTCCCGAAATAAACAAAGATAAACAAACAAATTAAAGAAAAAGTAATAGAAACACACATGTGGATCTAATACATTGTCCACATGCCACCGGCGTCTATCACAGCCTGGCATTTTCGGGGCATTGAGTCCACCAGATCGCGGAAATAGTTCTGGTCCTCAGCGAAATCATCCCAGGTAGGCAGAACTTGATCCCAGAACTGATCTGGATTTTGAGGTGGGATGCCTCGATATTTGTCAATCCTCCTCTTTTTCATGCTTTTCCGTGAACCGTCTTTGAACGTTTATGGCGGTGTGTGCGGGGTGATTATCCTGCTGGAAAATTAAATTTCCATCGGAAAGAAAACGATTGTAAATTCCAAGAATCCATCTCTTTCGCTTCTATTTTAAAGCCAGTGCAAACATATCTTATCGCTAGCTGTAGTATAATTCTAATAAATGAAAGTCAATATACCAATTAAGTTTTGTTATGTTTGAATGCACATTATGTATTAATTTACTAATACTATTTCTTAGGTACCGGTATGTAGTTATAATAATCACTTTCATGTCTTAAAATAAAACTCAGTTGTATGTTACCTAGTTGACTAGTTTCAGCTTTGTCTCAACCGTTTTTATGATATTCTAACCTATGATCAGTTTCTTCTAAAATTTTGAGTGCCGATACCACGTGACGCGGTATCTTTTGTGAATTTTTGTGTCATTCAAATTTTCAAGATGATCGGTTTTTAAATGGTTAACATTATCTCCATTTGACTCTTAATTTTCGAGCAGTTCCAGATGTAACAATTCTGCGTCGAAACGTTCCGCCATTTTATACTGCAACTAATGAATGATTAAAAATTTAAAGACGGAAATTTCTATCACTGAATTTAATGATAGTTTTACTGGTTCGTTAGGCTAATGATGCTTGGTGAGAGATAAAAATGATTTAATGAACCAGTAAATAAATTAATGAATCATTAAAACCTTAATGAAGCTTTGTGAAACCGGCCATAAGACTGGTAATATACAATTTAAAAGATATTTTGGATTATTAATATAGGGAAGGTAATCTTCATAAGTCAACTGATTATTATACTGACACTTATTTCGATGCTGAGCTATTATCCATTTAACATTGAGAAAATGTGCGATCTCAACGTGGCAAGAAATTTAAGTCAAATTTGAATATCCTACAAACAGAAATAGGCACTTGTTCCAATTCACCAGCTACTATTAACTCTAGATTCAATGTTACTGGCTCTTCAACTATAGCCGATGTCAATAATACTTCAAAATACGCAGTGAGTAAATAATAAAATGTTTCAGCAGCAATTGCTTCTTTAGGACGAAATTGCATATAATTTATACATGGACCTGAATTACAGAATTTTATACGGTACGGAATTCTCCTCGGGGTTTTGTGTACAGTTGACTAATAATGTTATAAATAAATCGGCTGTTAAGGGGGGGGACCTATGAAATTCCGTTTTTCTTATTTCATTCATCTAAGAGGTACTTTAATACATGAACATGTTGAAATAACATAGAAAAAATATTAATATACTGGTTTCAGTTTCGTGAGAGTCCATTGGTTATCCTCATTAAAAAACAATAGAAATTGCATTAACTTTACTATTTTTTTACAAACAGACTTGATTATGGGCTTAAATGAAAGCTTATGAACACCTTAATATTTCCACTAGAGGAAATTTTAAAAATTATGTTTTAATATTATTTTTTAATTTTTGAAATTTACATTCATATTTCTTAGATATACATGTGTACATAAAAAATCATATCTTTTAAGGAAATGGAAATATAAAAAATTTCTCTAGAGAAATTGTTCAATGATATGTTTCCAAGATGTCATGCAAATTGCATGCAGTTATCTCTAACAGTTTTGGAGTTCTTGCATTTTGAAGATGAAAAAATGTATAAATTTTCTTTTTCGAGAAATGCAAAAAGAAGTTTCATTTTATCCTGACACTAGTAATGTTTATAATTAAAATATTCCATGCATGCTGCAACTTACATTCACTTATTAGAAGGCTCCAGCACCATATTTCTGACCCTCAGCTCTCTTCTTTTGATTCTCAGGCCTAAGTTTTGCCAGTTGAACCGCCTTCCGATACTTCTGAAAACTTCACGTCCCTCTGGATTTTGCTCTTCGTAACTCTTCTATGGTCTCTTCTCTTTGAGAGCTTCAAAGTGTGTTTTCCTGGAGAAAGACCACTTTTGTTCAGTCTTTTTTGGATGTTTGGTGTGCATCCATGGTTGAACTGGACCACAGCATCTGCGACGGCCAACTCAACTCTTCTGCGTGTCACACTTATTGTCTTGGGGCACTTTGACCAGATGACTGCATGAAGAGACTCGTTTGAATTTTGCGTTTTGCCTTCTTTGCATCTTGTAAGTAAATGATCACTTGCCAATCTCTGAAATACTGGAAGAATTTTCCGAACTACAAATTCTGACAGGGAGTTTTTATTTTTTCTTTATGGGACGGGGGAGAAAGATTGCTTGCAGTAGCACGGTTTAAAAAAACACCACGAATCTATTCCCTGGGGACATTTCTTGTGTAGTGGATTTTCATCCGTTGATCTGTAATGATCGAGTATAGCATAGATTGCAGTCATTTCTTTAGGATCTCTGTTGTTACGAATCGCATTTCCATAGTATTTCTGTACTTTGTCTATCAACGTACCTGGCAATGCCCTAGTCTTCTTACCCCTATGGTAGTGCCTTTTTTTGATTCAAGGCTAACATTTGCCTCAATGCTGTACCCATTCTTTTCGAAACATGGTTTATACACTCTGCTTTCTCTATAGGATGATCACTGCCATATATATTTAGACGTACCAGATCCTTATGAGTCTTTGCATCGCCATCACTCAGTATAATGGTATATCTAAACCCATGATCCACAGACCTTCTGCATAACTCAACTGCAGCAGTTTGCTCCATAGCAGGGGAGGAGCCTGTGTAATTTATGTCAAAAGTAGGTTTGTGGTTTTCATACCAAGAGACATAATCTGGATTCTTCTCGCCTCCGAACCTTTTTTTAGCAAGGGCACATCTTTGGCACACTTTCGACAGAACGATGAAATCTATACTATACCCTGTGATTATATCAATGACACAGCCAACACAAAAGTTTGATTTGAAACCTCGTTTCTGCCATGATCCGTCAAAACTTACCATTATGTTATGCACTGCAGAGTTTGGGTCACAGCTACAAACAAACAAATGTGCATTTAGTACCTCTTTCCTGGCATCATCTAGGGCCTCTTTTGCAGTAGTGCTACTAGCAACACAGACAGAATGAATGTGAAAACTATAAGCTGTCTTTGATAAGGGGTTCATGTCCATTACCATAGCAAAAGTTTCTTGAGCAGTAAATCCTTTCCCAATGTCAGTAAATGCTCGCACAACTCTGCGATTGACATCATATGATTTGTCTGATTCATCACTCACAACCTTATCACATGACTTGATATCTTCCTCAAAAGCACAATTGTCACAATATAAATGAAATGTATGGACATAGCCAGCAGAATTATTCAAACTAATTTTAGCTGTCCCACCACACTTACGAGGCTAACATTGACACAATTTCACATAATGCACTTTTACTTATTATCAAGTAGTTTGGGCCTTCACTATCTGAATATGTATTCATGTTTTCTGTCTGTGATTGATATATATTAGATATCCTTTTAGGGATTGTTGAATGTGAAGAAACAGCTTCATCATCTACAACATCCATACCATTGTTTATTTCTGGCTCACATATAATATTCTCAACTCAACATTTACTGGAGCTTCATTGAGGTTAGGAGTATTAGACCATCTCTTACCTCTTGCTATAGATGCAGCTTTGTGTAGATGTTTGTATCTCTTCGATCTACCCATTTTCTTATTACACTTTCAACAACAAATGACTTGAAAAAATTCATTTACTAACACACGAGGTTACAGTAAACCAAACACGTTGTAGTCAGTAAACAAAGCATACGCTTGAACATAGTAACAATAAGCGATATTATATTGCAGAATAAGTTATTGATCGTTTTTTTCGATCATGGAACCGATTTCATACTGTTCAAAGACTACGAATACAACAAGGATTCTAGATCGATGTGAAAACTTTACTACTAGTTGATTTTTTCGTCACTGGGGACCAGTAAAGTATAGGAATGAGAGCTGAGACACCAATTTCAACCCCTAGATGGCATTATGATCTCTAAAATAAAGTTTCACTGAAAAATCCCGGTTCAAACCAAAGTTACAGCACTTTATCACACCAAGGAGGCGTGGCTGACGCCCACCATTAAATGTCCAAGCGTGCGCGGCTTTTTAAAAATGGCTGCCGATCAGCTGTTTGACGTTGAATTACGTTGCGGTTTTTAAAAACTAAATCTACAAAGATCAAACTATTTTATGAGACAAAAAAAAACCAAAATTGTCATATTGTCAACTTTTGGTTATTCACATAGGTCCCCCCCTTAATTTAACATTTGCCAATTCACGATATATGTATACCTCAACAGCACTTATCACCTGTGAGAGTTACAAAATTTTCAAAGAAAAAAAATTATTGCAGGTTTTATTGAAATTATTTCTTTGATTATTGTGTTGCAACAATTATTTCTACCATTGTAGCATATATTCGAGAAAATTGTCCGTTACTATTTCGGTAATATACTCTACGCACATCTTGCTCGTTAACGGGAGGGCGCCGATGCAAACCAAAAACATATAATTTTCCTTAGCAACCCACAACATATTACTAATAATACTTACTGGCTTTTAAGGAACCCGGAGGTTCAATGCCGCCCTCACACAAGCCCGCCATCGGTCTCTATCCTGAGCAAGATTAATCCATTCTCTATCATCATATCCCATCTCCCTCAAATCCATTTTAATATTACCTTCCCATCTACATCTCGGCCTCCCTAAAGGTGTTTTTCCCTCCGGCCTTCCAACTAACACTCTATATGCATTTCTGGATTCGCCCATACGTGCTACATGCCCTGCCCATGTTAAACGTCTTGATTTAATGTTCCTAATTATGTCAGGTGAAGAATACAATGCGTGCAGTTCTGTGTTCTGTAACTTGATCCATTCTCTTGTAGTTCATCCCTCCTAGCCCCAAATATTTTCCTAAGCACCTTATTCTCAAACACCCTTAATCTCTGTTCCTCTCTCAAAGTGAGAGTCCAAGTTTCACAACCATACAAAACATCCGGTAATATAACTGTTTTATAAATTCTAACTTTCAGAATTTTTGACAGCAGACTGGATGATAAAAGTGTCTCAACCGAATAATAACAGGCATCTCCCACATTTATTCTGTGTTTAATTTCCTCCCGCGTATTAATTATATATTATTAATTGTACAACTAAATTAAATTTGAATGTTACATAGTAAGAATAAAACTTAAGTACTTTCCCAAGTTTTGTACTTATGAGTATGAGCACTTCCTGTGACTGTAAACTCATAACCACTAGAACATACTCACTTTCGAAAGAACAAAAACATTCTACCTAACGCGATTTTATACTCATCTCAACAGCCTTCTTGATCATTTAAAAGTTAGTATATGCTTGTGTTATATATCCTCTTTAACCACATCATACCGTGATGCTCAATTTGTTTTATAGATTTTCTCATGCTGTCGGCATGTTGTAATGGTTTGTGTTTTGATTTTTATAAATTTTGGTAATGGATAGATAAATAACATAAAGGGAGTGTGAATAAAAGAAGTAACATTAATAAAACCTGAAACAAGAAAAGAATAAAGGGAAACCGTCATTAACCAGATGTTGGATAGAGATTGCAGTCAATTTATAGAATTTCAATTATGTCAATAGTATTTTATATTGTAAAGCGTTATATATATATATATATATATATATATATATATATATATATATATATAAGTTATATAATTTTAGAGTTACAAATAATTGCATTTGGCATATTTTACAAATAAACTGTAATTATTAATTATAAATAACAATACAATCTAACCTTATAATTTAGTAGTAATTAATATTTTGATAGGTCATTTTTATGAAGAGCAAATACGTGTTTAATCAATTTACTTTCACTTTTATGAAGAGTTAAAAGTTTTCGAAGTTTTTTTGAATATATATGTTCGCATATTTTTCTATATTTTTCCATGAGTCACTACATGGTTAATTAATTCTGCAATTTTTTCAAACTTAACTTTAAATTGAACATATACCAACTTGAACCTGCTACAAACCATACTCAGAATAACATGAGAATGTAGTTATAAAAATGAGAATATACTATCGTATATTCTTACCAAATATGAGTTTATATTCTGTACAAGATGAACACTTGAGTATAATCTACTATTCTTCCTTGTTATGAGTATGTAATCAAAAATGAGTAAATACTCAAATATTTTTATTCTTACTAACAAGAGTATTTACTAAAAAAAACCTGCTATATAGTGTATATACTAATTTTTATTGATATCACCCAATAGGCCTTACATTACTAGTGAGTTGAACAACAAATACTGCATTTATTTTCTTGAAAAGATTGCAATATTCATTCAAAGTTCAAATTCTTTGTTGTTTATGACAATATGATTATAATAAATTTTAACCTTGACATTTTATAGCCTACATAGATATAAAATGAATCCTTCTGTTTCTTTATTTGGAGTACCTAACCTCTCTTGTATTAATGTACTCGACTATTCTTATTTTTTATCATTATTATTATTATTATTATTATTATTATTATTATTATCAATAATTGTCTTTTTTTATACTTTGTATGTCTCATTTATTTTGACCTGCTGTTCACATTTTATTATGCTTTTTCCTTTCCTTCTGTATGTTAAGTATATATTATGTCTGATTTCTACTTACGTGTTGTTTACATTTTATTATTATTATCTTATTCAGTTTTGTGTGTAATATTGTAGTGTACTTCGTAAATTTGTAGTGTTTTTGTAACGCAGTTTTAATCCTGGTTGAGTATTAGACAAGGCCGTATGGCCTTAAATTTGCCAGGTTAAATAAGTTATTATTATTATTATTATTATTATTATTATTATTATTATTATTATTATTATTACCCTTGCACTTGCTACCGTCATCTTCTCAGTATATGGCGTAATAATTTCCTTTTACATTTCATTTGAAAACTGCCACATATCGGCTATCGAAAGCGATGGTGCTAGCCTTAAAATCAGCTTTAGGAACTTCGTCTTACAAAAGAAAATGACGTCAAACGTTAACTAATATGTTCCGTAATATTTGTCCATTTAATCCTCGAGCATAAATTTAATGTGAGCAGTATATTCTAAGACCTCTGAATTTCAAAGAAATCAGTTTTTATGTAGAGATTTAAAGACCTCTCCGGAATAAGGACGTAACCAAAAAAACTGTAATTCATCTTTTAAGAGAAAGGAACATTCTTTCAAGAGGAATACTGCACTAGGTTTAATGATATTTGATAGCCGTCCCAACCAGGGTTTAATAATCGGCCTCCTAATCAATTCTAAATGAATATTTATATATAAGTTAATTTAATTTTTTTCTTTAAAAGAAACCCTAGTTAGGTAGGCTATCATTGAACAATTTATTGGATATGTAACAAATAATTTAGGCTACAAGACAAATTACATTTTATAAAGAATATAAATGATGATTAATTATGCTAATCGGTGACTTCAGTGCAGTGGAGGATATCATATCCAGGGTGTTGTCAGGAACTTTTAATTTTCGGAAGTCTTCTAAGGACTCCCGTGGGATTGTGCCTCTAGCCCCAATCATAATTCCTATAAAGTCCCATATCTTGATGTTATATTTGGTCCCCAAATCGCTGCAGCATGGCAGATAAATTGCCGTTTTTCTTTGCAGACTTCTCTAGGTTGTTCCTCGCTGTTCTCAAAACGGACTGTGGGATCGAGAATGAGTCCACAATTTTTTTTCCTGTCCATAATAATGATATCTGCTCTTCGAGTTGAACCGTCAGCAGAGAGGCACCAAATTTCCTCGTACAATTCATACTTATCAGTCCGGCGAAGTTCATTGGCAATCATGGAGCGAATTTTATTATGACGGTCAATTCTCAGTAATTCTCCCTTCCGGCAAGAACCCAGTACACGGGCTAAGGTTTCTTGCTCATCGCATCTTCTGCAATGGGTAGTATCAAGGCTTCTACCATCACAACCATCTGACTAAACAAGGATAAAGTTGAACGCAATAAATTATAATTATAAAATGTTATGAATAATTTCAAGGGAAAAATTGTTCCTGGGCCGGGTATCGATCCCGGGACCTCTGGTTGAACGTACCAGCGCTCTACCACTGAACTACCCGGGAACTCCACCCGACACCGTCTCAACTTTTCCCTATATATCCACACAACTCGCGTGGGCTGACGAAACGCCAAAGACCCACAACGAGTGCACACTATCTCTGTGTGACTTGGAATTGTGGTTTTCTGTTAACGTACACAGTAACGTATATATTATGCAAATCTAGTCTTTCAGGTGAAGCTCCTTGTAAAGCAGATTTGAATAATTTCAAGTCCAAGTCACACAGAGTTTGTGTGCACTCGATGTGGGTCTCTGGCGTTTCGTCAGCCCACGCGAGTTGTGTGGATATAAAGGGAAAAGTTGAGACGGTGTCGGGTGGAGTTCCCGGGTAGCTCAGTGGTAGAGCGCTGGTACGTTCAACCAGAGGTCCCGGGTTCGATACCCGGCCCCGGAACAATTTTTCCCTTGAAATTATTCAAATCTGCTTTACAGGGAGCTTCACCTGAAAGACTAGATTTGCATAATAAGATGTTATGTTTTATTTAACGACGCTCGCAACTGCAGAGGTTATATCAGCGTCCCCGGATGTGCCGAAATTTTGTCCTGCAGGAGTTCTTTTACATGCCAGTAAATCTACTAACATGAGCCTGTCGCATTTAAACACACTTAAATGCCATCGACCTGGCCCGGGATCGAACCCGCAACCTTGGGAATAGAAGACCAGCGCTAGACCAACTCGCCAACCAGGTCGACTTTATTGTTATACATTAATGCTTTAAGATAATGTGCTTTTTCCAACTTATGAAGGGTTCAGAACCATAGTGGGCCAAGCGCCATTTATTAAAAACGGAGAACGCAAGGGTTAAAGTAAGTTAATGCCATAATTTAATGAAGATTGGCACATCATTTAGTTTTAATGTGCGTACTTTATATTACTTGCTATCTATTTCATTGAATTATGGTATTCACTTAATTTCAACTCTTGTTTCCTCCGTTTTTAATATATGGCGCTTGGCCCACTATGGCTCTGAACCCTTGATATTTCAAGAATCTGAAGTCAGGTTGAGCCGTTACCCTACGTGAACGAGACATCATTAGACTTCTTGCCATACACATTTGTTACTACTTCAATCACTTTTGAATGTCGAGTTTAATAAATAGAAAAATGTAAGGTTTTTCAAATGTAGGAGGCAACTTAATTGCTCAAATTTTCTTCATTTTCTATATAGAATTAAAATATCTGGCAGTGGCGTTTTACACAAGAAATGAGATTTTTTGCATCGCCATTATAACGAGTTTGTTTCTGTTTGCTCAGGTGGTCATGTTATTAACAGTCTTCGGTTTAGGGACACAGAGTAACCAGTATGAGGTTTAGAGTACACGGAGTATAAATGACGTCATGACCCGTGTGAAGGGGTGACTGCAGCAGCAGAGGTTGGTGCGTAATGTGCATTACCGTTTTGTGTATTGCTGCTTGGCTGCGGTACGTGTAACAGGCTTCGGCGTAGGGACACCTGATTAAAGGCTACAACTCACGTTAATACTTTAATGGTAGACATTTATTCTCTACACTAGGAATGTACTGTATATACTGCATCTGTACAGGATGAAATATATTTTGTGCCGTACTGTGACGGATTGTTTACACATTGAGACACGAAGTAACGGCGCGTTCTATCTCCCACTTCACTCGACCAATACAACACTATCATCTGTGCGTTCTGAACTTCATGCGTTTCTGTGCCCAGGATCGAAGCCTAGTTATCAATAGGCACTTTCCTGCAACTTGGTCTGCAAGATCGTCAGATATTAACGCAGCAGATTATTATTGGTCGTGGAGATATCTGAGGAAAGAGTGTTCCTAAGCAGATCTACGACGATGATGATAATGATGATGATGATGATGATGGTGATAATGGTGATGCTGATGATGATGATGATGATGATGATGATGATGATGATGATGATGATAATCTCCTCTAATTGAAGTTCTGAATGATATGTACAAAAAAAATTTTTTTTCTATTGTTCAGTCATTAAAGCGACTGAAGCACTTTCTTCCTGATAAATTAAAATTAATCTTTGTACAAACACTCGTGATGCCACACTTCGACTACTGCGATGTTATATTAAATAACCTAAATGCAAATTTGAGCAGCAGACTACAACGTGTGCATAATGCGTGCGTCTTTTATATTTGTAATATTCGTAAGTATGATCATGTTTCCCCGTCTTTCCAAACTCTGTCTTGGCTAAGGCTAAGCGATCGACGAGCCCTGCATTCTCTTGTTCTCTTATTTCAAATTCTGCGCACCGCTACCCCAATCTATTTGGCTTCTCGTTTTCAAAATTTATCCGCATATCATCAGCTAAGTACAAGATCTCATTATAACAATTTACTCATTATACCCTACCACAAGACATCTTTATATTCTTCATCTTATACAGTTTCAGTCGCTAGAAATTGGAACTCGCTTCCGAGTGATGTAAGAGGTTGTTGGACAATAACTTCATTTAGGTCAAAATTACATAAATTCTTACATTAATTGCTGATTAATATTTATTACATATAATGAAACTAACATCTGTCCATTGTTATTATTATCATTAATTTCTCTAAATATATTTACAAAAAAACCTCTAATGGCAATTACATTAATATTCTCATTATAGAAATATATTTTAGACTTGTATATATTTTTTTTCTCCCTGTAACATAGTTCTAGTAAGCTTATATTAAATTAATTTTCATCATTTTACTAGCTATCTCAAATCTCAAATTAATTATAATTGATTGAATTAAATTAGCTCATAAATCAAGTTACTACTTTACCTTATAGGTTTATCTAAATTTAAATACATATGTAGACTACTAGTCCTTAAAACTTAACTGAAGAATATTGCTGGAGAACCTTTTAAGTGTAGAGTAGGCCTAAATATTCGTAATTTAAATGTGTATTGAATTGATTAGGGCTGGTTGAGTGGAAGAGAAGCCTTTTGGCCTTAACTCTGCCAGCGAAAATAAAACATCGTTATTATTATTATTATTATTATTATTATTATTATTATTATTATTATTACATCTACTACTAGCCAGTACATTTCACTTGACGATATGTGTCAGAGGAGGAACAATAAATTGTTTGTATACAACTGAAGTCAGATTAGTGTAATATGTATTTAGTCAGCGATGTATGAAATGAAGGGGGAAAGGAACTGGCCACCCTATCCCATCATCTTCTGGCTTAGTTCCTCATAAGTGGTGTCTTGTTGGTTTTACTTATGGAGTCCAGACCTGTATTCGGACAGTTGACTAAAAACAACAAACAACAGCAATAATAATAATAATAATAACAATAATAATAATAATAATAATAATAATAATAATAATAATCTGCTCTAATTGAAGTTATGACTGATATATACGACATCTATTATCAGCAAGTACAATTGTTTGTATACATCTGAAGTTTGATTAGTGTAATATGTTAATAGACAGCGATGTATGCAATGGAGGGGAAAAGAAAGTGGTCACCCTACTCTATTATCTCCTGGCGTAGTTGCATCATGAGTGTAGCCTTATTGGTGTCACTTGTGGGTCCAGACCTGACTTCGGGCAGTTGACTCAGCAACAACAACAAAAATAATAATAGTAATAATAATAATAATGATAATAATAATAATAATAATAATAATAATAATAATAATAATAATAATAATAATAACAGTAATTGATGAGTTAAAGGATTCCATCACGTATTCTGTGGCAGAAATTCCAGAACTCAATTCCACGAACTCAAATCTGCTGTCTGCGGAATTGTTACTTGTACAGACTCAGAAACAAAATTTGGGCCACCTGAATTTTCCAAGTTCCAGTTATAACATACTGCGCATGCTCAGTGTTTGCTGAGTGGTCCAAATTTTGTTTCTGGGTCTGTACAGGAACAAAATGGTGGACACATGTAACATCTGTGACGAAATAATGGCAATGAGTTGTGATGCAAATGTCTTTTCTTTTGTAATATGCTATTGCCAGAATTTTTAAGTATTTTGTAGAAAATATAAGCAATTGAATTTATCTCATAATTTTGAAAAACCCTGTGCTATTAAAAAAGATCACGATATTCATACATACAGTTTTTGTAAATTTGTGCAAAATTAATGTAGTATATCTTCTTTAAGCTTAAGTCGTAAAATGTATAAATTAAATCAAAATGTATAGATATTTTTCAATAATAAATAATACTTTCAAATGTGCAGTGCATAAAGGAAGTTCATATTATTTTGGCGTTGTGGTGTCATTTATGTATATCTTTCTAATAATTATTCAATAAAAGTACCATTAAACAGAAATGTCATTCGCAGCATGACATTTAGCTGAATTCTTGTGAAACGCATAAAATATGTAATGAGAATAGCTACATAGATCAAATTCTAAGTACTCATTTTATTTCATCCATCACCGTGTAATTTACCTCTGATTTAGGTTGTGGCTGTTATCAGGCAGTACATCTCACTTGACGATATGTGTCAGATGAAGAACATTGTATACATCTGAAAACTGATCAGTGGAATATGTAGCTAATCGACGATGTATGCAATGGAGAGGGAAAGAAACTGGCCACCCTACCCCATTATCTTCTGACCTAGTTGCCTCACAAGTGCTGTCATGTTGGTATCACTTGTTGGGTTCAGACCTCTCTTCGGACAATTGACTAAAAATAACAGCAACAACCATATAATCTTTCGAATGATAATTCAATAAAATGAACTGTAAACATGATAAATAGCCAAATTGTTACGAAACTTGGGAATAGTGCAATGACGAATTGTCACCTCCATCAAACAGCTGTTCATTTTTAGTCTCTTCCTTTATTTTCCTCAATTCTCTTTGTCTCAAGTTGTAATTTAGTTTTAAAAATTAATGGCATCTTTCTCACACGGTAACTGTGTTTGTACATTGTTATCTCAAGCAATAGCTTTGCGCCATATTGACCATGTAACCAGAGATATCGTAAATTGACAAACCTCCTATATCTATATTAAATATTACATCATTCTAATTCTTGCCTTAAGCAATATAAATGTCCGATTATTAAGGAGTCCTCTGAAGTTAAATATTTAGGCATAATTTTCGACAATAACTTAAAATGGAACCAACACTTTAATTACCTTCGTAATAAATTACGTAAAATAATATGCTATTTTGTTTTATTGAGGAATTATTTGTCAATAAGTTTATTACGCACAAAATATTTAACTTTATTTCAATCGGTAATTATGTATGGAATTTTAGGATGGAGTAGTTTATTTAAAAACCAATTTTAATCCACTTTATTTATTACAGAAAAAAATAATTAAAATATGTCTTCATATACCTTTAGATTTTCCCTCTCAAAAATTGTTTTTAGACTTTAATGTTCTTAAAATAAACAACTTTTATTATATTGTATTAATAAAATTCATACATAAAAATCGAAATAATTTTAATTATATTCTCATAGTTATGAAACAAAAGGTATGAATTCCTTACGATTGTTTGAACCAAAATGCAACATTGCTACAGTATTTAATCATAGTAGTAATTTAGGCCGAAGAATATATATAACAAGTTTATGCTTAAATATCCTAATCTTGTCAATTCGAATAGTTCTAGTATTAAATTAAAAAAGTTATGTATGGATTTTATAAATAATGATTATTGTAAATTTAAATTTATATATTCTTATTGTGTAGTAGACATAAGACAAATTCTATTATATACTTCTTAATTTAAATTCAGGAATTCGCCCCTGAGCACGAGTTCTACTCTTTCAGTAGTTTTTATTTTATTTTATTGGGTTATTTTAGGACGCTGTATCAATATCTCAGGTTATTTAGCGTCTGAATGAAATGAAGGTGATAATGCCGGTGAAATGAGTCCGGGGTCCAGCACCGAAAGTTACCCAGCATTTGCTCGTATTGGGTTGAGGGGAAAACCCCGGAAAATACCTCAACCAGGTAACTTGCCCCGACCGGGATTCGAACCCGGGCCACCTTGTTTCGCAGCCAGACGCGCTGACCGTTACTCCACAGGTGTGAACCTTTCAGTAGTAGACATAAGACAAATTGTATTATATACTTCTTAATTTAAATTCAGGAATCCGCCCTTTAGCATGAATTCTACTCTTCCAGGGGTGAGCTAAAATTTTTTTCTGTTTATATTATATTTTTTGTTACAATTATTAACAAAATAAATAAGTAAATTAATTAATTAATTAAATATGCCTAGTGCTGGTCCAAGATGCTCAATTAGAAGAGATGGTTCACAAATGTAATCCTTGAAAACTAAGAATTGTGATTTTCTGATAACTCTATCTCTCTCTTTTTTTTTTTTTTTTTTTTTTTTTTTGTGAAAACTATATCTCGTTGTACAAAGAAAAACACTTGAATTGTTGATATCTTGTGCGTAGTCCCAGAACTCTCTGTGGAATAGCAACTCGTACCCCATCTAACAAAGACATTGTATCTTGATGTGCAGATGTAGACCCATGCATCAAAAAGTGTATAAGAGTACAGCGTACTGCCGACATTGATCCACTGGAGCCTGCATCACCCCCCTGCCACCACCGGGCTGTCAGCAGAACCACCCCTTCGCACAGGTCGCACGAGTCCCGGGACCTGCCCCTTCATTACCACCACATTACAATTTCCTTATTGAGGCAGGATTATCTGACCTGAGTGTCCGTTAGGGTCAGATTCCTGTGCCTTATTGCCAGCAATTGGCCTTATCACCCCCATTCCAACATCCGGTATTCAATATGAATAGAAATTCACAGTAACCTAGCAACTTGCGGGCAGTTTGAGGATTCAAAGGAACATCCACATTCATTTTATTCGATTTATTTATATCTTAGTAGTTTAATGGAGGCGTCCATTTAGCTCAGTTGGTACAGCAACTGGCTAAGGACTAGGGGTCCCGGGTTCAATCTGGAGAAGTGGCGAAATTTTTCTCATTGCCAAACTTTCAAAATGGTCACTTCTATAAAATTGAGTAACGGGAGATTCTTCCGGAAGAAAAATAATGATCTAACTAAGAATGAATAAAAAATGGTCTTACTTACTTAATTACTTACTTATTACTTACTGGCTTTTAAGGAACCCGGAGGTTCATTGCCGCCCTCACATAAGCCCGCCATTGGTCCCTATCCTGAGCAAGATTAATCCAGTCTCTACCATCATATCCCACCTCCCTCAAATCCATTTTAATATTATTTCCCATCTACGTCTCGGCCTCCCCAAAGGTCTTTTTCCCTCCGGCCTCCCAACTAACACCCTATATGCATTTCTGGATTTGCCCATACGTGCTACATGTCCTGCCCATCTCAAACGTCTGGATTTTATGTTCCTAATTATGTCAGGTGAAGAATACAATGCGTGCAGCTCTGCGTTGTGTAACTTTCTCCATTCTCCTGTAACTTCATCCCTCTTAGCCCCAAATATTTTCCTAAGAACCTTATTCTCAAACACCTTTAACCTATGTTCCTCTCTGAAAGTGAGAGTCCAAGTTTCACAACCATACAGAACAACCGGTAATATAACTGTTTTATACATTCTAACTTTCAGATTTTTTGACAGAAGACTAGATGACAAAAGCTTCTCGACCGAATAATAACAGGCATTTCCCATATTTATTCTGCGTTTAATTTCCTCCCGAGTGTCATTTATATTTGTTACTGTTGCTCCAAGATATTTGAATTTTTCCACCTCTTCGAAAGATAAATCTCCAATTTTTATAGTTCCATTTCGTACAATATTAAATAAAAAAGTCTAATAAAATAAATTGTTTTAGGGCATCATGCCATAAGGATGTATCAACAAAACTGCAACTTTACATTAGAGTCATTTAAATATAGAATAATTGAAGGTTTCAGAGCCATAGTGGGCCAAGCAGCATATATTAAAAACGGAGAAAACAAGAGTTAAAATTAAGTGAATACCATAATTTAATGAAACATATAGCAAGTAATATAAAGTATGCACACTAAATGATATTTCAATCTTCATTAAACTATGGTATTCGCTTAACTTTAGCCCTTGCTTTCTCTGTTTTTAATAAATGGCGCTTGGCCCACTATGGTTTTGAACCATTCAGTTTTTCCTAGCCTTGTCTACTTAACAGGGTACTTTCTTTGATTCTTCCTCATACTTACTTACTTACTTACTGGCTTTTAAGGAACCCGGAGGTTCATTCCCGCTCTCACATAACCCCGCCATTTGTCTCTATCCTGAGCAAGATTAATCCAGTCTCTATCATCATATCCTACCTCCCTCAAATTCATTTTAATATCTTTCCATCTACGTCTCGGGCTCCCCAAAGGTTCTAAGGCTTATTTGAAGGATTCGTAACAAGCTGTTTTTTACGGTGGTGGGTTGTTAGCCCTTTGCCCAACCCCCAAGCTGGAGGACCACTCCTCATCTGCTGTCCGTGACTGCTTATTCAATATATTCACAGGTACCCTCCATATCTGGAGGCCGTCTCCTCGATCCGCAACCTGAGGACACGCCATGCCGTGGGTTTCTTCCTCATGTCCATTGTAATTCTCAAACGATCTTTTGAAACATAATTAGATTCAATTAAAATATTTCAATAACGCTGCTGCATTTGTTGATACGTCCTTGTGGTAAGATACCTTCGATATCACAACCAGAGCTAGGAAGTTGGTACCGAAAGTGTTAAGTTGTGTGAGGTTGGACTATAATAGCACCAAAAACTATTGGCACACTCAATATTTTCCCTGTAAGATATGTATGAAGTGCAAGTTTAAAAAATAATATATTTATTCCTCAATATAATGTAAAAATGAAAATCTTTCACTGAAATTATAACAATAACAGAAAATAATTATTTGCAAAAGAAAATCCAAAAAAGTATTGGCACATTATATAGTCCCGTCGCTCTAATTTCCGGCAGCCAATCGCGTTGCAGGTCGGCTACATTTAAATGTGTGCGTCTTGTGATTCGCTGATGAAGACGATATTCAATTCTTAAGGCTCGATAAATACTTAATATAATCGCCCGCCATTTTGGCTCTTTCGTTGGCGTTCGCAGAAACCACACGAATACCTTATTTGCCGCTCAGTTATTTGCTGAATTACAGTGCGTTTGATTTATTATCATAGGAGCTACGACATGATAATGTTTAACGGTGTGGCATATAGATTCCTCGTATGGTAGCTTGGAAACGAAAGAACAAAAATGGCGAACGATACTACCTACCTAGACTTTATAGAGCCTTCAATTCCTAAGATGTAAGCAAATAGGAGGAGTCTCGTCGGGAATAACAGCGTCGCGACTATAGTAATACGTATAATAGATATCTGTAATGTATTTTCAAGCCGTTAGCTCGGATGACAGCTTCCAGACGTCTCGGCATTGCATGAATCAAATTTCTTGTCGCTTTAGGAGAAATTTCAAATCATATATCCAAGAACCATCTATAGGTCTTCTTTATTAGATGGCCAGGGCTTGGCCTTTTCTCTTCGAAGATAATGTAACAAATACTCAAATCTGAGTTCTGTGGTGAAGTAAGAAGTCTTCTGGAGGGATTATATAGTAGCCATTCTGTTGTTCTTATAGCGGTGTGTTTGGGGTCGTTACCTTGTTGGAAAAGGAAGATCCCATCCAGACTGAACATCTGCACACTGTTGTACAAAATATCTCGCAATACACCAATGAATTTGTGCTGATCCATTTCTCCATCAATAAAGGACAGATTTCTAACTTCATAGGATGCCATGCACCTCCAAACCATGAGATGCCCACCTCCATATTTTATTGTTGGAACTATGTCTTTCTGTAATTATTCTGTCTTAGGTTTTCGCCACACTTTCTTCTGACTTTCAGAACCAAATAAGTTGAACTTTGACTCGTCTGAGAATATGACAGTGTCCCAGAATTCCAATGGTTTTCCAGAATATTTCTTGCAAACTCAAGGTGCTTCTTCCTGTTTACCTAGGAAATATATGGTTTTTTTCTAGAAGACCTGCCATGAAATCCAGCACTAGTCAGACATTCCATACTCTCTGAGCATTTAGCGTCTTGTTAGATGTTGTTGAGATGTCAGCAGCTGAAGAGACAGCATTTTTTGTAGGTTTCTTTTGAGCTAATTGTATGATGGTTCTTTTCTATGTATATGTGACTTTTCTTGAGCGACCAGATCTGTGCTTGTTTCCTGTAGATCTTCTTCTCTGTATTTCTGTTATTACAGATCGTACTCTAGATAAGCTTTTAGAGAGTATTTTACCTATCTGTCTGTAACGGTTTTCTTCTGAGTGCAGTAACACAATTTTGAAAATGGTGGCCGTTCATTTCGATACAGGCTTCAGTTCTTTTGTGCATATTATCGCACTATAGACTATTGCATCTAATTCCAATTGCCAGTTTCGTCCTTCGTACTAGCAAGTCATTTGAAATAATTCTGTACCTACTCTACGTACTGTAAATTCAATCTTCACTTCTGCCCGACCCGAAAATATAAAATTACTCAGACATGCTATCTACTGTCCGTCCAAGTGGTTATGCCGCAGGATTGTAGAAAGGGAGGAAATCACGTGACAGTTAATTACTTAACGAGGCCCTTTTATTTAAGTTAAATTAAACAGCTGTATAATATTACGTAAACTTCCAATTCCTAAGAGAAATTAATGTTTTCAGAAAAGAGCTAAGACAGCCCAGCTATTACAGAGGGGCGAGCAGAAGCAGGTGGGAGAAATCGGGATGCGACGTAGGCAAACAGGCAGTACCTGTGCGAAAATATGATTCAATATTGAAAGCTCTTTCGTCACTGGAAAACGCGAACATATTTCTGGAACGTACTATATTCAGTAACTCAGTACTGCTTACTATCTGCGGTCTTGGTTTTGTGTGGAGTTGGAACTTCCTTAGTAGAAGGGGTGGGAATGAAGTACATTCAAAAACTCAGGTACAATAAAAATTGAAGTAAGAAATAAAATGATGTCCCTGTACAACTGTTTAAAATAACTTAAATAAAAGGGCCTCGTTAAGTAATTAACTGTCACGTGATTTCCTCTCTTTCTACGACCCTACGACATAACCACTTGCACGGACAGTAGATAGTATGTCTGAGTAATTTTATCTTTTCGGATCGGGCAGAAATGAAGATTGAATTTACAGTACGTAAGGTCATTTTTCATATAGTAGGTACAGAATTATTTCAACGTGAGTTACTAGTACGAAGGACGAAACTGATAATTGGGATTAGGTACAATAGTCTATAGTGCGATAATATGCACATTAGAACTGAAGCTTGTATAGAAATGAACGACCTCACATTTTCAAAAATGTGTTTAAGTATCCATATTATGATTATTTTTCAATTTAACTTCATTCTCTATATTGTACGCTAATGTGCTGTAGACAGTATAATATACACTGCATAATGAATACGTCCAAATGAATAGTTCAGTTCGTGAGTAAAAACACTTATTGTTAATACTGTACTGTATTTTGATTAAAGAAAAACATAATGGAAATGATCAAACACAAAATCGCGATATCTCCTAGTTTACGTAAATGGATGAACTATTTTTCTTCCCTCCTATACCTAGTAAAGTGATTTGTTTGTATATTACGCCAGTATCATCGAACTCAATCGTGGAAGGAGGTAGCAAACGGTGTTGATCCAAAGGTAGAGCCAGGTTAATATTAAAAATGTTAGTAAAAATAAAATGATGTCCCTGTACAATCTAGTGACGATGGGAAATGAAGTAGGATACAAATATCACAAGTTTTCATGTCCTTCGGATACGTGGAAGGCGTTAGCGTTACTACGTACATAGTTGCAACTAGTTCGAAAAAATTTTTCACTATGAATTGAAAATGCACTGTGATGGCCTGAGTTCGTTCCGTAGGGAGAGACGGAAGAATACTGTACCTCTGATCATGATCCAGATTGTACACTAACGCAGAGATAAACAAAACTCAATGCGCCATCTCACTACATCTGTACTCCGTTGCACTGTAACTTCACTTCATTCTTAAGTTGTCTCGGATCCTAAGCCTGGTGATAAGTTTAGCAGATTATATTGTGAATTGAAAAAAGAAACAAAAACATTTTGAGATATCTAAGTATCGGTACTCGTAAGTGGTAAAGTTTTTGAAAAGATTGCTTCATAAAGAGATTTGTACGGATTTGGTGCCAATATTAAGGGGTGATTGTCCTTACGCCACCATAAATTTAAGATGCAAAATTTAAGACAGGAAGAACAGATTTCGAATGTGAACAACGTGTTAGAAGATCTGTTTCTGTGACTTCAGAAAATATCGTTTCTATACAGATATTTTTTCATAAACAAATCATAATATACGATGTGAAAGACACACTCATAGGAAATTTCGAAAGCTTCTGATATAATACGCTTGAGCCCAATTCGTCGATCATCATAGTCCTGTCATGCATAGCACCGATATTTTCTGAAGTCACAGAAACAGATCTTCTAACACGTTGTTCACAGTCGAAATCCGTTCTTCCTGTCTTAAATTTTGCACCCAAGAGGTAACTAAGCCAGAAGATCATAATTATATGACAGGAGAATGATGGATCATTGTAGCTTTAGTGCAAGGATTCGTCTTTGTTCCTGTTTTCTAAGAACAAAACAAAGCAGTATGGTTTCCATTAATATAATGATATTAAATTATGTGACGTAAGGTCTTCTTTCCTTGATAACAAATTTCATGGCGCGCTTATTAATTAATTTATAATTAAATTCGCTGTAAGTAAGAAACTCTTTGAGTTACATCCAATCCAACTGCAGTTTCTGAAATATCTTGATTTTCTGCGTATTTCACATGCACCAGATCCTGATACATCTCCTTTAGTTCAGGAATGGCAGCATGTGGAAATGTGTTAACAGAAAGGTTTACGTTTCATTTGCTTCATACTGAACATAAATATAAATTATTAACTATCCAATAAAATAGCTTACACAGGGTTCAACTTATTTATTTTCTAAACAGTTTACATATTAGTTTCAGTTTTCTATGTCTTACAATAATTACAGAGCAATTAAACTTTGACTCAAAGTTTACGCTCTTTGGTGTTCGAAAATTTTCATTCTACCCCAGTACACAGTCGTTACTCACGGTAAGAAATGAATCAGCTACAACGTAAGAGTACAAAATATAAATAATAAATATGAGCTTAGAGAAAATATTGAAATACCAACATAGATATTTACACGTACCGGTGTAGGTCGTTATTTTTTTACTATTACGTACCTTGGCATAAAATCCTAACATATGTTCAAGGAACCTAACAAGGTTTAATATTAATTTCTTAGAAAATTGTCCCACCGTCTGTGCCTGAAATTGTATATTTTCAATTTACTTCGCCACACCTACGAATCAGTGTTGTTTTCATTAAAGTATCATTTTATCATGTCCCGACCTTCATTTTTTACGTGGATTAATTATTTTTCCCCCCTTAGTACTCTATTACAGTAAATTTATTGTGTATTGCTAGATTACAAAGTACTGCTAACAGTAAATATGACAAGAAATTACGTTAATTTTATTTTGTATTATATTTTATTCTTAAGATCAGTGTTGTTTTATTTTATATTCTTATTTTTATTCTTAAGATCAGTGTTGTTCTATTTGGTATTCTTATACAGGGACATCATTTTATTTTCAGTAACATTTTTAATATTAACCTGGCTATACCTTTAGAGAACCGGAAAACACGTTCGCTACCCCCTTCCACAACTGGAGTTCGATGATACTGGCGTAAAACACAAACACATCACTTTACTAGGTATAGGAGGGAAGAAAAGTACTTCATCTATTTACGTAAACTAGGAAATATCGCGATTTTGAGTTCGATAATTTTCATTAGGATTTTTATTTAATCAAAATGCAGTACTGTATTAAGAATGAGTGTTTTTACTCACGAACTGAGCTATCCATGCGAACGTGTTCATTATGTAGTGTATATTATACTGTCTACAGCACATTAGAGTACAATATAGAGAATAATGAAGTTCAATTGAAAAATAATCATAATATGGATATTTAAACACATTTTTGAAGATGGTAGCCATTCATTTCGATAGCCTACAGGCTTCAGTTCTTTTGTGCATATTATCGCACTATAGACTATTGCATCTAATTCCAATTACCAGTTTCGTCCTTCGTACTAGTAACTCATGTTGAAATAATTCTGTACCTACTCTATAAAAGAGTACCTTATGTAATGTAAATTCAATCTTCACTTCTGCCCGACCCGCATAGATAAAATTACTCGGACATGCTATCTACTCTCCGTCCAAGTGGTTATGCCGCAGGATCTTAGAAAGGAGGGAAATCATGTGACAGTTAATTACTTAACGTGGCCCTTTTATTTAAGTTATTTTAAACAGTTGTATAATATTACGTAAACGTCCAACTCCTAACAGAAATTAATGTTTTCAGAAAAGAGCTAAGACAGCCCTGCTTTTACAGAGGGCCGTGCAGAAGCAGGTGGGGGAAATCGGGATGTGACGTAGGCAAACGGACAGTACCTGTGCGAAAATATTATTCAATATTAAAAGTTCTTTCGTCATTGGAAAAAGCGAACATATTTCTGGAACGTACTATACTCAGTAACTCAGTGCTGTTTACTATAAGCGGCCTTGATTCTGTCTGGAAAACAGTTGACACTTCATTAGTAGAAGGGGTGGGAGTGAAGTACATTAAAAAACTCAGGTACAATAAAAATTGAAGTAAAAATAAAATGATGTCCCTTTATTTGATTCTTAAGATCAGTATTGTTTTATTTTGTATTTGTATACTTGATTCTTAAGATCAGTGTTGTTTTATTTTGTATTTTTATATTTGATTCTTAAGATCAGTGTTGTTTTGTTTTGTATTCTTATATTTGATTATTAAGATCTGTGTTGTTTTATTTTATATTCTTATGTTTTATTCTTAAGATCAGTGTTGTTTTATCTTGTATTCTTATATTTGATTCTTAAGATCAGTGTTGTTTTATTTTGTATTCTTATATTTGATTCTTAACATAAGTGTTGTTTTATTTTGTATCCTTATGCTTGATTCATAAGATCAGTATTGTTTTATTTTGTATTTGTATATTTGATTCTTAAGAACATTATTGCCTTATTTTGCATTCTTATATTTGATTCTTAAGATAAATGTTATTTTGTTTTATATTCTCATATTTGATTCTTGAGATCAGTGTTGTTTTATTTCGTACTCTTATATTTAATTCTTAAGATCAGTGTTGTTTTGTTTTGTATTCTTATATTTGATTATTAAGATCTGTGTTGTTTTATTTTATATTCTTATGTTTTATTCTTAAGATCAGTGTTGTTTTATTTTGTATTCTTATATTTGATTCTTAACATAAGCGTTGTTTTATTTTGTATCCTTATGCTTGATTCATAAGATCAGTATTGTTTTATTTTGTATTTGTATATTTGATTCTTAAGAACAGTGTTGCCTTCTTTTGCATTCTTATATTTGATTCTTAAGATAAATGTTATTTTGTTTTATATTCTCATGTTTGATTCTTAAGATCAGTGTTGTTTTATTTGGTATTCTGATATTTGATACTACGGGTGTTTGAGAATAAGATTCTTAGGAAAATATTTGGGGCTAAGAGGGATGAAGTTACAGGAGAATGGAGAAAGTTACACAACACAGAATTGCACGCATTGTATTCTTCACCTGACATAATTAGGAACATAAAATTCAGACGTTTGAGATGGGCAGGGCATGTAGCACGTATGGGCGAATCCAGAAATGCATATAGAGTGTTAGTTGGGAGGCCGTAGGGAAAAAAGACCTTTAGGGAGGCCGAGACGTAGATGGGAAGATAATATTAAAATGGATTTGAGGGAGGTGGGATATGATGATAGAGAATGGATTAATTTTGCTCAGGATAGGGACCAATGGCGGGCTTATGTGAGGGCGGCAATGAACCTGCGGGTTCCTTAAAAGCCAGTAAGTAAGTAAGTATTCTGATATTTGATCCTTAAGATCAATGTTGTTTTATGTTTTATTTTTATATTTGATTCTTAATATCAGTGTTATTTTATTTTTTATTCTTATATTTGATTCTTGAGATCAGTGTTGTTTTATTTCGCTGAAGCCACATACATAACTCAGGCGATAGGCTGATGAAGAGTTAGACTAGGGCTTGATTTCGATAACAATTTGAGATAATTAGTCAGTTGGAATTTTTCCGAGGATTTCCCTAAATATAAGGCGAATGCCAGTTTATCGCATGGTAAATCCTCGGCTCATATTACCATTATTAATTCCATCGACGCTAAAAGCGTCGCTAAGTGACAGACTTTTTCACTGTCACTATTACAACATTTGATTGCATTATTTTTTGCTCTTCCTTGTTCTATAAAGTAAAGGTTTAGTATTCCCTTTCTGCACCTTGTTTCAACAGTCAACATTTTAACAGTAATGGAGTAATTTACAAGAATTCAGTTATCTCTTGCTTGTTGACATACTTGAATATTAAACTCAATTGACGATAATTCAGAGTTGATATTGTAGACATTCAGTCTGGTGCCTTAATTTCTCTGTCGTCTATAAATTGAATTGAGGTGGAGAAAGTTAGTTAACACATTTTAATTAAATTGCAATGAGAATGAAAGGAGTCATATAAGGTTTCAAAGCAATTTAGCATAAAAGCTTGTAGTATAATTGATCAGAGGAATTTCAACTACTTCAAACTCTCTCGCAAACTATTTGGTCAATGAAGTATCGTGATATTGTAACTTTGATTACGTACTATTTTTTTCAAACAATTTAGAGTATTCTTTGGTTATTTAATGACGCTATAGCAACTGCTAAGCTATTTAGTGTCGATGAAATTGCTGATAGCGAGATGTTATCTGGCGAGATGAGGTCGATGATTCGCCATAGATTACCTGACATTCAGCTTACGTTTGAGGAAAACTCAACCAGATAATCAACTCAAGAGGGATTTGAACCCACGCCCGAACGCAACTCCGGATCGGAAGGCAAGTGATTATGCCGACTGAGCTACGCCGGTGGTTGATTTTGAGCTTTCTACGTCTGACTTAGTGGTCGTAATGATATGCAAGCCTTTGTAACCTTACACTTGACAGTTATTATTTGGGTTGGCAACGCTTTCTGTAAAAAAAATTGAAGAACGCTCTGTGGTAGCCTTCTGAACCAATCGGAACTTAGCATTTTTACCAAATGCTCATGCTGCTACGGGGAGGGCTGTTGTTTTGTCGATTTGCTACATACTTAAGATACATAGTGTTAGTATAACTTCCGTAATTTGTGTGTTATTGTTATGAAGTTATAAATAATTTGTAGCTCTGCGGTCAAATGTCGTAATAAAATATGTAACTTAATTAAAAAAATGATAACTCACGTAGTGAGAATCCTTACGTAAATAGGCGTCAAGAATTGGTGCAAATAACTCGTCAATATCAATTTTATGAGCAGGAGAAGGAATTTGTCCATATATATGCGAATCCGTCTATTCCTGCGGATAATTTAACACAGGATAAAAAACTTTAACCCTCTCTAAAAGGATAGCAATAAAGAATGGAGTTACATACTAATTATCATTTGAATTAACGGAGGAGAATATCAAACTCCACGTAACGTAAATCAGCTATTGTGTAGCAAGTGGTCATTGTGGCAACGACGCATCTCCCGCTATCAACATCATGCAGAGCTGTGTCAGGTGCAAGGTTACAAAGGTCTGGGTATATGCCTATCGTTTTATTCATTGATTCTCACGTTTGCGCTTTTAAGTACGACTAAGAGTGGCATATTTTAAGAGAAGTGGAAATAAAAGAGCGTACCGTACAGTTAGTAAATGAAAGGGGTACAGGAAAAATTTCCTGGCCAGTTGTTGGTGTGATACGAATTTTGGATAAGGGGTAGAAAAAGTCCGTGCATACTTAAATGACTAATGTGAGCCATTCTGGCATCTCAAAATGTAAACGTAGGCGAGAGAAATGGGTAAAAATTTTGGCTGTACCCTCAAAAATGTTGATTTACACTGAATATAAGTCAATTTTTTTGGTTAAAGTAGTTAAAAGTTTTGTTAGATGTTATGTTATTGTTTTTGGGTGAAATCTTAATATTTATTATGACTTTGTTGTATTTGGGGCTATAAAATCTTTTGTTTTAAACTAGGATTAGATACCCTATTATTTTAGATATAAATTATTTTTAACTTAAGTAGTATTAGTTAAGGTCCTGAAACTTAGAGTTTGGCGGTATTTTACTCTTTTTCTCTGTTATTATTTTAGATTTTGTATTTGTCAGTTTAAAGACGTGTCAATTTAAATTATTGGTTTAGCTTTCTAATCTCCTACATTCCTTAATCTGTCTTATGGTCAAGAAGTATGCTCTATGAAAGATATTAATTGCATTTACTTTGTATATAATTATGTCCTTTTGTTTCAGGGTCCAAGCTTTATTATCACTCACCAGATTGGGGAGGTGAGTACATTGAATATTTTTATTGCAGACAATTTCTGCACTAAATTATAGCTTCAAATGCCCTTCTTAGGCTAGGATTACTATCGACTTTCATTTGAGTTACGTTACGTTCATCTGTACGTTGAATTTCTATCGAACGTTCAGAGGCTGTGTATTATGATCGACGTTCGTGACAACTATCTCGCTCTGCCGGTCATAATGAGTAGGCTACTGAAATGCACACGTCAGCCAGTTAGCTGTTTATGATAAACATTGAATGTATGGTAAATTTGTTTGAGACAAATAAAATAGGACTACCGATTTTACAAAAATATTTTACGGCAGAATAATATAGAATGATGATGATAATAATAATAAAGCAGTAATAATAATAATAATAATAATAATAATAATAATAATAATAATAATAAAACCATATACTAGGAAGTCTGTTGTACCTTGAAACACTTTTCACTTTTTTTTTTTTTAATTTTGAGAAATGAAATATTTTAAATGAAAAATGCTTGAAATAATTATTGAAGTTTCCTTCACAACTTCCTGTATGTCTTTTTCTGTTTTACAGATCTATTAAAGATAGAAAAAATAAAATAAAGGGATATGTAATATGTTCGGAGGTACATCAAGTTCATGTACCTTGGAACATACCCTCTTGTATATTGGGACACATGGAATATAGGTAGGAATATGACTGTAAAAACTGACAATCATATTTAAAATATATTTCCCATCATAAACCAGAGTAGGCTTCTCTGACTGAGATTTTATTTCTTGGTTTTTTTTTTTTTTTTTTAGAGAACATATATCAATTAACGAAATGTTTATTTTTGGTACTAAAAAAATTGTTTCGTCCACAGAACTCGTCCCAGCCTTAATTTGTGTTATGGTGTTCCGTTACTGAAGACAAATTTTGTCTCTCTTTGGTGCTAACAGTGGGGTAAAATGATTATAGGATGTTAGGCCTATGTCTTAAGAAAACACAAAAGCGTTATCTTAATTAATACAGAGTGCTAATTGGCACATCCGGATATCTTTGTCAACAATAAAGACGTAAGAGGGTTCACTAGAATTAAGTATGGAACGATATTCAGTCGGCAATAACCAATTGGAATACATAATCTACCGGGTGTAACAGGATCTCACCGACTAAATTTTCAGGATTGATAGGTTACATTTTTTTGTGAAGGAACATATTACGCTCGATGACACGTTCTTAAATAGCTATGCATCCCGAAAGTCAGATCTCCAGTAATTATGTTTATTTCACTTTTTTTTTTTTTTTTTTTTTTTGCACAAATGAAATTGAATTTTCTATGCATGTTCTGACAATATACAATAACTCATTCAATTGCATACTCTGTACCTCGTAGCACTGATCGACCAACTCTGTCGAGCAAGGCAGAATTTTATGGATTTGTTGAATAATAACCGTAAAACGAGCGGCGGGTTCAAATCCTGGCTGGGACAAGTTACCGGGTTGAGGTTTTTCCGGGGTTTTCGCTCATCCCATTAATAGAAAATGCGGGGTAACTTTCGGCATTTGCCTGCCATTATCACTTTCATACCATTCAGACGCTAGATAACCGTAGCAGTTTAAAAAGCGTCATAAAATAAACCATTAAAAAGATTAATATTACGGACTGAAGGCGCACTACACAGAACTGTACCTACCTGCTGCAGTATAATAGAGTCTTACGCAACAAGCAAAAAGGGCGCATGACTCATGAAGGACGTGTTATCCAGCATAATAATAATAAAAAATATTAATAATTCTTTATTTATACGGCAGAGTTAAGGCCATAGGGCCTTCTCTTACACTCTACCAGGTCACAAAGTATAAAATCAGTGAAAAATTTAGCAGATTTAAAGAACAGAATATACTAAAATATTACAAAAAAATAATAATAATAGCATAATAAATCGACACTAAACAACATGAAAATAATACCATAATAGAAAAAAAAGGAAAGTAAAGTACATTGGAATATAGTAAAAGCACCTCATTTAGTACAAGTTCCTTCGCAGAAAATTTATCCTCTCTGCTTAACTTATCATTTCCCAAAGTTTGTCGGTGAGATCCTGTTACACCCTGTGTTTGAAGTGATCATTTATGATCAAATTAGCATGGTTAAAGAGCAGTGTTACTATAACACTCGATGTGAATATCCACGTGAGGGACGAAAGAATCAGTTCGTGCCTAATCGAAGTTAAAATGCTGAAAATATCGATTGACCGTCCTGACACACTCGATATGTAGGTGACAGCAAACACCCACGCGAGAGATGAAAGGATCAGTTTGCGTCCGATCGAAGTTAAAATGCTGAAACTATCGATTGACCGTCCTGTCTTACTCGATATTTAGGTGACAGCAAATATCCACGCGAGAAGCGAAAGGATCAGTTCGCCCTGATCGAAGTCAATATGCTGAAAATATCGATAGATCGTCCTGTCGTACATATCACATTACTCGATATTTAGGTAACTGCTTTCGATTTCATTTGCGATGCCCTTATATTTTTTTCTTACCTTACAGTATTTCCAAACGGAGATAAATGATTAATGATTATTACCTGCAGAGAAAATGCTGTGAATTATAGTTATATTCTGATGGGCAAGAATTCAAACATTTTTTTGTGAATTTTAAAAATGTATATAGGCCTATAGTGTTCTTCTTTAATTTTTGTATGGTTTGGTGATTATTATGCTTACGACTTAATACGAGATTTACTCATTGAATCTCTGTCAAGAACGATATATTTTTTAGTTGGTTGTTTAACGACACTATGTTATTAGCGATTATTTAGCGTCCATAAGACTAGTGATGGTGAGATGGTATTTGTCGAGATGAGGCCGAGGAATCGTAATAGATTACTTACCTGACATTTACCTTATTCTTTTGGGAAAACCTCGGAATAAACCCAACTACATAATCAGTCCAAGCGGGAATCGAACCCATACCCGAGGGTAATTCCGAATCGGCAAGCATGCGTCTCAGTCTACTGAGCTACGTCAGGGCTACGATAGATTTTACATGAGATAAAATCCTAACTATGAGCTGAATAAGGAACGTTCATGCGGAATATTTAAATTTCTGCACTTATGTAAAAATATTCTGACTGAAAGAAGAGTAACTTCACGAATAATTTACCGTTAATTTCTTCCCAATATTATTATTCAATTCTGAATATAGTACTGTACGCTACTTCTAGTGACATAAGATCATGTCGGTGTGTCTCAACGCATCTGTGAACCACCTATTCATTCTTTAATGGAATATTAGAAATCAAAGCTTAAAATTTATATTTTCTTCTGAAGAGTATTCGGTTAGTTATGAACTGGAAGTGATGAGAATTTAATAGGCTGGACCATTGCATTTCATTTTTAGGGAGTGAAAATTGCAGACCGATTATTTAGTCCTGACAGCTCAGCGACGCGGAAGAGGGGAAGTAATATTAGTGGGAAGAGCTTCGGAGTAGAGATAAGGGCGGTAAAGGAATGAGTACAGCTTAACTGTACTGGAAACATACCGCTCTACCGCATGCGTGACATCCGATCGCTCCGAAGGCAAGCGAGTGACTAACCCAAACACCCCTTGGCGTAACTAAATGGACTCACCTGTCCCAGGCGCACATCTCCGGCGACTGTCAGGACTAAGCGATAGAAACTAAGGGTGCTATTCATAGACATTTCGCAGCAAGCGCTACGAGCGTACTAAGCTAGCCCCGGCTATCCACTGGTTACTTGTACAGAGTTCAAATCATATCCTATCGCTAACTCTGGTTTATGAATACGAAAAACGCTGATCATCCACTGGAAACCCGCGCTAAAAATGTCTATGAATACGGCCCCTAATCACGGAAGATGAAAATCACAGTGCAGCAGGATGTTTTAGAAGTTTAGAGGCGTAGAAGTGCTTAACGGCTAGGACATAGAATATCTCCAAGAACTTCAGCTCAAATATGGCTTTTATGCACCCGTGGTGGAATGAGTTCCGAGCCGATGTGCTCCCATATTAAACCGGCTGCATCAGCCATACGACACACAACTAATGCCTCTTAAGCTCTCAAATCCAAATATACTAGTGATGGTCTGCCTCACCGTATAGCTCTCCATGAGTCGTATGTCCAAAGAAAAGGAATAAACAAAAATAATAAAAAGGATTAAATCGCCAGTACTATCGCCTATCAATCATTGCACACGCCCCAAGAAACAATCATTATGACAGACGATCGATTTGGTGTTACACATACACAAGTGATGGCCTATTTTTAGAACGGAGATAATAGTGAAAGGGAGATCATGGAGAGTATTTGAGAAATGATAAGGGAAATATGGGAGAACACCGAAAATAATTATTCTAACCTAGACTTTGTCCAGCACTATCGTCGTAATCTAGTTCTCGACCAATTGGGCCACCAAGGCGGTATCTTAGAGACGTTATGTGGGAAATTAAATTCATCAAAAGTATGGTAAACATACGAGAGAATGATATATGGAAAACATATGAGAGAATGATATGACCAGTCTTAACATGCGCTACTGAATCCCACGAAGAAACAAAAAGAACTAAACAGAAAATGACAGCGAAAATGTATCGAAATGAACAGCTATGATTTTGAAAAATGTGTTGAAATATTCATATTGTGATTATTTTTCAATTTAAATTCAATATCTATATTGTACGCCAATGTGCTGTAGACTGTATAATATACATTGAATAATGAATATGTGATATTTTCTAGTTTACTAGTGAACTACTTTTCTTCCCTTCTATACCTAGTAAAGTGATTTGTTTCTATTTTATACTAGTATCATCAAACTCCGATCTTGGAAGGGGGTAGCAAACTGTGTTTCCGGTTCTCAACCATTAATCCAAAGGTATAGCCAGGTTAATATTAGAAATATTAGTACAAATAAAATGCTGTCCCTATGCTACTCACTACTACCAAATGAATGTCTTCTGTGAATAGTCAGTAGTAATCCAGTATGATAATAAATGTCGAAAACAATGTTCATACTCGTATTTCGTCTATAGATCTAGCTGCTCAAAAGTTAGGAATGACGAAAAGTCGTGTTAAACAGCCTGGCGAAAATGCTTCGTGAATTCTGGTATGCAGAAATAATTGGAAGCTGTTTACAATGCCTGACGGTTGGTAATGGGAGCTACTTTATTCGTTGAACTTTGCCTTCCTGCGTCTGCTGAAGTACGAATCTGCGCGGCAAAATTCAATCTAATGATTTTAGAAAGTTCTCTTTTCCATCAGAATCCTAATCTCCACGTAGAAGTACGACACGACTTTCTCTGAGTTGATGGCTCGCAAATTAATACGAATATCTCTCTACTCTTTGGTCTGTCAACCACGCTACAGTACATCGGATCTGTCTTTTATGTGACTTCTCAGAATGCAGAATAATGTAACATCGTTTTGTGGTGTTCAGAGTAGCGTGAACAATACGTCTCCTTTCACAAAGACACAACTGTCCGTCTGCCCCCCTCTGTTTTCTACCTGTGTCCATGTACGTTCATCAAGTTATTTCTTGCGCATGTTTCCTTCGTGTAATGGGGATTTTCTGTCCATATTCATTTCACTTTGTTCGGTCTGAAGTTGTTTACTGAAGAGGGACATAAGTGAAAATTATTTAGTATATCTCAATAGAATGTACAGTCGATATACAGGTCCCGCGCCATGGCGCCGTGGTCTAAGGCATCCTGCCTAGGACTCGCGTTACGGAATGCGCACTGATGCGAGTCCTTATGGGGGAAGAAATTTTCTCATGAAATTTCGCCATTGTATGGGACCGGTGCCCACCCAGCATCGTGATGCACTTGGGGAGCTACGATAGGTAGCGAAATCCGGTTACGGAAACCAGCTATAACGGCTGGGGGGCTCATCGTGCTAACCACACGATACCTCCATTCTGGTTGGATGATCGTCCACCTCTGCTTCGGCATGTGGTCGTGAGACCAGCAGCCGGCTGGTCGGTCTTGGCCCTTCGTGGGCTGTAGCGCCACGGATTATTATTTTTTATCATTATAGTAGATATACAGGGTGTAAGGGGTATAAGTCGTCGGGGACGGTCTACAGGATCAAAAATGTCCATACAACATAGGGTCAAAACTTGATAGTTATCCCAGAAAAAAAAATATTTATTTTGTTATATTATTTGCGTTATACTGTTTATATCGTTAGTAAAATTACGGAAACAATTACATCAGTAGGTATATCTAGCAAAGAGTTAATATTAGTTTAAATAAATATTTGTGTGTTGTATTACGTTTTCGTGAAATTAAATAAAATTGCATACTTAAATTTTTCAATATTCTGGCGTGAGAGACGTGGCAACGTTCAGCAGGCAGTACTCTGCACAGACGTACGTACGAGTCAGCTGAGTTCAAGCGTCCTGTTTATAGCCCTATTGCCGAGCGGATGAGAGTTCAGTACAGGGTATTCGATAAACAACAAACAATGTAATTCACAGTTTAGGAATATCATATGTTATTAATTTATGGAGAAAGTAGTCGTAATTCAAGTGAGGCAAGAAGGATGTATCGTCAATGTTTTCCTCAAAGAAGGTTACCTAATCGGCGAACTTATGTAGCAATTTCTCAACGATTATTAGAAACTAGGCGCTTCTTACCCCGTTTCGACAATCACACAACCAGAAATTTGTTTAAAAATGAAACTGCTTCACGGAAGCGGGAGAGAATAAAATGTTGCATTAAAAAAAAGTTCGTCTGATTTTGTGTAGCAAACCATTATTGATTATTCTTCAGACGTACAATAAAAATGGAGCAATATTGTTAGGCTACATAAAATGTAAATTTACCATAATGTTCTGTTATTGAGATTGAAAGTTTGTATTTGCTGCTCGTTTTATTTACGAGTAAATAACAGTATTGTCATGGTCGCTCCTGCATTACAACAAAGTTTTGTACCCGTATGTCTGCACCCGCTTGAGCTGTCTACTTCTAAACCCCTCCTCCCCGCTTGAGCTGTACTGTGTACTTCTAAACCCCTCCTCCCCGCTTGAGCTGTACTGTGTACTTCTGAACCCCTCCTAAACCCCTCCTCCCCCTCCTAAACCCCTCCTCCCCGCTTGAGAGCTACTTCTAAACCCCTCCTCCCCGCTTGAGCTGTACTGTGTACCCCTCCTCCCCCTTGGGCTGTACTGTGTACTTCTAAACCCCTCCTCCCCGCTTGAGCTGTACTGTCTTCTAAACCCCTCCTCCCCTTGAGCTGTACTGTGTACTTCTAAACCCCTCCTCCCCTTGAGCTGTACTGTGTACTTCTAAACCCCTCCTCCCCCTTGAGCTGTACTGTGTACTTCTAAACCCCTCCTCCCCGCTTGAGCTGTACTGTGTATTTCTAAACCCCTCCTCCCCGCTTGAACTGTGTACTTCTAAACCCTTCCTTCCCCTTGAGCTGTACTGTGTACTTCTAAGCCCCTCCTGCTTGAGCTGTACTGTGTACTTCTAAACCCCTCCTCCCCTTGGGCTGTACTGTGTACTTCTAAAGCACTTCTAAACCCTTCCTTCCCGCTTGAGCTGTACTGTGTACTTCTAAACCCCTCCTCCCCGCTTGAGCTGTACTGTTTACTTCTAAACCCCTCCTCCCCGCTTGAGCTGTACTGTGTACTTCTAAACTCCCTCCTCCCCGCTTGAGCTGTACTGTGTACTTCTAAACCCCTCCTCCCCGCTTGAGCTGTACTGTGTACTTCTAAACCCCTCCTCCCCCTTGAGCTGTACTGTGTACTTTAACCCCTCCTCCCCGCTTGAGCTGTACTGTGTACTTCTAAACCCTCCTCCCCGCTTGAGCTGTACTGTGTACTTCTAAACCCCTCCTCCCCGCTTGAGCTGTACTGTATACTTCTAAACCCCTCCTCCCCGCTTGAGCTGTACTGTGTACTTCTAAACCCCTCCTCCCCGCTTGAGCTGTACTGTGTACTTCTAAACCCCTCCTCCCCGCTTGAGCTGTACTGTGTACTTCTAAACTCCCTCTTCCCCGCTTGAGCTGTACTGTGTACTTCTAAACCCCTCCTCCCCGCTTGAGCTGTACTGTGTACTTCTAAACCCCTCCTCGCCATCAGTAGCGGATGGTGGGTTTGAAAGTTGAGGAGGCCAAGACGCGAATGATGAGAATATAAAAATATACGGCCTGTGACGTACCCCATTACCAAGCGCAGAATTTATAGATTTTAAGAAATTAAAATTAGGTTTTCCAATTTATGTTTTAGGATTTTAAATCTTATGTTTAGGAATTTATATGATTTTATGGGGAAAGAATAAAAATAAACAACATACTGTTAATATATTACAACGGCTTGGTAAAGATTGCCTCTCTTTAGGACAATCTAAGTCCTAACCTATGAATTAGGTATTTTAGATCATACTGAATTTAAGAATGTTACTCTATGCTACATAAAACGAAAAAGAAAAGCAATATTTCGAGAGTAACGAGATTGCACCAAAATTGATTCGAACCTAAAAATCCGGAGCTTGCTCATTACTATTACATAGTCTAATTTTACAGCAAATTAACTCGATGTTCCTCTTTCTTCGCAAACCGATCAAATAGGTCACAGCATACTGAATAACTGCTACTAGAAGAAGCTAGAGACAAATCTGCATTTGTTTCTAAACTCTCGATAAATTTAAAATAATGTATAAGTAAATACATCCCGTAACACAAAAGAATAAAATAACAAGAACACCCGCAAACAAGAGAAAATTTAACAACGTAAATTAAAACCTTTACGCAGGGAGAGAAAACGTGACTCAATTTTCTAAAACCAAGAAGAGAGAAAGAGAGAGAGAGAGAGAGAGAGAGAGCTTCCAATACAGCCGAAACCAGCCGTGACTATAAGCAGTACAGTTGTCAGCGGTGGGTAGGACGTCTCCAAATCAGCTCCCTTCGCGCGTTCTAGTCAAGTTTAAACACTCTTCTAACCAGCTATCTTATTGGTTGAACTACTGTTGTCATGGTTACCGGGGAGTAGCGTCATGTAGCCGACTCCTCTCTCCCGCTCTCGCATAGACACTGCAGGCTGCTAGATGTCGACTATACAGGTTACAGCGCTATCTGTTATTTTTCTGTACGAATTATTTGTACTATCTACAGTATAGCGAGCGGGCATCAACAACTGAATGTGGTCGACTTTACGTAACTTACATCTTAGTAGTAGTGAATAATAAAATTAATATAAAATAAAAAAGTTCGTCATTTGCTGTAACTTGTCTGTGATCTTAATTCAGCTGAAATTATTACTGCCATATTGTGTTCTGGTAAAATATTAGGGGAGGCTTGGCCTCCCTTGCCTCCCCTGAAAACCCGCCGCTGCTCGCCATCCAGGAACGTTGCCAAACACCTAATATGCCGACCTGGATGGATCAAGTGGTAGGGGCACGGCATGTCTCTATCGCTTGGTTCGAAAAGTTGTGGATTCGAGTCCTGCCTTGGGCATGGGTGTTGTGTACGTACTAATTTAAGAAAACAGAGAAACAGAAAAAGAGAAACGAAAAAGGGGGAAAAAGAAAAAAAATAGAAATGAGAAAAAAATATTGTAAACTTTAATAATTTGTTAAATATTGCAATTAGAAAAAATTTGTGAGGACATTTTTTCTTCCTTATGACATGAATAATCATCAGTTGAAATAATGGCACTTATACCCCTTACACCCTGTATAACAGTGTTCTTCGTATACATCACATATTGTTAAACTAACCTTTGAAATGTCATTAAAATTGAAAATATATCAATAAAACTAAATTCATTACGTTTGATGAGTTAAACATGAACACATTGACATGAATAAAATCAATTTACGTACTTCTGTTACTGACATAAAAATTTAAAACTACATATTCCGTGAAATTCATATAACACTGTTGTTCGTACCCTTATCCAACGGACAGAGGCTAGTTACGTTTAGATGCATAGCAAACAAGCATTCAGTGTGCACAGGGTTGACCTTCAGTGGGGGTCACTTGCTGTTAGTCTGTCATTTAGAATTGTGTACAATGGAGCGTCGGAAGGAGCTCAGTTCCGAATGAAAGAAAGTTATTGTTCGCCTGAGTCTGAAAGGCTATTCCTATAGAAAAATAAGTAGAGTAGTGCATAAAACGCAATCTACAGTACAACACATTCAAGAAAAATTTGGAAATCATGGAACTTTGAATAACTTGAATAGCATATCTAGGTTACTGGAAGGTTTCGGAGTATATGGATGTAGATATTAACAATAAAATAAGGTGTGGGGTCAAAAAGACCCCAGGTAAGTGCCGAGGGTTAATCTAAGAGCTACCACGTGAGGGGGTTATCGAGAACACGATAGCAATCCTCACGAGAGAAGACATCTGACTCCTTGCGCTGTGCGAGTGATATACGCGAAAACCAATGCTTCGATTTTTAGGAGACTTTAATTTCGAAAATCCCAAAATTTAAGTGGGGGAGGGGAGGAGAGGAGAGATGTAGGTTCGTGGCTCATTTCCTTTAGGGTTCATTGGGATATTTCTCTTAGCGCCTGAGGAAATCCACAGGCAGGATGAGCTCTCAGTTTAGGGGATTAGCCTAAGGATGTGAGATGATTCCAATAAATAATTTCCCGATCAACTCTGAGGACATATTGCGGGAAAGCCGCAAATGCTCTGGTTGAAGTAGCCTTTAAGCTATTCTATAACTATGTCCTGGAAGAGGAACGGTTCAACAGTTCCAGCTGATAAAATAGCATTTTAGTCAATGATTGAATATGGATTCTCGGAACTCCAGGTGCGCATGTTCTGTTTATTCGCTTAGCCGTTATGAAGGAAATTAGCCTCGTTAGACAACCGAATGTGATCGGTTGCTGCAGGATTCTACTCCAAATACTGATTAAATTATTTGGAATAGAAGTCCCTTGTTTCTAGTTAATGCTTGCCTCATTTCAGAAACATATGAAATATTTTCGTATTGTTTTTAAGGAGAAAGATAATTTAAACCGAATTGTTGCAATAATTTTCCCAGGGTTAGGAGTGAGCGCGCACAGCTGAACGCGTGTAATGTTTTTCAGGTGTTTAATGAACCTCAGTCCGCCAGCAACATCTTTATATTTATTTATTTCAGTAGGTTAAACTAGTTGGATTAATTAAAATGTGTCTCAGTGAAATGTACAGCAGAGTCCGTATAGGGCAGTTTCTGCCAGATGCGTTTCCAATTCACCGTGGGCTAAAGCAGGGAGATGCACTGTCACCTTTACTTTTTAACTTTGCTCTAGAGTATGCCATTAGGAAAGTTCAGGATAACAGAGAGGGTTTGGAATTGAACGAGTTACATCAGCTGCTTATCAATGCTGGTTACGTGAATATGTTAGGAGAAAATCCACAAAAGATTAAGGAAAACACGGGAATTCTACTTGAAGCAAGTAAAGCGATAGGGTTGGAAGTAAATCCCGAAAAGACTAAGTATATGATTATGTCTCGTGACCAGAATATTGTACGAAATGGAACTATAAAAATTGGAGATTTATCCTTCGAAGAGGTGGAAACATTCAAATATCTTGGAGCGACAGTAACAAATATAAATGACACTCGGGAGGAAATTAAACACAGAATAAATATGGGAAATGTCTGTTATTATTCGGTTGAGAAGCTTTTGTCATCTAGTCTGCTGTCAAAAAATCTGAAGGTTAGAATTTATAAAACAGTTATATTACCGGTTGTTCTGTATGGTTGTGAAACTTAGACTCTCACTTTGAGAGAGGAACAGAGATTGGGGTTGTTTGAGAATAAGGTGCTTAGAAAAATATTTGGGGCTAAGAGGGATGAAGTTACAGGAGAATGGAGAAAGTTACACAACGCAGAGCTGCAAGCATTGTATTCTTCACCTGACATAATTAGGAACATTAAATCCAGACGTTTGAGATGGGCAGGGCATGTAGCACGTATGGGCGAATCCAGAAATGCATATAGAGTGTTAGTTGGGAGGCCGGCGGAAAAAGGCCTTTCGGGAGGCCGAGACATAGATGGGAAGATAATATTAAAATGGATTTGAGGGAGGTGGGATATGATGGTAGAGACTGGATTAATCTTGCTCAGGATAGGGATCAATGGCGGGCTTATGTGAGGACGGCAATTAACCTCCGGGTTCCTTAAAAGCCAGAAAGTAAGTAAGTAGTAGGTTATTTTAAGACGCTTTATCAACATCTTAGATTATTTAGCGACTGAATAAGATGAAGGTGATAATGCCGGTGAAATGAGTCCGGGGTCCAGCATCGATAGTTACCCACCATTTGCTCATATTGGGTTGAGGGAAAACCTCGTAAAAACCCTCAACCAGGTAACTTGCCTAACAGGAAATCGAACCCGGGCCACCTGGTTTCGCAGCCAGACGCGCTAACCCTTACCCTACAGGTGTGGACCCTCTGCATTAAATAAATAAATCATAATAAATAAATGTTTATTCATTTATTTATTATTTATTTACTTGTTTAATTTTTATTTATTTAATGTATTTATTTATTTAATTTTTATTTAATTAATTTATTTTATTTATTTATTTATTTTATTTATTTAATTTATTTATTTATTTATTTTATTTGTTTATTTATTTTATTCATTAATTATTTATTTTACTTATCATTTTTTTATTTATTTATTTTATTTATTTATTTATTTTACTTATTTATTTATTTTTGTATTTATTATTTTATTTATTTATTTATTTTATTTATTTATTATTTAATTATTTATTTACTTACTTATTTAATTACTTACTTGCTTACTTGCTTACTTGTTTATTTGTTTATTTGTTTAATTAGTTACTCTTACTTACTTATTTATTTATTTATTATTTATTTATTTATTTATTTATTTATTTATTTATTTATTTATTTGTTTTTTTTATTTTGCAAATTTCTAGTACATGCACCAGTGCAGTCATTGACTACAAACAACAAAAAAAAAGCAATAGGACAATTTTACAGATACCTCAAATAACACAGTTTTATCCTGGCTTCCCAGTGAAAATTATATACTTTTATATGTTCAGAAAAATAATACTCGTATCCTGAAAATATTCGTTTTACCTAAAATATGATTGGCCTACAATATTCCTACTATATCACCAAGTGATCAACACAGTGCAACTAGAATAAGAATTATACTTAAAAATATCAAAACTTTGAGTGACTTGTAGAACTAATCGTTCATTATCTGAACTAGAATTTATTAGGCCTACTACCTATTTTCACGTTGTCCCTTATTACCGTTTTCCACACAGGCTGCATTGTTTTATCTTCTGAAAACCCATTCTTACTGGCTTCATCAGTATGAGTTGTATATGTGGTCCAAACATTATACCTGACGTCCTGCTTTATACGGGATGTCTTTGTGTTTGTATAGCGGGTTGCATATCTTTTTTGTGAAGGCGCGGTACACCTGGCGAGCCTTCCACGTTGACCGTAAATGGGGGATGATTCTCCTTTTCCCACAGCATCACTTTTTGTCGGCGCGTGTTCTTCCCTTCAGATCGTATGTCAGGCCACTGAGATTCCTGAAAGAGACGTCTACACAGATAAAGGTTGGTGGAGGGTTCAATCCTCCCTTCCTTCCCCTGACAGCCTGTGCCACACCCCTCTACTTTTCTAACCAACTGCACGGTGAAGTTTCGAACTGTACATTTTTATAGAAACAAAAAACTGTTAAATTTCTATTCCACCCTTGCTCAACGCTTTTCAACCCTCCTCCAAAATCTGTGCAAACTGTTGTGAAATGGTTAGTGGGGGTGTGTTGTGGTATTTCAAAAACTTTTATATTAAAAGACTAACAAACTGTTCCACCTCAAGTTAAGCCCCTGGTATACGTGCATGAAGTTCCTATCACACGGACATCTGCCTTACAACCCCCGCTAGCCACCCTTCACAAAGGAGGGGAGTGATTATGTATACTTGGTACTTCCATTTAAAAAGTTGAACTTTCGCCGCAGGGGGTGAGTTTGTAATTATAAAGCTTTTGTCAACAAGTAACCCTTTTTTATTCAGAAAACTCTTGAAATAAATAAGACAAAAATTGCTACATCCAAACATGTTCCGTTTTATAGGTTCTGCTCTAACCTATTCTTTTCTATTTCCTATACAATATAATTGTCCGGTATCATTGTAATTAGATCTACTCTTTTCAGTCTACAGTATATTATTATTTTCAATTCTGTTCAGAACGGTTCTTCTCTTCTCTTCTCTTCTCTTCTCTTCTCTTCTCTTCTCTTCTCTTCTCTTCTCTTCTCTTCTCTTCTCTTCTCTTCTCTTCTCTTCTCTTCTCTTCTCTTCTCTTCTCTTCTCTTCTCTTCTCTTCTCTTCTCTTCTCTTCTCTGTTGCATTACATTCTGCTATTGCTATTAGATAAACAGCCCTGTCTGGATGATTTTAATTTATTATATGAGTTTATAATGGTGCTGCAAGAAATCGGAAATAAACTTCCAGGCTTTAAACATCCTGCGCGCCGTTATTTTGAGATGCGACAACATAAAAGGATTTTTAAATCTAATGACCGTACATATGCTAAAACCTCTAATCCGGAAAAGCTATCAAAAAGGTATATAAAGAAGAGACGTGAAAAGTATAATTATGATCTTTTGCAGTATCAGTATTATAATGAACGGAAGAAATGTGTTCGGTCAATTTTGAATAGGCCTAATAATGAGAGAGATGATCCTTGTAAAATACCGGTAGGAACTTTAAAGGAAGCTATGGAAAAAAATGGGGTACTTCGAATAACGCTTACTTATTTACTTACTTACTTACTTGCTTACTTACTTACTTACTTACTTACTTACTTATTTACTTACTTACTTACTTGCTTACTTACTTACTTACTGGCTTTTAAGGAACCCGGAGGTTCATTGCCGCCCTCACATAAGCCCGCCATTGGTCCCTATTCTGAGCAAGATTAATCCATTCTCTATCATCATATCCCACCTTCCTGAAATCCATTTTAATATTATCTTCCCACCTACGTCTCGGCCTTCTAAAGGTCTTTTTCCTTCGGCATTTCTGGATTCGCACATAGGCTACGTGCTACATGCCCTGCCCATCTGAAACGTCTGGATTTAATGTTCCTAATTATGTCAGGTGAAGAACACAATGCGTGCAGTTCTGTGTTGTGTAACTTTCTCCATTCTCCTGTAACTTCACCCCTCTTAGCCCCAAATATTTTCCTAAGCACCTTATTTACCACGGCATGGCGCGTCCTCAGGTTGCTGATCGAGGAGACGGCCTCCAGATATGGAGGGTAGCAGTGAATATATTGAATAAGCAGTCGCGGACAGCCGATGAGGGGTGGTCCTCCAGCTTGGGGGTTGGGCGAAGGGCTAATAAACCATCATCGTAAAAAAAACAGCTTGTTATGAATCCTTCAAATAAGGCTTCGAATAACGCTATAATAGATAATTATAATATGAACTATGCTAATACGCAGCAAGATGATCTTGACCAGATGTTTCTAATTTCAGTTCAAGATATTCAACGGGCATTAAATGGAATGAAAGCGGATTCCGCAGCTAGACCAGATTGAGTGTTAGTTCGGACTTTGAAGTTAATAGATTGTGCTTCAGTAATTAATACCATTTTGAAAATCATGATGGACTGGAATGTCGTGCCTGAGGGAATGAGAGATGCTAGAACTATTTTAATCTATAAGGGGAAAGGAGACCGATGCTATCCTTCCAACTGGAGACCGATTTCTATATGTTCTGCTGTTAGACGATTAATTGAGAGAGTTATTGATGTAAAAATGAGACAATTCGTCCTTTTGAATGAGAACCAAAGGGGTTTCGTCAGTCAACCAGGTACATACATCAATATTTCGTTAGTTGACGGTTGTTTACGACACGCTAAGCAAGATAAGAAAGATCTTAATATCGTCATGTTGGATATGACTCAGGCTTTTGACAACGTGGGTTTTGAACGTCTAGAACAAAGACTTAACACGCAGCCTTTACCGACTCGCCTTCGCGAATTAATAAAAAGCTAAACCAAAGGAAACTTCACTACCATCAATTCTTCAAGTTCAATGTCTGATCGTATCGAACTCAGAAGAGGGGTTTTTCAAGGATCTCCATTGTCCCCCCTCCTTTTCAATTTATTCATTGATTTCATTAATAAAGAACTGACAGAAAAACATATCATTGACCAATATGGTTTCAAATTAATTCCGATTTAGACAGTCTTACTATATCAGCCCTTGCAGATGACATAGTTGTCATTGGTAAATCCATGAACGCAGCACAAGAGCTCGTTATGATGGTTACATCTTCACTTCAAAATATTGGGCTACAACTCAATGTTCAGAAATCGCCGTTAATTAATATTCGTGAAGGAAAACTACTTGAAAAGGATTTGTTTCTACACCATGACTCGTATATAAAGGCCATTGGACCAGAAGACACAATAAAATATTTAGGAATAACTTTCAATGATGAACTGCAGTTTAATTCCGAAGAATTGATAGTTTCCCTTTGTCAGGATCTTGAACTTTTAGTATCGACACCTATGTTGCGGCCTGATCAAAAACATAATATTGTTAATCAATATATCTGGCCCAAGCTCATATATCCCCTGCAAATGGCTCCCTTAGATAAATTATCTCTAAGTTTTTTGGAAGACGTTGATAAGATCCTTCGAAGCTTTGTTAAAGAAATGCTTTCCCTCCCGGCTGATATTCCAATAACATTTCAGAATCCACTTACGTTCATCGAACAATAATTGCACCGCCATGTTTGTTTATAAACACATGAACATGTTTCCATGCTTTCCACTGCCTTCTGAATCATAAACAGCAAAAATCGTATTTCTATCTCTTTGTTGTGAAATAATATTTCAAAGAGTGTATACATCAATTTGGGACACACTATATTAATTATATTGTTCCATTACATTAATTTTTGTGTGTTACACCCTGTTATATAGTTTTGTGTCATTCTTTTCTATATTGTTCTGTTCTGAATCGTTTTTTTGTATTATTCGTACATTGGTTTCTATTCTATTGTTTTCTATGACATTTCATTCTATTAATTATTTTTGTCCTCTTATAGCCCCACTGTCGACACTGTCAAACTTCACTATTTGTTTGTATATTTCGTGAGCCCTGATCTATTCTCTTGGGCGGAGGTAAACTACACACACTTTCCAGATATATTTTTTTTTACCTTTGCTATACACTTGTGGTATGCAATCTGCACACGCAACAAAACGTAGGTGATAGGGGTCGTATGTAAATTACACACACAGCATGACTCGGGCTATTTTTTTAATAAACGACATATAAATCGAAGACAATGTCAACCAATGTTACGGGTGACAAGCACAATTGACTTGCGCAGCTTGTACTGGAATTAGAGAGGTACTGTAAGAGTTAGACTGACTTGGACGGATAGTTACGCAGCAGTTCAACATAAAGCATTGGCCTTGAACACAGTTGTTTATAAGTGCTATCCATGCTGCAATAAACGTTGTATGGAGTGAGGCCAATGTCATTGGATGTAGATTCCACCTAAGTCAATTTTGGCTTCGTCAGATTAAAAAAATATGCTTCCATAAAGAAATATAAACGTGATTCTGAAATAGAAGATGGTTAAAACTTGTATTCAGTCTACCATTTTTAAACTCACATGAGGTTGGCTACTATTTTGTATCTGATTTGGTGGTCATTAAGCCACAAGATGAAAGACTAGATAAATGTTGTGACTATTTAGTAGACATCTATGTAGGCGATGACGCTACCTTTCCTCCTTTGATCTGGGCAGCTAAAACAGAAAGCTTGCAGCGTATAACTAATCAATGTCTGTGAGTATTTTCATATTAGATTCAACAAGACATTTTACTCTGCTTATCCAGATATTTATACTTTTACAAATAGTTTAATTGAATTTCAAATAGACACATACGTGAACATTCAGGGGATATCCACTGCTGCAAAAGTAAAAAATAAGGGCTCCTTAAGGAGGAAAGAAACTATGGAGAGAATTATAAAAAGATTTTAATGAGGGGCATATATCCCGAGTGGAATTCATTAAGCGAGCAAAATATCATCTACCAATAAAAATACATTGGTTAATACGTTACTATTGTAATAGTGAATATGTTCAAAGTAAATATATGCCATTGTAGCGCTGTGTGCAATTTACATCCTGTTTTTATTACCTGGGTTATTTTCGTGTGCAGATTAATTACCCAAAATCGGTGTGTGCAAATTACATGTGTGTAAATTACCTTCTTTTAGGTGAAATAGCTGAAACGTGTCTGCAGTTTACCGCCCCCGATTCTCTCCACTCCGGGACACATCTTATCGCTCGCTGTATCCCTTGACCTCTTCTGTACCTGCTCTACGAGCCTGCAAATGATATTGGGGCCTGCTGCTGCCACAGTATCGTCTTTGATGCTTAGCACTTTGTCCCGATTCCTTCATGTTGTGCTGGATTCGTGTTCAGATTGCAGATGACCACAATCATTTCCCTCGTTCTAACGTTAAACAGTTGCTATGGTAACGAGGGATGAAGATAAGGATGAGGATAGTGTGACTTCCAATATTATTAAAATGTTCAGAAAAACCATAACTTCAAATTCATACATAGTATGTGAAGGGCAAAGGTGGACACCATTTTCCGTACAGGGTTTACATATAAATATGTGTATGAAACATGAGAAAATGGATCTGTAACTAATGAGTGTTAGTATAATATATATATATATATATATATATATATATATATATATATATAATTTTAAGTATCTATTGTACGAGGTTGTTTTGAAAAGTTTCTTCATACGTTATTGTAGAATAGTTCACTTCGACGACACAATCACATCCTCATTTGCATCTGCACTGCATCGTCAGAATCAACGGACAGTTCTCTCCGGTGTTCTTAAAGTTTCGGGAACAGATGTAAATCTTATGGCACCAGATCGAGACTGTATGGAGGTTGAACAAAGACAATGAAATCAAATGTCTGCACTGCATCGTCAGAATAGGCTGACCAGACGTCCCCGATTTCCGGGGACAGTCCCCGGTTTTGAGTTTGCTGTCCGCGGGGAGCAAATGTCCCCCGTTTTGTCCCTGGAATTTAATTTTGTCCCAGAAGCTTTGATTTTGTTTCAATAAAATTTTACACATAAATATTTAAGGATCGTGATGGAACTGCTGCGATTCATGCACATTTCTGAACGGTTCTCAGTATGAGACAGAATGACCAGTAAGCACAGTATGAGATATTCTGCACTCTTTGAGAAGAACATAGTATCTTTATCTTTGGTCATCTTAGCATTCGCGTTGCGTAGATGCATTAGAACTGCCGCAGCGTCCATTTCTAAGCAGTTCAAAAAATGAGAAATTTTGTGACAAACCAACAGGTGAAAAGTGGTATGACGTTTTTAAACATTAAAAAAAATCATTCCGCTTGAACATCTTCTCAAAATAGTGCCATTAATTATGTGTCTTCCAAGCAGTACTTCATCAGTTGAAAGACTTTTCTCCACAGTGAACTCAACCTGGACTGATGAAAAGTCGAAAAACAAAGTTGAAATAGTTAAATCTTTGTTAGGTCTACAAGTGTTTGAAGAACTTAGTGTGAAGCTGTATAGGAAGGATCAGACCCTTAAAAAGATACATCCTTCAGGCAAGTACTTGCAAAATGTGTGTGCTAGAGTTCAGTGTGTACAATAGGCCTATTCTGTGAAAGATTCAATGCATGCTTCAGTACTGAAATTGAATTCTTAGTGGCTATAATTATCTATATATAGGAGTTACGTGTGTTTATGTATTTAATTCAAACCTTTAAGATAATCTATAAATTTAATGTGCAAAGTTCTATCGTTATATCTACTGTTGCATGTATTTTCTGTAACATTTCAACGGAGAGTGACTAGGTAAGCGTTTGTGGTTTTTCTTGATATTGCCGATGTCCCCTGCTGGACCATAAAAATTCTGTTGAGCCTACATCAGAATCAAGGTGCAATTCTCTCAGACGTTCCTTGAGTTTTGGGACCAATTAATATCTGATGGCGCCGGATTGGGACTGTATGAAGGATGATCAAAGACAGTGAAACCAAATCCCATCATGGGTGCACAAAGTTTTCGGAATCCCAGTTCTGCCATTATCGTCTGTATATTGTCCGTCCTTTGTCGCAGAAATTGATAGTCGCACCAGGTTCATTACAAGCACGAACAGACCAATGTCGCACAGTACTGATGTCTACACATTCATCTTCATAAACAACCTTCCTTCTCCCGATGAATGTCAATCGGGACCACATGTTCTGCCGACAGAAACTTCATCACAGCACGCTGCTTCAGACGCACCGACATAGTACTGTTACTGAGAGGATAAAAAGAAATGAGAGAGCATTCCAAGCAAATATGCAAATATATCGGTGCGACGGATATGACGTCAAACTACACCTTCTATGCCCCATAACCCTTCGCGAATTACTGCCAATCGCCAAATATTCAATTGCTACTACCGGTTTCTGTCATACGTAAACGGTTTAGAATGGATATGGAAGTAACAGGAGTATTATCAGATTATTGTATCAATGTAAATTTCACTGTACATTTATTGAAAGTGTTACGGTTGCAACATGGACTGAACATTTCATTTCCACATGCTTTCTTTTATCAAGAAGGATGTTTGCACTCCTTCACATGTTGAAACATAGAGGGACATATCAACGGACATATTCTACAATTGAGCCGAGCAAAATATTAGCTTATTTAAAAAATTACCACTTGCTGAACTTGACTACACTTTTCAAATATTCACAACAACACGAAACAATTTGTAATCGTAGTAATATTAACAAAACAGCTGATAAACACACCGGAAAAGGAAATGAACTATGGGTAATTTGACGGCCATATTAGTACACCGTTTTGGTTCCACTGTTTCAAGCTTATGGCCCAGGGTTGTACTGTTATATGTCGCCATATTGCAGTCATAATTCAGAGTTCTCTAGCGGTAGAGATACGAAACTTGCTCCAGTGGAGCAGGAAAGTTAACTGAGTAGAATGTATCACAGCTAGTACACCGAAATTTGTTAACAATAACACAAAACATTATAGTAAAACAATGAAGGCTCTATAGAGCAGGTTACATTTTTGTTTTTAAAACACCATACGAGGAATCTATTTACAGAACATTAATGTTGCTATGATAATAAATCAAAATAATTAATTGACAAAAATGCGAACGCCAATGAAAGAGCTAAAATTGGGCGATTATATTAAATATTTATCGTTAAGAAATGAATCAGAATCACAAGACGGTTTAAATGACCTGCAACGCGATTGGTTGCCGGAAATTAGCGACGGGACTATAGGAGGCATTACTTTTTAAAACACCCTTACAGAATAAATGTTGCAGTAATATTATGACAAAATGCGGGCATTCGTCGTTAAGAATTCAGATGGAAATGTATCGTTACCATTACTTACGTAACACTGAACAAAGAATGGATTTTTAAACAAATACGGGTGATAAGGGTGTTGTTATGGAATTTAATCGATTATTTGAGGACGCTTTATCAACTGCGACATACATAGTGTCGGCGGGATTGGAGATAACACGAGTCTCTGGCGTAGCTCAAACAGTAACAGGATTTAACAGAAGTGTAAAATGAATGTCAGGCAATCTCATGGCGAGTCCTCTGATTCATCGCATCGAATACCAACTATTGTAGTTATCGTTGTCACTAAGAGAAACATCAGACGGTTTTCTTCTACATTCTCTGTAATGTAAACTGATAAACAGGCTTCGAGACTTCGGACCCAATAGAATAGTTCAATGGGAAATCCGCATAACGGCGTACTGAGTATAGTGGTAAAGCGTAGGCTACAGTGGGTGGGGGTACTGTAGAATGAATGCCAACAAGTACGCAAATAAAAACGTTCTAGATTTGAAGGTTCTGAGGAATAATTTGGTTTTCAGACAAACCTATTTTCAAACTGTGTCTGAAACTATTACACGGTTAGAAAAGTCAGATTAAGAGATGCCGGAAGCCCTCAAATTAATTGTGGAAATGACACACAGAATTAATGAGACACCAATTACACGGGTACTGAACGTGTAAAACAGAAGTGGAAATCAATTTTATGTAAAAATAACGGATATGGAACATTGTGTAATATAAATATTGCAAATTAGTAGACATAGAGTCACCCGAGAATAAAGAACTGTCTCTTAGAGACTGTAATGATGATGTTAGGTTTTTTCGTTTTGCTCCTATCACGTCATGCGACGTAGAGCGCAGCATTTCGCAGTACAACTGTGTTTGGCAGATAACCGAAAAAGATTTACGTTTGAGACACTGAAAATGTACCTTGTAGTACATGGCAATTCGGTACTGTAACTGCAATTTCTAAATACGAGCTATAGGATAGATGAAGATATTAAAATTGCTACATGTTTATTTTCACCATTAACACTATGTATAATTAAACACAAATGCTTATAAAAGACAGGAGAATAAATGCTTTTCATATTCTTTTGATATTGTCATTGTGTAATGTATATTTACTTTCAGAATGTACATCTGTGTGTGTTTCTCCGTACTACCGTACTCTACTCTAAATAGCAACGTTGTTACCTCAGCACATCTCTACCTTTCACTACCTGCAGCGAGTCAACAACCTATAGTACAAGCACAATAAAGTTATTGTATCGGGTCCAAAGTCTCGAAGCCTGCTGATAAATGAAACTATGAAGTCGAAATCAAGAGAAACATTATATTTATTAATTTTTTTATTACTTCCACTCTTCTCTGTGATTTCAGCGCACATTTTAAGCACTTAGAGCCAGATGCCTGAACAGATAGTCCGGTACTTAAAAATTGTAGAGATCCACCGCGGACGTGCGACTCGCGACAAGAACAGTTTGGCTGTGAGATGATAACTGCGCATGCGCGGAGCGAGCGAGCTCGATTAATAAAAACCTAAAATAACCAAACCTAACTTTTGTATATGCAAGATGTGTAACCGAAACACGAAGGGAACTTTTTTGATTTGATGAAAGATGGATAGAACAGAGAAAAATTGTCTCCGGCACCGGGACTCAAACCCAGGTTTTCATCTCTCTGTTTTCGACAATGATACACATGACTTCGAAACTAGTCAAGCAAGGTAAACACTAAATATCAACAGGGTAAAGATGTTTGCAATTTAATCAGTGATTTATAAGTTTAAAAGTGTATACAGAAAAATGAAATATAGATTAGTTATAAAATAAATCTAGCTTTCTATGGAAATTCACTTATTCGCACATATTCTATGTACAGTAGTGGTAAAAAAAACCGGACCGACTCTTGTAGCTGATTTCAAAGCCTTGTTCACTGCAGAGCACGATAGACTGGTAACTAAGACTTTCGTGGTTCAAATCCTGCCTGGTAAGGAAACTTTTTTTTGTTCCTTATTCAAATTTATTCCCAATACATTTCGATTGCAGCGATATTTTACTACTTAATTAACTTATTATTCCCAGAACATGAATCTTACCAGCAATCGAAAAGTATTGGGAATAAATTTGAATAAGGAACAAAAAATGTTTTCTTCCCAGTCAGGATTCGAACCACGAAAGTCTTAGTTACCAGTCTGTCGTGCTCTGGAGTGAACAAGGCTCTGAAATCAGCTACACGGGTCGGTCCGGTTTTTTTTTCCACTACTGTACACAATTCATTCATTCATTCATTCATTCATTCATTCATTCATTCATTCATTCATTCATTCATTCATTCATTCATTCATTCATTCACTGACTGACTGGCTGGCTCACTCACTCACTCATTGACTCACTCACTCACTCACTCACTCACACATGTACATACATACATACATACATACATACATACATACATACATACATACATACATACATACATACATACATACATACATACATACATACATTTTATATTGCAGCTGATGGACTAATTCTTGATTAATGAATATTGCGACACCTGAGCCAACTCCCGAGTCTCCCTTGCCGCCATCGGTGTAGATGTCTACTTTGTAAGTTTGATGACTTGATTTTTCTCTAATCAGGATTTTATCTCCTGGATGCGGCCATGTTGTGTAATGCTCTACTGTGTCAATTTTAATTCCCTCCTGGATCCTTTTCGTTCTTTCATATGCTGTCGCCAGCTTCTGAATTTCTATACCTATGGGTGTGTTTTTATACATACATACATACATACATACATACATACATACATACATACATACATACATACATACATGCATACATTTTTACATTTTTTTTAAGTTTATAGGTATATGATAAAAATTGGCTAAGATAAGCTATACTTCATTTTCATATTATGAAAGCGCGTAAAACAATCATCAGGAATAGTTATTATAAGCAAAGTATGACACAATATTGTAATTGTATTTTAAATGTAAATTACCCAAGGCATGTATATAGTAATTTCAAGCTAATAAGTATAGGATTAAAATTAGTTAAGGTGATGTGTAAATTCAACTTCCATATTATGAAAAAGTAAATTTTAGCATTATATTGTAATTAGAAAAGTAAATTATTCAGTATAATGCATGTAATATTAGTTTATGCTTCGTAATTCAGCTACTTATAAGCTGGAATTAAGTTGCCTGATTCGAAGGTCATAGCGCAAGTATAGATATGTTCGTATACAAAATAGATACGCATCCTCTACCCTCTCGCTCTAGTTTCTAGTAAGTCGAATCCTGGACGCAGTAATAGTGAGTACTGTTATCTGTCAGTGCTGTCTGCTAAAGTCTTATTTAAAGCTACATCTTTGTGGCCGATTATAGGTTCATTGCAAATGTAAAATGCATTCGATAAGACGCTCAAGTGTGTAATGTTGCAGGGCATAGTTGAGTATTGAACTGATATTTTCACTGTTAATGTAGACAATATTACATTTTATGAACTGTGTAAAATAAACATAAAAGTGGCAAAACAGTGTATTGAAAGGCATTCCAATAACAACACGCTCAAAAATATGTTGAACGTGATTAAAAAAAAGACAGTATCATCATAATCTGAAAATTATAACGATATCAAGCCGACGTTTAGCATGGATTTTTGTACCATGATGGTTAGTGTCAACATCACAATTACTAAATGAAACAGTCGCTATTTTAGGAAATTTATAGAAAAGTACATAGAAAAATAATGGGTTTTCAGTGGCGAATGTCATACGCACTAGTCCGATAAAACACGAAAAAAATATTAGAAATATATTTTATTATTCTTATGCACCAACAAGGTCTTGTTATACTGAAAAAATTTCTCGCGATATAAAATAATTTTAAGTGATATCTGCAGGAAGTTCAAGCTCCGTGACTTATGAATTCACATTATTATTCACTAATGGAGATCACGTCTGTAGCATGCGTTTATGTGTAATATACTTGTTACATAGCTCCATATTGGTGACGCCTCATTTCAGTAGTTAGCCAGAACTTATTCAACATTGCTCCACTATGTTGGGAGTTGACTGTACTCCATTAACACGAAGCGACGAGCTGTTTATTTATATCTTTATCCGTTGCATATCTGTTCGGCGTACTATATATCGAATGTGTCTTTAACTTCAGTCTTTAGGTAGCTACAATACTAAGCCTAAATATTACTGTGAAATTGGGTGTGCAGTTGACGTTCTCAATAATAAAAAATACATACATACATACATACATACATACATACATACATACATACATACATACATACATACATACATACATACATACATACATACATACATACATACATACATAAGGTGGGTGCTCCTATTATGGCCATGTTCCTGATATGACCACCCCCATATTGTGAGTAAGTTAACCAAAAAATCCGCTAAATTGCAGCAGCGTCAGTTGCCTGTTTTGCGGTTTTCATGTGACCTCTTCTTCTTTTTCTCTCGTAAGTCTCCTTTGTTTTATGCATGTTTTGAAATATTTGTTTCATGAAAACCAACGTATTCCATTCAGTTTTTAATGTTCTGTTGATTGGTGTTGTCGTTGATGGCGTATCTTTTACGAGTTGTTCATAATCAAACGATTTTCGTGAAAGCTTACCTGCTCCTGATATGGCCATATCAAATGCACCATGGCCATATCAAGTTCGTTTCACTTTTATTTTTTCACCCGACAAATTTACATGTCTTATAGCTGGGATTACGCAAAAGTTTTATATTTTAAGAAAAACAACTTAATTTTTTGTGGAAATACCTATTTTGACTACACTTTTGAATTATAAAAAAGATTATTAAGTGTCATATTTATTCATTTTACACCAAAATTATTTAATTTTAGCACTACTTCACTATCAAACTGAAAACAATCACGATTTGTAGAACATGGAACAAGGGTGGCCACATCATGTGCAAATGTTCCTGATATGGCCACTAGGTAGACTTTTGGAATTTGGGACTTTTTGGACAATTAAAGCTATTTTTATGGGGAAAGGAAATTGTTTTAAGAAAGTCCATTAGACTGAGAACGAGTAAGGAAAAAGTGGTTTACCATTTTTTTTCAAAATGGCATCTAGAAAAATTCTCAAACCTTAGCATGGCCATATCAGGGACACCTACCTTACATACATACATACATACATACATACATACATACATACATACATACATACATACATAGACGAAAATGTGATTTATTACTTGTTAGATACTGTGTAGAATGTAAGCAGGCTTCTTGTTGAAATAGGCTACTCCTCTCCCAGCAGTCGTGACGCCTCGCTTGATCTTGTCATATCTGAGTGTAGCTGGCGAATGCCAGTTGGCGTGTATATTGTACACACCGCGCAGTTTGCGGTTGTTTTACAAGGAGTTACTGCATGATAGCGAGTCCGTCAAACAGAAGCCAGCATTAGCATGCACTCCGTCTCTGTCAAAACATCGACCACAGGCAGAACTGATAGAGTTGGGATGGAGCTGAATGGAGAGCCGTGGAACCTGGCGGCGAGGAACAACATTCAGCAGTTAAAACACAATATTCCTGTAATTACGTGTGAGAGGCGCACACACAGATGTACATTTTCTATAGCGTGAGAACAAGCCCACATGTCACGTTCGATCACCCGTCCTCATGAAACAGCTAACACCCTCCAGGATATACAAGAAATATTAGCGATGCGTCTCTTTCCAAAAGAATAAGGGGAGAAATTCACGTATATGTTATCTGCTTTATACTTTTTATTTTTTCTATAATTTTATTCCATCTTCACTTCCAACTTACTCTTAACTAATGTATTTAATCTCTTTTATTTCTTTCTTCACTCCTTCCTCCATTTGTTATCTTTAATTTCTTCCTGCCTTTCTCTGTTTCATTACTCCTATTCTGCTTTTAGTAGTTATTTTCTTTATCGGTACTTTCCCCTTTTCCTTCATTTCTTTTTTATTTCTCCTTTCATTTCGCTCTTCTTTTTTCAGCGATCTTTCATTTGTCCACTGTTCTTTTCTCTATACTTTAATTTTCCTGTATTGCATCCTTCTTTCCATTATTCCCCCGATCATTCCTTTTTTCATCTTTCTTTCTTTATTATTCCATTTTTCTCTCCATTAGAACATATTAAGACACTGGAAAAGATTCATAAACGGGCTCTCAAGTGTTTTCGTAATAATTCACCATTAAAATGGGACACACTCACGGACAGGAGAACGCGAATTCGATTATGTGCAATGTTCAAAACATACAGAGGTGAGCCTGCCTGGAGAGAAATAAAACATAGGTTGCAGCCGCCAAATTACTCTTCAAGGAACGACCACTCATATAAATTGAGGGAAAGAAGACAGAGGACGGGGACTGGAAAGTTTTCTTTTCTCAATCGTACTATCAGGGACTGGAGTGCTTTACCTGCAGACTTACTAAAGGCTTTACCAATAACCAAAAATGTATTTAAAAATAAGCTTAAGGATTTTACTAATAGACGGTAGTATATTATACATACTACTTAAAGGGTGTAATTGATATTTTGTTATTTGAAGTGTTCTATCAGTGAGGAAGTGTGTTGTGTCAGTGAGGTGTGTAGTGTCAGTGAAGTCTATTGTGTAAGTGAAGTGTGTTGGTGTCAGTGAAGTGGCTGTGCAAAGTATTTGAACAGTGAAATGGTTAGAAGTGTTAGTGAAATCAGGTAGAATCAGTGCAGTGAGTGAGTTGACAGCGAAATAAGTGTAGTGCCGAAAGGTACTTGTGCAGGTATGAACCTGTCACACTCGTGGGTCTTAGTTTGAACTTAGAGTTAAGATACAAATTAGATTTACTTGAAATATTTTAAGTGACCATACTTCATTTAATTTAGGATGCTCCTTGTTATTATTATTATTATTTCATTATTAATTATTGTTCTTTATTAGTTGTGTTTATTATTAATTGTCATTATTGAGTGTAATTAGTTACCACTGCCACCGGGTATATATCCATTTGCAGTGTGAATAAATACATACATACATACATACATACATACATACATACATACATACATACATACATACATACATACATACATACATACATACATACATACATACATACATACATACATACATTCATTATTTCATCATTCTCCTCTCATTCGTTTTACTTTGTTCCCTCCTTATTCCCATTATTCCCTCGTTTATTGTTTATTCCTTCGCTCCTTTTATCCTTCAGTAGATACTTTTCTTCTTCTTTCGTTCTTTTCCTTCCTCCGTCTTATGCTCATTTTCCCTTCGTTCTTTCCTTTCTTCTGTTGTTACTTTCCTCCTTCCTTTCTTCCTTTTTTCGAAGTTGCTTTCCTTCTTCCTTCGTTATTTCTCTTCATTTGTCATTGCTTTCCTATTTACCTGTTTTTTTTTATATCTGTGGCGCCAATGCAAAAATTACCGGTTGTTATGTAAGGTTGTGAAACTTGGATCCTCACTTTAAGAGAGGAACAGAGGTTAAACAGAGGGCTAAGAGGGATGAAGTTACAGGAGAATGGAAAAAGTTACACAATGCAGAACTGCATGCATTGAATTCTTCACCTAACATAATTAGGAACATTAAATCCAGACGTTTGAGATGGGCAGGGCATGTAGGGTAAAGTTGCCTAATGCCGTGATACTCCTTATTCCGTGATACGTTTTTTTTTTTTTTTTTTTTTTTCACTGATTGTCACAAGATTGGGTATCTTGCTAGGAAGTTCACCGATGTCTCAAAAGTAGAGGAAAGATGCACTCTTCCGAGAAAGATGTCTGGCGCTGTTGTCGAACGGCAAAGCTTTGACTGACATTCAATTTTTAAAAAGTATCACGGGATTAGGGGTATCACGGAAATAGGCAACTTTATACTAGAACGTATGGGCGAATCTAGAAATGCGTATAGAGTGTTAGTTGGGAGGTTGGAGAGAAAAAGACCTTTGAGGAGGCCGAGACGTAGATGGGAGGATAATATAAAATGGATTTGAGGGAGGCGGGATATGATTATACAGATTTGATTAATCTTGCTGAGGATAGAGACCGATGGCGGGCTTATGTGAGGGCGACAATGAACCTCTGGGTTCCCTAAAACCCATAAGTAAGTAAGCCGAAAGAATTACAGCAAAGTACCGTTGTCAATATTACTAGCTCTCATCCTGACAGAAAATAATAGTTACCTATTGTCTCCGACGCTTTATGCTGTGACTATCGTGTTTATTAAGAGTTTCTTTCGGAGCATGTCAGAAAAAACAAACTCAGTGTTTGTCGTATCATACGACTACAATGAATGATTTTTTTATGTCGACCAGAAATCAGGTTTCCATATACATCAGTCGATTTTATCTCTTGTTGTTATTATGTTAATATATTTGCCTTGTTAACTACTACCGGTATTCAATGTATTCAGACGTTCGAAAAATATATCAGCAAATAAGGACAGTCTAAGAAGTCAAACAGAATTGGAAAATAGGTACCCGATTTCTCGTCTCACAGATACCGGTACATCAAGTGTTGGGTGGTACTCACTAGTTCTAAGTAAAATTATCGTTGTTTTCAATTTTACAGGGATTTGTTTTTTTTTTCTTTGAATGGGGTTAAGTACCGGTACGTTAGTGAACAGAGGTTCCGCGAATAAATATTTCTCCCAAATCTGAGTCGCTCCTTCAAAAAGATTGGGAACCACTGTTATAAACAGTATCCAGATCGAAGACTGTGGTGGGAACAAGAACACAATTTATGTTCTATTTTGGCAACTGGCAAAAGATCAAACATATGATAGTGCTTAGATGCATTTGATCCCCTCCCTTACTGCTTCGGGGGATGCTTCTGATTGTGGAACATAATTGCAACTGTCAACCGAGTGGACTCTTGTGTATATATGCCTTTAGTGGCTGTGTTGTCGATATACTACTGTCCGTTAGAGGAACTAACTCTCACCATATCCATAGACTTAAATTTCCAATTTATCGCACAAAAGCTGCCCTACATATATATAGCTATATATTTATATATATATATATATATAATTATAGCTGTCGGGCGATTGGTAGTCACAAAAATTTATAGATCTGTTGCTTGGATGAAGACAAGAAGCAAATTCTATCATTATGCAAAGAAATATATGAAAAAAGCCTGAAGATTTTACGGAGACTGTGTTGATTCCAATACCGAAGAAATATAATGCCAAGAAATTTAATTAGTTCAGGACTGTTAGCTTGATATCGCACTCGGCGAAGATTCTCTTGCGAATACAGAATCGACGTTTATATTCTAAGAAGGAAGAACAGTTGGAAGAAGAGCAGTTTGGCTTCAGGAAGGGAAAAGGTACGAGAGATGCAATTGGACTGCTAAGGACAATTGGCGAATGGTATCTAGAGAAGAATAAAGAAGTGTTTGTAGTATTTGTGGACTTAGAAAAAGCTTAAACAGAGTGGATTCGAATAAACTGATGGGGATCCTGAAGAAAATAGATGTTCATTGGAAAGAGAGAAGGTTATTCAGTAATCTTTATATGAAACAACGAGTCAAAGTCATGATAAAGGAAGAAATGTGAGAAGGAAATGAAATAGGCAGAGGAGTACGTCAAGGATAACCTTTATCATCTACTCTGTTCAACATCTATTTGGAGGATTTAGTGAAGAACAATTTTCACAACATGGGAGGAATAATAGTAGGAGGAAGAAGAATAAAGTGCATAAAATTTTCTGATGATATGCTTTGTTAGCAGAAGAGGAGATAATACTAAGAGATATACTATAGGAGCTAATTTTTTTATATATATAATTACAGCATATCCATTATAAGTATACATATATATATAAAAGGTAAAGCATGTAACTCCATTACCTAATGTAATACTACATGCTTTCCATTCGGCACTAGAATGAGGTTTGTGGTCGGCACCACGCTCTGAGCCTTTTACGGGAAAGAACTCAATTTTATAGAGGCTATGAATATTCAAATTTACAATTTGTCACCACCTAATTAACTTAAAATGTCTATGTATGTATGTATGTACAAATGTATATGTATGTATGTATGTATGTATGTATGTATGTATGTATGTATGTATGTATTTGTATGTAAAATGTATGTATGTATGGTCCTTGTGTTCTGTCACATATTTTAACACTGTAGTAGTGTCTGTTCATGTCACACATTTCTAAACTCACTTTTAGTTGCTGTTTTATCACACATTTTTGTTTTACACTATATTAGTTGCTGTTTTGTCACAAGTTTATAGATTTTATAAATTGATTGAACACTTTGAGGTAACTGTTCACAAGCTGTTGGCAAGTCACTGGCCAATCTCCTCCGTTCATCGTGATGTCTCTCATGAGCGACGTCCTCTGCTGCGTGATGTCTGCACATTCATAAATAAAATGATTCACTGTTTGCTGTACATGTTGGGTCGTCTATGACGTGGAATCTGTGAAGGTATGACTTGGTTCTGCCGTGTCCTGTGATAACTGCTGTGAATTCTGGAGTTGAAGGTATTGATAATTTTAGTCTCTGCTTAATTGACGGGAAGAAGGACTTCGTTGTTGCACCTTTGGTTGTTTTATTCCATCTATCGTGCCATTTCTGTATTCCTATTTCCTTTATTTCTGTAGCTATTGTTGATTTTGGGATTTTTCTGTAAATGATTTCTATAGTGTCGTCGCTAGCAGCTTGCTTTGCTAAATTATCTGCCATTTCATTGCCGGCTATGCCTATGTGGGCTTTAACCCAGCTGAAATGGATTAACCACATGTTTTGTTGAAGGGTACGAACTGTTAATGACAGCTGTGAGCAGTATGGGATGACGATAAATGCAAATAAGACAAAGACCATGGCCATAGGAAGAAAAGTAAAGAAGATAAATTTGAGATTTCTAAATGAGGCAGTAGAGCAAGTGGACAGCTTCAAATACTTGGGATCTACTATAAGCAGTAACATGAGCTGCTGCCAAGAAATCAAAAGGAGGATAGCAATGGCCAAGGGAGCTTTTAATAGAAAAAGTAGCATCTTCTGCGGACCTCTGGAGAAATAACTAAGGCAGAGACTAGTGTAGTGCTCTGTATGGATTGTGGCATTGTATGGGGCAGAAACATGGACATTACGACGAAGTGAAGAGAAGCGACTAGATGCATTTGAAATGTAGATATGGAGAAGAATAGAACGTGTGAAGTGGACAGACAGAATAAGAAATGAAGCTGTGTTGGGAAGAGTGAGTAACAAAAGAATGATTCTGAAACTAATCAGGAAGAGGAAAATAAATTGGTTGGATCACTGGCTGAGAAGAAACTGTCTACTGAAGGATGTACTGGAGGAGTGGTGAACAGGAGAAGAGAAACTTATTTATCATTAGCGAACACAGAAAAGCAGAAACATTGCACATCAAATCATTAACCATTAGGTCCATTAAAACAGAATAGGACCCAGTACTGATCCTTGAGGAACACTATATTTTAAGGAGGAAAGATGTGCCAAATTTGTGGCATTCATTATTTACTATGATAACTTCTAATACAGTAGATGATTCTACTTGCCTATAGATCGGTTTATGTATCTGTTTAAAAAAGGGAGGATGGTTATAGGTGACTCCCCTTATGGATGTACTGGACGGAATGGTGAACGGGAGAAGAGAAAATTATTTATCATTAGCGAACACAGAAAAGCAGAAACATTGCACATCAAATCATTAACCATTAGGCCTATTAAAAGCAATAGGACCCAGTACTGATCCTTGAGGAACACTATATTTTAAGGAGGAAAGATGTGCCAAATTTGTGGCATTCATTATTTACTATGATAACTTCTAATACAGTAGATGATTCTACTTGCCTATAGATTGGTTTATGAATCTCTTTAACAAAGGGAGGATGGTTATAGGTGACTCCCCTTATTTTTTTTTAAGCCCATGTATGAATTTTGCTAAGAAATAGTTCTCAAGTTTTATTTTTCTTATTTCCGTAATGGCTAATTTTTTTAATTTTACAATCTTCCCAAAATATTTTGAATGATCTGCATATTTCTGATGCCATATAATGCGTGAGTTAGGTGCTACGCTGCATGTTTTGATCTCGTTAGCCGTATTGAATAAACCTACAATAATTCTGTTATATGCAGTTGGCATAGAATAATTTATATCTCACTCAGAATTTGCAATCCAGACTTCATTGAATAAACGAGAGATTACATCCGTGTCCAGCATGTGTTTTCTCTCGTGTTTGACATGGTGCACACTAACCCTTCCCCTGCTCCTGTCAGTGGATACAATTTCCATGTCCTGACCCCTATATAAACTCTAATTAAGTATATGCAATATACATTATACACAAATGTATATTAATAACTAGATAAGCTTAATTTCAGGTGGCCATCTAAATCATGAACTTCATTAGACTGTGAACATTTGTCACAAAAAGAATAATTATTACAAACGTATTGCCTGCAAAACTGATACAAAGGCACGTGCACAGTGTGATTCAAAATATTTGATCTTAAGGCTGGTTCAAAATAAACCGATAATAAAACGAGAACGAGAACGGAAATAATGTTGAAATAAATAATTTAAATGTGAGCATTCAAAATTGTTAATTGTGAATGCTCATTTAAATACATTTATTTCAACATTATTACGTTCTCGTTCTCGCATGTCGTTTCGTTCCCGGTTTATTGTGAACCAGCCTTACAAACTTTCCGGGCGAGTTCTCCACACCTAAACGAAAAATATTTGACCCGTATATGCACATACACAAAATGCCTAGTTTATGAGTTGTACGAAAACGTAACATTCAATGCTTCGTTATCGAAGTACAATCTTACAACACATTGACTCAGTCAACCTATTGATTTTCCATCTCAAAAAAATTCTTTTTAAATTTTAATGTTCTTAAAATAAGACAAATTTATTATATTGTATTAATAAAATTCATACATAAAAATCAAATAATTTTGATTTGTTTTTCATAGTTATGGGAGTGTACAGTACATCAGTTATTCAAGATTTCAAAAAGGCGTATAATTAAAGAGAAGTTTTATATAATATTCTTACTGAATTTGGTATAATAAGAAACTAGTTCGACTAATTAAAATTGTGTCTTAGTGAAACTTACAGCAGAGTCCGTATAGGCCAGTTTCTATCTGATGCTTTCCCAATTCACTGCGGGCTAAAGCAGGGAGATGCACAATCATCTTTACTTTTAACTTTGCTCTAGAATATGCCATTGAAAGTTCAGGATAATAGACAGAGTTTGGAGTTGAATAGACTTTACACCAGCTTCTTAAAATGAAGATGACGTGAATATGCCAGGAGAAAATCCACAAAAATTAGGAAAACGCGGGAATTCTAGTTGAAGAAGTAATTCTCGATAGGGTTAAGTAAACGAAAAGGCTAAGTATATGATTATGTCTCGTGACCAGGATATTGAACGAAATTGAAATATAAAAATTGGAGATTTATCTTTCAAGAGGTGGAAAATTCAAATATCTTGGAGCAACAGTAACAAATATAAATGATCGGGAGGAAATTAAACGCAGAATAAATATGGGAAATGCGTATTATTATTCGGTTGAGAAGCTTTATCATCCAGTCTGCTGTCAAAAATCACAAAGTTAGAATTTATAAAACAGTTATATTACCCGTTGTTCTTTATGGTTGTCAAACTTGGACTCTCACTTTGAGAGAGGAACATAGGTTAAGAGTATTTGAGAATAAGGTGCTTAGGAAAATATTTGGGGCTAAGAGGGATGAAGTTACAGGAGAATGGAGAAAGTTACACAACACAGAACTGCACGCATTGCATTCTTCACCTGACATAATTAGGAACATTAAATCCAGACGTTTGAGATGGGCAGGACATTTAGCACGTATGGGCGAATCCAGAACTGTTAGCTGGGAGGCCGGAGAAAAAAAGACCTTTGGGGAGGCCGAGACGCAGATGGGAAGATAATATTAAAATGCATTTGAGGGAGGTGGGATATGATGGTAGAGACTGGATTGATCTTGCTCAGGATATGGATCTATGGCGGGCTTATGTGAGGGCGGCAATGAACCTCCGGGTTCCTTAAAAACAAGTAAGTAAGTAAATAAGTAATATTGTCAATTCTAATAGCTCTAGTATTAAATTTAAAAAGTTATGTATGGATTTCATAAAAATTAAAAAATGGTAAATTTAAATTTATATATTCTTATTGCGTAGTAGACATAACACAAATTGTATTATATACTACTTAATTTCAATTCAGGAATCCGCCCCTGAGCACGAGTTCTACTCTTTCAGGAGCGAGCTAAAGTTTTTCTCTATATATTATATTTTGTGTTACAATTATTAGCAAAATAAATAAATAAATAAAATTATATCAGTCAGTTGATGCTATAAATAAGACAACTTTAACTACTGATGTAGGTACAGATACAGAAATAAAATTTATAGCTTCCTTTTAGTATAAGTTTCATTTACAACACGCTGCGTATGTGCAGTAAACAAGAGCTCCTATATACGAGTATATGCTACTTGTGGACAGTCGTGCGAAATTGTTCCCTACATAAGGTGGACTCCCATCAAGACTCGCTTCAAATTTTAATACCGTATTCGTACATTGAAGATTTCCATGATATGACGTGACCGTGCTTGCATTGAAGCACGTGTAGGACATTTTGAGCATTTATTGTGAATTGTGAGTATATTTTATATTGGACCGAAGATTTATTTCATTGGCAATGTGTTACAGTGAATATTCGAGAAAAATTCGTTCTGGCACCAGGAATCGAATGCAGGACCTCTCAGCTATGCGCGCTGAGCGCTCTTTTCATCTGAGCTATGCCGAGACCCGATTCACGGTGCCGGCCGAACTTACCTCCTTTCTATCAATGGCCTATTGCCTGCATTTTAGACATATAAGCCATGTATGCAGGATTCTATATTTAAATGGCTTTATGGCCATTTCGATGCCAGTTTATTTATACGTATATGAGGCTTTGCCGTCCTCATTAAATAATCAAGGCTACCTATATGTAGTCAACATGTAGATACGTATTATTGTAGAAAAATATATATAATATTACAGTGAATACATTCTCTCCATTTTAAGTAAAATACAGGATGGAAGGGAACCTACTACATTAATTCACAGAGGTAATAGGTCAAGTCAATGCCAACAAGTTTTTCGATATGTTTAATAGTTTCGAGGCGGAGTGGGGATGAGTATAACTGCAGTCATCCATTCCGCAAGACTTACGAGAGGAGAATGTAAACAAAAACGTCTCATGAGATACGTTTCGATAAAATTACTGTACATTAGTAACACTTAACACATTACTTAACATTACTGTAAACTTAATTCGTTTTTAAATTAATTTATTTTTAATTTCTTCAAAGATAATAACTTAAATGGAGACTGAGTTACAGAATGTGTATTCGTAGGTTAATAATGTTATTTTGAGTTTACATCAAATGATGATGTGTGAAATGGACAGATAGAATAAGAAATGAAGCTGTATTAGAAAGAGTGGGTGAACAAAGAATGAAACTGATCAGGAAGAGAAAAACAAATTGGTTGGGTCACAGTCTGAAAAGAAACTGTGTGCTGAAGGATGCATTGGAGGAAGGAAAGGTAAATGGGAGAAGGGTTCTAGTCAGAAAAAGATAACAGATGATAGACGACATTAAGATAGCTATATGCGGATCATATGCGGAGGCTAAGAGAAGAGCAGAAAATAGAAAAGATTGGAGAAAGCGGGGTTTGAGTGGAAGTCTACCCTTGGGCAAAAAACTATGAACGAAAGCGTGCATTAATGTAAATGTGTTCAATTTCTGTAGTTGCATGTCTTTTTGTTAATAGGTGTACAATTTTGCAATATAAACTTAAAAAAAAAAATATGCATGTACTGCTTGGAGGAAATAAAATAAAATGTCTCATATTGTGAACTCATTTTGAATTTTAAGATTTTGTATCATTTATAATTTAGTTTAAAAAATTTAATTCAATATTACGGTTATGAAACTGCCATTTTGTACTCCAGTAAACGTTCAACGATGAATGGAATAAAAATTTATTTTTATAAACTCTGGGATTTATGATTTTTTTTTTTAAAGAGTCTCATATTCGGCACTTAGGTTCTCGTATTGAGCTCATGCATTAATTGAAAAAAAAATGGTAGATTTTTTATGTCTGGTTCAGCATCCAATACGTTTCAAACTATTAATAATAATAATCATCATCATCATCAACATCACGGGTTGAGCCGCTAGGCCAGTTCCGTCCGCATTAGAATTGTTTTCTCCAACGAAACCAAGGACGACCAACATTTCTCCTTCCTCTTGGAGCATACTGGAAAGCTTTCTTGGGGATTCGGTGATCCTCCATCCTTTCTAGATGTTCCATCCACCTATTACGTTGCTTTGTTAACTTTTGTGTTATTCCCTCTATCCATAATTCTCTTCTGATATCTTCATTCCTCTTGTGTTGTGATAAAGATTATCCCGCCACTGATCTTAGGAATTTCATTTCTGAGACTTCTAGTCGTCTTTTGTCCCTTTCTGTTAAGGTCCATGTCTCTGCTCCGTGAAGTAGTACTGGAAGGGCTACTGTTTTGTAGAGTTTTAACTGTGTTTCTTTCGTTGTTTTCTTCCCTAATCTCCGTCTAATTGTTCCACATATACCTTGAAATCTATGCATCTTTTCTTCCATATATCTTTTTTCCACATAAGAAATGTTGCATCCTAAATATTTAAAATTACTAACTTGTTCAATAATTTTGGAGTGAATAACTATTTTCGACCTTTTATGCTGCATCCCTATGAAAGCCATTGTTTTTGTTTTAGTGTGTGATATTTTTAAATTATAGCTTTTGGTTATTTTACTCAGTTTATAAGTTGCACTTTGGAGGTTGTATTCCATATCAGCAATCACCACTTGGTCGTCTGCAAAAAGAAGGCAATTTACAGGTTTTTCATCTAAGATAAAACCACAGTTTAAAATATTCAGCCAGTCATCAGTGGCTTCGTTAAGATATATATTAAATAAAGTGGTGATAGTGGGCACCCTTGTCTAACACCCCCATTAATTTCTGTTGTTAATTTACATAGACCTTTTCCTTTGTCAATGCAAATATTGGTACTAATATACATCCTACGTAATGTTCTTATCAGATGTTGTGGGTATGCTCTTTTCTCCATTATTTTCCATAATTTTGATTTCAAACTATTAATTATTTTAGGCTCGACCATGCCGAAATGTAGTAATTATACACCTGGTAGCAGCCCTTTTTATGGATCTCATTAAAGTACACCTATTCATTAAAGTTCAGGTGTTCCACCAATCAGAAAACACCATTATAGCAGTGTGAAAGCGCAAGTATCGATTATTCTCGGATATGCAATCGAAAGACAAGTAGCGAAACGTCACTGAGGCTGGAAATCCAATACTGTCGCAGAAGGTTATGTTCTGTTACTATAATAATTAGCGTTAATTGTAAATAATATTCAAATAAATTCAATTTGTCGTCTCGTTTTTCAATGTCTAAATCAATTTCAAGGTTATATCAAGATTAATGTTTATTTTACTCTCTAGATTACTTATATGAGGCGCTCAGAAGTCAACATGATTAACTCCACATTTGGTTATTTTACAGTTTCTAAGTTGGTAATGTATTAAATTGACCATATGTTTAGTGGTCAATGTGATTAACTTCATAGTTCAGTAAAAAGCCCACAGAATGCAATATTCTTCTTGACTACAACACAGAATCAATTATGTGTATTCAACTTTAACCTTGAATATCTCAAAATCTTTGGAAAAGGAGTTAATCATGTTGACTTCCGAACGCCTCATATCAAGGTCAATGACATTTGTTTCTAGGAAAAAATCAATACTTTCGCGTCTGCGCACATCTCACAATTTACGAGATATTGTACAAGGTCAGTTCCGCTCCTCAGTCAGATAAGAATAACATGAATACTTATGAATAATTTCAAGTTATAAATATGGTCGAGCATAAAAAGTCGTATGAAACTTGCCTATAATGGTAATTAAGACTTGCCTATAATGGTAATTGCGCTCGTTTCATAAACATACTCGCGTCTTAAATTACTACCATTATAGGCTCGTTGCATAATGTACTATTGTTTATTCTAACATTCACTAGTACAATACGAAAATACGTCTTTCCTGCCTTTATTAAACTACAGAGGTGTGAAAATTATTAGAATAATCTTAATTTTAAAGGTTTTTTAATAGTTCCTTCACAAATATTCATTGAATTGATGAATATTGGTATATAATATTACTATACTGATGTAGGATATATTTACTACTAACAATGCCGGAAAGCATTGCTGTACATCAGTATTTTTCTTATTTTACAATTGTTATGGGAATTCAGAAATTATTATATTATGTTGGCGGAATTGGAAACCTCAAAATTTAATCAAGAAATGCTTTAAACAAATTGTTCTTTGCGTTTACATTGTTGTGAAGGTTCAAATGAACGTATACATCTGTTTTGTGCATATAATTTTTATGTTTCCAATTCCGCCAACATAATATAATAATTTCTGAATTCCCATAACAATTGTAAAATAAGAAAAATACCAATGTACAACAATGCTTTCCGGCATTGTTAGTAGTAAATATATCCTACATCAGTATAGTAATATATACCAATATTCATCAATTCAATTAATATTTGTGAAGGAACTATTAAAAAACCTTTAAAATTAAGATTATTCTAATAATTTTCACACCTCTGTATAACTATGTGAGTAGATCGAGTCAGAAAACTTATCTTTTAACAAAATAAGTTTACACTGCGGTCTCGAATTAGCAGAGGGCTTGCTAAATCACTGAAGCAACTATTGCTAGAAATGAAAACAATTTTGGTGAATAGGTTTGTACTCGTATTATCTCTCGAAATTACGTGCTGAATCCGCTCCTGGAGTAAGTAATATAGTCCAAATGTTACGAAACAACTTGTTTATTTGTACACAGTATTAGTTTCTGCAAACAAGTGTGAAACTGAAATTGGATTTTCTATATTTATTCCAGATACCTGTGTACAATCCCGAGTACAATTGATTTCGTGTATATGGTTGTGTAATTGAATTTAAAACAAACAGGGGTACTGTTGTTTTAGTTGGGATTACATTTTGTATGGTTTTATTCCGCGCTCATTGCGAAATCTACTGAAAAAATAGTGGTGAATAATGGGCGCATAAATCTAATTTCTGTATGAACTTCGTGATTCAGCTGTAATCAATTGGCGCTGCATCTACTTCGGCCTCCTGAAACATTTTCTCTTTGTGCCCAATGCTGGCTTGCAGAATGCATGATGCTAGCAGGCATTACCTTGTCTTTGTGTCTTCGTCCTGCTGTACTTCCAGCTCCATTGCGACACAACTCGGAGCCGCTTGGATTATTAAAATGAATCCGGAGTTTCATTGTCAGAAAAGAGAATTTATGCCGTTTTCCCAAGTATAGAGAGAAAGTAGGGAAGTAACATATGAAGAGTGACATTAACAGATTTTGTTATGTTTAGGTCACTGAAATATCTAGTAGCTACCAGTAATTTAAAATTAAAATTTGTAAGTAAGAAATATGAGTACGTGCTTGAGCTATACAGGGTGATTCATTTCGGAAGACATAAAATAAAAACGTGATAAAATGAGAACTTGCTATTTATTGTTAAATAATTTGCACATGCATTCTAGAAGAATGTAATGGAGAAAAAAATGGGAGTATAAGGGTACAATACATCAGTTATTCATAGGTTTAAAAAAGGCATATGACTCGGTTAAAAGAGAAGTTTTATATAATATTCTTATTGAATTTGGTATTCCCAAGAAACTAGTTCGATTAATTAAAATGTGTCTCAGTGAAATGTACAGCAGAGTCCGTATAGGTGAGTTTCTGTCAGATGCGTTTCCAATTCTCTGTGGGCTAAAGCAGGGAGATGCACTATCACCTTTACTTTTTAACTTTGCTCTAGAGTATGCCATTAGGAAAGTCAGGATAACAGAGAGGGTTTGGAATTGAACGGGTTACATCAGCTTCTTGTCTATGCGGATGACGTGAATGTGTTAGGAGAAAATCCACAAACGATTAGGGAAAACACGGAAATTTTACTTGAAGCAAGTAAAGAGATAGGTTTGGAAGTAAATCCCGAAAAGACAAAGTACATGATTATGTCTCATGACGAGAATATTGTAAGAAATGGAAATATAAAAATTGGAAATTTATCCTTTGAAGAGGTGGAAAAATTGAAAAACTTGGTAGCAACAGTAACAAGTATAAATGATACTCGGGAGGAAATTAAACGCAGAATAAATATGGGAAATGCCTGTTATTACTCGGTTGAGAATCTTTTATCATCCAATCTGCTGTCAAAAAATCTGAAAGTTAGAATTTAGAAAAGAGTTATATTACCGGTTGTTCTTTATGGTTGTAAAACTTGGACTCTCACTTTAAGAGAGGAGCAGAGGATAAGGATGTTTGAGAATAAGGTACTTAGGAAAATATTTGGGGCTAAGTTATAGGAGAATGGAGAAAGTTACACAACGCAGAGCTGCACGCATTGAATTCTTCACATGACATAATTAGGAACATTAAATCCAGACGTTTGAGATGGGCAGGGCATGTAGCACGTATGGGCGAATCCAGAAATACATATAGAGTGTTAGTCGGGAGGCCGGAGAGAAAAAGACCTTTGGGGAGGACGAGACGTAGATGGGAGGATAATATTAAAATGGATTTGAGGGAGTTGGGATATGATGATATAGACTGGATTAATCTTACTCAGGATAGGGACGAATGGCGGGCTTATGTGAGGGCAGCAATGAACCTCCGGGTTCCTTAAAAGCCAGTAAGTAAGTAAGTATTCTAGAAAAATGAGAGTTTTGTTGAAATTAGACCTCAACACGCCCACCATTGCGAAGACGACACAGTTCGAATCTTGAGACTAATTCCTCCAATGTGTCGCCTAAAATCTCAGGGGTAACTGTCTTTATCAAAAGCTGAGAAAATCTTTGCTCTCAGATCATGAATATCCCTGGGTAGGTGTGCATATACATTATTCTTCACGAAACCCCAGAGAAAGAAATCGGGTGGTGTCAGTTCTGGAGAATTTGGAGGCCACATGCGGATTTTCACGTCCCCATATGTTTGCATTATGGGTATTAACTCAACCACTGACATGGAAGTTTGCTTCGTCCGAAAATACCCACCTATTCAAGAAGCCTTCTTCTCTCTCCATACGAATCGCATAAAATGGATGTAAATGTGAAGCGTTGTTGGTCATCAATCTCACGTAGTGCCTGAATACGTTGCATTCGGAAAGAGGATAGTGGAATAGTTAGGAATAGTTAGAAATATGGGAGAAGGGAAAAGGGAAAACAGCTGGGAATTTAATTGACATTAATTGGAATAAAATTTCATTGGAAAAATTGTTCTGGGACCGGGTATCGATCCCGGGATCATTCGCTTAGCGCACTAATGCTTTACCGACTGAGCTACCCAGGAACTACACCCGATACGCTCCCAATTTTTTCCTTCATATCCACACAACTCATCTTTGAGTGCTCACAAACTCTGTGTGGCTTGAATTGTGGTTTTCTGTTAACGTACCTACAGTGAAGTATATATTACACAAATGTAGCTTTCAGGTAAAGGTCCCTGTGAAGCAGACTGCATTTGCAGATTTGTATAATATACACGTTACTGTAGATACGTTAACAGAAAACCATAATTCAAGTCACACAGAGTTTGTGTGCACTCAAAGTTGGGTTTCTGACGTCTTGTCAGCTCACTTGAGTTGTGTGGATATAAAGGGAAAAATTGCGACGGTGTCGGTTGTAGTTCCTGGGTAGCTCAGTCGGTAGAGCATTCGTGTGCTAAGTGAAGGGTCCAGGATCGATTCCCGGCCTCGGAACAAATTTTTCCTTGAAATAATTCAAGTCTGCTTCACAGGGAGATTTACCTGAAAGTCACATTTGCATAACTGGAATTGATTTAGCAAATTGAGAGTGAAATATGTTTACGAAGTCGTCTCTCGCCAGTTCTTTTTAGTCAATATACTGTATAGAAAATGTTACTCTTTTTTAGTACTATAAGAATATGACAAAAATCTTATAACTAACAGAAAATTACACACTCTTCATGTAGCAGATGAGCAGGTTTATACCATATTTCCCATCCTCTCACCTTTTCTCCTCAAATTCATATCCCACATCTTCTTTACCATATTCTGTGCTTTTATTCTGTTACCTCCTCTGCTCTCCCACTGGTCCTCTCTTCACAGCAATCAAATTTATTCTAATGTCTGCTCCTCTACTCAGCTCAAATCAATAACTCCTTTGTTCTACTTTATTCTCCTGTCACATACAGTATTCTCCTGTTTAATTTTCTAGTCTGTTTTAATCTCCTGCCTTCTTCTCTATTCTACTTTTTTCTCCTGTAGCAATCAATATTATTCTAATGTTTGCTCCTCTACTCAGCTCAAATCAATAACTCCTTTGCTCTACTTTATTCTCCTGGCATCTACAATATTCTCCTGTCTAATTTTTTAGTCTGTTTTAATCTCCTGCCTACTTCTCTATTCTACTTTTTCTCCTGTAGCAATCAATATTATTCTAATGTTTGCTCCTCTACTCAGCTCAAATCAATAACTCCTTTGCTCTACTTTATTCTCCTGGCATCTACAATATTCTCCTGTCTAATTTTCTAGTCTGTTTTAATCTCCTGCCTACTTCTCTATTCTACTTTTTTCTCCTGTAGCAATCAACATTATTCTAATGTTTGCTCCCCTACTCAGCTCAAATCAATAACTCCTTTGCTCTACTTTATATTGCTGTCATATACAATATTCTCCTGTCTAATTTTCTAGTCTGTTTTAATCTCCTGCCTACTTCTCTATTCTACTTTTTTCTCCTGTAGCAATCAACATTATTCTAATGTTTGCTCCCCTACTCAGCTCAAATCAATAACTCCTTTGCTCTACTTTATATTGCTGTCATATACAATATTCTCCTGTCTAATTTTCTAGTCTGTTTTAATCTCCTGCCTACTTCTCTACTCTACATTTTTCTGCTGCAACAATCAACTTCATTCTAATGTTTGTTCTTCTACTCAGCTCAAATCAATAACTCCTTTGCTCTACTTTATTCTGCTGTCATATACAATATTCTCCTGTCTAATTTTCTAGTCTGTTTTAATCTCCTGCCTACTTCTCTATTCTACTTTTTTCTCCTGTAACAATAAACTTTATTGTAATATCTGCTCTACTCCTCTATTCTATTATATTTTCCTGTATTATTCTCTACTCCACACTACTTCTCGTCTGTAAATTCTATTTTCCTGACCATTTGTCCAATCTACTCTTCTCTACTCTCCTCTATTCTAGTCTACTCTACTGTTTTATTATCGCTCTGTTTTCCTCTAGTTTCGTACTTCATTTTGTATTTTTCTGTCTTCTACTCACAATGTCTTATAAACTATACTATTTTCCTCTCTTTTCTCTCTCTTTATTCAGTAGTCTACTCTATCTTTCGTTTGTCTGCTCTGTCTTACCAATAATCTCTTTCAAAATCTGGTCTTTTCTTCCCTTCAATCCTTCAATCTTATCTCATCCCGAAACTTCCACCCTCCTCCAATCGCATATCGTCACTTTCTCATCCTGTCTGTTCTTCTGTCTCCTCTTTCAACCTTTCCTCTCTTCTCTCCTTATAGTTTCCGTTCTTCTGTCCTTTCTACTGTCCCTTCTCTTTTCCTCACATCCCTCTTAGCCTCTCTTTCTCTCTTGTCCTTCCTTTCCTTTCTCTGTTATTTCCTCTGTTTCCTCTTTCCTCCTATTTTCTCTTCTTTGTATTGATTTCTTCTCCTTCTTTCACCTTTTCTACAAAATCTCTACCTTCGGTTCTTCTCTGTTCTCTCCACTTCTGTCATGTTTCTTCCCATCTCCTTTTACCTTTCTTTCCTTAATTCTCCTTCCCCTCATTTTTCCTTGTCACTCGACTACTCTCTTACTTACTGTACTCCAACCACGAGAAAGTCTCCAGAGAATGAGACGGAGCGGGGTGATGCTGTGAAAGAATGTTGATGTCATAAGATGTCCTAAGGTCACACACGTGGGTACTCGTATCTCTATTGGCTATCTCTCAAAGCACAAACAATAACACTGATATACACATTTTATATACCCTAGTTACAAAATTAGATAACGGTTAATTTCCTGGTCTTTTAATCCCTCCATACAGGAAATAACATATGCAGGAGAGCGCATGATTTTTAAACTGACGTTATAACTCTAATATTATCTATCTACTTCGCTCCGATAGATGACGCAATAGTAAGCATATTCCTTTCACGGTTTTTCTCCTGGTTGGAGAACAGTACGATCTTCTCCTTTTCTGTCCTGTCCAATCTTTCTCTGTCCTCTATAGTTCCTTTAGCTATCCTTCCCTTCTCCTTTTCTGTCCAACATATCTCTTATCCTCTCCTTCATTTCGTCCTCTTTTTCCTCCACTACCATTTTTTCTCCTTTGTACTGTACTACCTCCTATCCTCGCCTCTCCCTCCACACCGTCGGCCCAGTAGGTACTGTGTTGTATTTCTCTTTCCCCTCGACGCTGTGATGTTAACAAGGTGGCGCTACAAATTGCACCCCGGGCTTGTGGAAGACGTGTATAATTATGACACAAGACTAGCCGGGGTTGGGTGTTGGGAATTCTGAGGTCACAAGCAATCATGTCGTCAGCCTTGGTCATGGCAACAAGATGAGTGGGGCTGCACAATCACCGCCGTTAATCAGGCCGGACAAGCGACAGTGGGAGGGGCCCCCAGAAGAATGTGGGCGCATTAGCTCTTTGTAAGCGGGTTCGGATCCTTGTGGAGACCCTCTGTGTGGCTCACATTCCTGTGGGGAAAAAGCACTCTTACAGGGGTGTCTAAAGTTCGTTTCAAAACATTAATATTGTTGTGAATGTTGAAATGATCTGTTATAAATTAAGTTGAGGAACCTTTTACTTACACTTTTCAGCTGTAAATCGTTTGGAAAACTACTGATTGCTATAGCCCAATCAACAATGCCACCATTCTTTATATTAGCTCGAAATTTCGCTAGTTCATACCCGATTTAGGGCGATGTTTTATTGAAAAATCTATTTTCAAAAGTAGAACAAAATCACGGAGCCTAGTTTCCTAGCTATGACGCGTTAAATCTCAGTCTTTAATTTAATTTATTTAACTAGCTACCTAGCTAGTGAGTACAAATTAAAATTATAAAACAAAAATGTTTCTAGCCATTACCGTAAGAACCACGCTTGTGTACGGTGTGGTCTTAGCTATTAATATAACATAACATTTACAAAGACAGTTTACTAAATACAGTAATTAACTTAATTGAAACTAATAAATAACACACAAGAGCAAAAAAAAAAAAAGAGAGAGAGAGAAGAGAAAGAAAAAAGAGAGAAAAAACTAATGTTGTGGAATTTAATCGATTAATCGATCAATTTCTGTTGTAAGATTAATCGATCAAAAGTATTTAATCGAATAATCGAGTCAATTAAAATTAATCGGTTGTAGTTGGTATTAATTATTATTTTGTTAATACATACTCATACTAAATTTCCGACGATATTTCCCTCTGGGAAATTGCTTACTTAAAAGCACAATAGTACTGTTATTTTCTAACTGTAAACCAGGTAGCGAAGGGAAAATCTTTGCACAGGCACTTTAGAAAGAGATGGAGATATGGGGACAGTGACCTAGTCTACCTCTGTTGTAAGTTGAAACAATGCGAAACCCTTATTCAGTTTTATGGTTTTCCAAGAAAACGTCCTAACATATGAAATAGATACTTTTCTGAGATTCGTCCCCCTCATCCCTTATAAAATAGCCATGTCTACACTGTGTGCAAGTGAGAGCGTAACTACCTTCTCTGTCTAAAATCTGGTAATTCGATTACAATAGGGCCAGTCTTCTGTTTCGACCGCTGTACTTTTGCAGTTGCAGTTTCTGTACTGAGTTTGTATATGAAGGTTGTGTGTTTAGTTTGATAAAAAAAAGCACTTTTCTGTGGTTTGTTAAAAGTATAAACTCCATTATGTCATATGAGAATTTGAAAGGTAAACTCGTTGAAACATTTGGATTTATATTGAACGATCGTGGAGAAGTGCTTGGCAGAAAAAAGGTTTTTCGTGTATAGTGATGCAGGAAACATTGTTACTAAAGTAGAGCAGCACTTAATTCGGAGCATGTGAATGCACTCACATGTTTAAAATCATATTAACTAGGTGAGACTTCATACTTTTTGTTATTTATGTTTGTCTGAAAAATTCTCGGAAAAATTATCACAATAACTTATAAGCCTCATAATAAATAAGTTAATAAGTAATGAAAATAGTTTTTTTGTAATATAACGATAAAATATATACAGATATAGAACATTTAAAACTTATGCTTATCACTGAACACAAGTTAATAATAATTGTGTATTACAGTATATTAAAACATTTCTTCAACTCGATTAAATTGAAATAGTTAATCGATTAAATATTTTGATCGATCAACAGCACTAAAAACACATTTAATATAAATTGACAATCAGACAGAAGCCAGTGATATTCAATAAAAATATGAATATAGTCGACAGAAATAAAAAGATAAAAATACACACATTTGTTAATATTATATATCATGAATAATTTTATAAATTTCTTTTTTAAGGATTCAATTTCAAAATATTTCAAATTTGGAAAATGGTTTGTAATTTCATTATAAAGTCTTGGGCGAAACTAGCACCATGTTTAAGAGCTGCACTTGAATGACATTTAGGCTCAATTAATGGGAAAATAGACTTTTGTCTTCGAGTAAGGTATTCAGGTCGATTAGATTTTTTATGTTTTATTTTATTTGTGTGATAGTAAGTTAGTAAACTATGTTTATAAATTTCTTCAGTAGTTAATACTTTAAAACCGGTATAAATTAAATTTGTGGGGTAATCCATATTTTTGGTTAACCAAATTTTTATTAATCTTCTGTGTAATAAAATTAAAGGATCAAGTACAGATAATGCTACTCCACCCCAATTTACTATGCCATAGTGGAGGGGTTCCCAACCGGTGTGTCGCGAAATTTTGGAATTGAAAAATAAATTTTATACCATCCAGAAACCAATTTTCTATTTACAACGAAATCGTTGATATGGTACATTTTATTTTGAGCGAGACTTTACCAATGAAATGTGAAGATCTGCAACAATGTTCAGTTCATTTTTTCTGCGTGGCGAAAATTCGAATGAAAGTCCACACCTACAACAATGCTTAGTAATTCGTTTACTCTTCCCACTTAGTAATAAACAGAGTTTAGAATCGTCAGAACATATTGGTCAGTTTCAGTATATAGTACATGTGAGCAGATGTTAAAGCACTTTTGATAAAATAGTCGCACTATATAGACTTTATCATGGACAAATTTTTAATTCGAAAAAGACAATCTGAATCGAGTTCTGGTTAGATGACAGCAGTGCTAATTCAAATAATGTGAGCGAAAATTCCCTCAGGGTTCACAAAAACGTACTGCGTTTCGTAAATATAGCGATGAATACTTGCAATATGGTTCTAAGTGGCGTGGAGATGAATATAAACAAAATTCCGAGTGTCTTATATGCGGAAATGTTTTGTCAAATCATTCGATGGCTTCTAAGAAACTTGAAAGACATTTAGAACTGTTCGAAGTCATTGTGACTGGTTGTTATTATTATATTAAAGTTCGGTAAAGTGTGTCGTCAGTCAAAAAAGGTTAGGAACCACTGCGATATTGTATTAGGACCTAATGATTGTACTGAAGCTAAAAATACTATTTCCAATGCCTCCTTAGTTATAAAATTTCGAAGTATTATGAATTTATAAATTGTCTTTCTTATACTTGTACACATAAAATAAATTTGTTTATCACAATTCGAAATTGGTGATCCACCGACGTTTAATTAAGGAGCTGGGTACCCCTAGATATCATTTAACCCTGAAGATGAGGGAGATGAACATCCTCGAAACGTCACTCATGACCTGGCTGGAAGCCCGAAAAAATTTCGAATTGTCACGTCGCCAGGAAAGCTTCAGTAGTTATTGTTTATCACAATAAATTTGTTGTTTGAGAGGGTTACAAGCGAAATTCCTGGCCAGCTATTCTACGCCTCATCGATTTTCCTATTTTCTCCGTTATTTTACAATAAATTTGCATATGATTCCACAGAATGTGTCGTTAAATCTTAGGCATTTCTTACAGGCAAAGTGAAAAAAATTAGAGACAATTAGGACGAAGACATGAAGTAAGAAAGCTGAAGTACCTCTGAACTTGAGGAAAGTACCAGCCAACGAAGTACAAGTAAAAATAGAGTTAATCGGGAGGAGATAACTATCGGGGGAAGATGCTTACTTCTTTGTAGTTTCACATTCTTCCCAGAGAGAACGCCACGCGCATGTCTTCATGATCACTGAGACAGTTGAATGTCTGTAGAGTGGAAGCTAACTCATTTTGCCACGTGTTATTGTTATGAAAAGAAGAAAAGCAACAAAACAGCCCATTTTTCTGCTATAAAGTAATTGCAAATGTATGTTACAATTTTAATACATCCTTGAATTCGTAATAACTGTCTAATATTTCTAATGGATATTGTAGTAAAGGTTCTAAAGTTTATGTTGTTAACAACCAACGACCTTGTTCCGCCATCTGAAGTTGCGTCACATTACTAGGCATCTTACCCCGATACTTGAGGAAGATGCTCAATTTTTTCGGGGGTAAGATGGCAATTTTTTTATGCAGTTTTATTTTTTTTTCTGTTTTCTTGCAGGGAATGCGTAAATATTACGTAAGGTCCTCTGATAGAAGTCAGTGGATTAAGGACAGTCCCAAAGTGCGATGGAACATGTTAGAAAAGGGGATATGAACTGTTTTAGAGCATCGCAACATACGGGATTTTCTTCCGTATCCTTAAACGCCGCCTAAAAAGAATGACAAAAAAGTATACTGGATTGAATTCATTGTATACAAGAAGTGATTTCACGAGTCTTGCACACAGCAATAAAATATGTGCAATGTCTGTGTTGCTAAGTAGTGATAAACGAGTGAGAAAGTGTCAATGAGCTTCAGATGGTCATTTTTTATATGTACATGTATCAAACCAAGTTCAGGTAAAATACATATATCAGTAACTATGTTAATTGTATTTGACATCTTACCCAACTATCGAGGAAAGATGCCTACAGTGCAGATAAGAAGAAAACCTGTATCTCTAAACAAGGTAATTAGTTTTTTCTGTTTTGTACCAAAAATATAGTTTCAAAATACCTTCCAGGCTTTGGTATTTCAATATGAAATTCAAAACTAAATGAAAAGTATCTTAAATTTTCAATCAAATAAAGAGTGAGGCATCTTCTACCGATCCACTCTATCTTACTGATCGGAATGAGGATTTATTTTTGACACGTTCTCTGAACCATGAGGACAAAATGTTTTTATTAATACCATTTACCTTGTACACAGGCTTTATTGTTCACTTCAAAGCTACCACAAGCTTCTGTCGCGCCGTCTCGCTTTGAGAATGATGATCAGCTCTGATGCAATTGGTGTGATTGCGTATTTGAGGAGGGTTTTGCGATGATCACGTAATTGCTTCTGAACGATAGGATAATTGCTGCGAGGATATTGAACCGCATAATGTAAACACATGAATGGTTGATTGATTAATTAATGCTAGGTTCTGGGATCTCAGACATAGGTCGCCATGTTCCATTTTGAACGTAGGGATGGCAGAGTCGTAATGTGCTGCCTGAGCAGTAGAGATACCCTGTAATCGATCTCGTAGGAATAGTTACTATCTTTTCTCAGCCTTTTATATAACATAACATAATAGGATATAATGTGATATGTGACGTGATGTGATGATATATAGGATGTTTCCGAGGTGGTTTTACAAAGTTTCAGGGATAATGACGAAGGGCACATGTATCAATTTGAGATCAGGAACCATGGTCCGGAAATGACTGAATCGAAAGTTATAAGCAAAAATAGTTGTGTGGAAATGGAATTGTAATTTGGCACCACGTGCCCTTCTTCCCTTAACTTTTGGAACAGTCGTGGAAAAATAATACGGGCCGGATGTCTCCTACGTGGGTACTTGCCTCAATGCAATCTGTGAGCTTGTCTACTGTTCCCATTGGCTCATCCGTATTCGAAAATCATGCCTGCTTATTCCGCTCTCATGTACTCCTCCATTTCACTAGCACTTATCGACTGTACACTGTAACTTGTACACATACACTGCTGTCTACAGACGTGCATATCAGGAAGACCGACCATGTCTGTTACACATTACGCTATCTGCATTGCTTTAGTGTAGTTTTCTGTCCCCATCCCTCAGACAGCGCACTGAATGGAATACTGTAAGTAGACAACGTAAACAACGTCAGATGAATACAGTATGTGTTAGATGTACAGATAAATACACACAAATAAGGTGTACAGAGGAATAAAATTATTTCATTTCCACAGAACTATTTTTGCTTGTAAATTTCGACTCGGTCATTTCCGGACCAGGGTTCCTTATCTCAAATTGATACATGTGCCCTTCGCCATCATCCCTGAAAGTTTGTAACACCACCTCGGAAATACCCTATATAGGCCTATAAGGGCGGAAACATATACCAGGCAAGGGAAAAGTGATCAAGGAGAAGAATGGTCATTAGCTTGCAGACTTTCATTCAATCCTGAATAAATGGAAAAACTATTTGGACAATTACTAAATGTACCTAGGCCAAATAGAAATTATCCGGACAAAATTCAAATACCAACTGCTGATCCATTTATACCCGAACCCACACTTTCTGAAGTAGAAATTGCGATAGAAAATGTGAAAAAATTACAAGTCTCTAATCATCGATCAAATTCTGGCAGCATTAACAAGCGCATTATCAAGCGAAATTTATAGTAGAGACAGGATTTTAAAGGAAAAATTTTTCATCAAAAAAGGATAAAAAAGGGAAAGTTATAGTCAAAAAAGGGACTTGAAAGAAGGACTATATTACTCCCCAAAACACACTTCAGCACATTCACGGATATACAGTACATGGCACATACAATCTTACGTTTATCTCTTCACAACATAAGGAAAGTGTTGTATTTGATATAGTCAAAAAAGACTATATTACTTCCTCAAAAGGGTGTTATTTTATTTGAAAACAGACTTCAGCACATTTATGAATACACGTAGGACACACAAACTTACATTTATCGCTTCACAACATAAAGAAAGTGTTGTATTTAATCACAATCAACATTTCAATATGTTGCAATATGATTCTACCTCTTTGAACGCAGAATGTCTTTATAAACAGAAAATGACCTCTCACCAGCAACTAAAACCAGAAGTGAAAATTTTCTTTTTATCCTGAACTCTAAATCAGCACACTTATTAGTTTTTCAATGTCTGGAATCAGAAGAAAAACGATATTTATTTTCGTTTGCTCAGGAAGTCATAGGCCTATCGGAAAAAAAAAATACAAGAAAACTATCTAAATGTTTACGATATTCTGTCACAAAAGGACCAAAATAAGAGTTGTTTAAAAAAAAAGAGAAAAAAGGGAATATGGACTAAAAAGGAGAAGAAGGGAAGTCGAAACCACACAATTTGGTCGATGGAAGATATTTTGAACATCGTAATTAACTATTCCAAGTTGCATGTTGAAATAAAAAAAGGGGATTCCCTTTAAAATCCGGTCTCTATTTATAAGCTTGTACTTGCTATTTGGGAAAAGGAAATTGTACCAGAACAATGTAAGAAGTCCACAATTGTACCCATTTTTAAGAAGGGGGTCAAAACTGACTGTAGTTACTTTCGAGACACAAGACTTTTGTTGACGTCGTACAAAATTTTGTCCAATATTCTTTTGAGATGATTAACTCCATATGTAGATAAAATTGCTGGGAATCATCAGTGTGGTTTGAGGAGTAATAGATGGACTATCGATTATATACTCGGTTAAATAAGTTTTAATATTATTATTCTATTTGGTATTCCCAAGAAATTAGTTCGATTAATTAAAATGTGTCTCTGTGAAACGTACAGCAGAGTCCGTATAGGCCAGTTTCTAGCTGATGCTTTTCCAATTCATGCGGGCTAAAGTAAGGAGATTCATTATCACCTTTACTTTTTAACTTTGCTCTATAATATGACATTAGGAAAGTCCAGGATAACGGAGAGGATCTGGAATTGAACGGGTTACATCAGCTTCTTGTCTATGCGAATGACGTGAATATGTTAGAAGAAAATCCACAAATGATTAGGGAAAACACGGAAATTTTACTTGAAGCAAATAAAGCGATAGGTTTGGAAGTAAATCCCGAAAAGACTAAGTATAAGATTATGTCTCGTGGCCAGAATATTGTACGAAATGGAAAATAATATGAAAATTGGAGATTTATCCTTCGAAGAGGTGGAAAAATTCAAATATCTTGGAAAAACAGTAACAAATATAAATTACACTCGGGAGGAAATTAAACGTAGAATAAATATGGGAAATACCTGTTATTATTCGGTCGAGAAGCTTTTGTCATCTAGTCTGCTGTCAAAAAATCTGAACGTTAGAATTTATAAAACAGTTATATTACCTGTTGTTGTGTATGGTTGTGGAACTTGGACTCTCAGTTTGAGAGAGAAACAGAGATTAAGGGTGTTTGAGAATAAGTTTCTTAGGAAAATATTTGGAGTTAAGAGGGATGAAGTTACAGATGAATGGAGAAAGTTACACAACGCAGAACTGCACACATTGTATTCTTCACCTGACATAATTGGGAACATTAAATCCAGACGTTTAAGACGGGCAGGGCATGTACAGAGTGATTTATATAGAACTGACACATTTCTTTCTTTAATTATTCCGTTGGAAATTCATTCAATGACCCAATTTTAGCACCAAATTAAGCAGAATGTTCTGGAGTTTCGATTCCTTGTCACTAGATGCGCAGATGTTTATGTCTTATTCCTATTGTTGGCAGCACTAAATGCGCAGGTGTTTATGTTTTATTCCTATTGTTGGCAGCTGTTTTCGACATTTTGTGTCAACGAAAATGATTAAATCAACGACTCTTCCTTGTGAAGCAATACTGGATTACGAATTCAATTACAGCTACTCAAAGGGCATACCAGAGAAAATTTGGTGTTCGCAATCCTCCCAAAAGAAACACAATACTGGGACTGGTAAACAAATTGGAAACAACTGGATCTCTGGAGAGTGAAAAGTGCAAGCATCGTTCATCTAGGCTTCCCACGGTTGTTGTTGACGTAAGAGCACGACTGGAGCAGTCACCCAAAAATTCATTAAGACGTTTGTCGCAGGAGACAGGGTACACCTACTCAATGCGTCAGGGTTAGTTGTTCATCAAAGAACCAGATAAGGATAAAAGAGTTATTGTCGTTGGTTTGTTCATAGGGTTACGGTTGTTCATCAGCTACAGGAACCAGATAAGGATAAAAGATTGAATTATTGTCGTTGGTTTCAGACGTTCATTGTGCAAAATCCTGCCATATTGTCCAACACATGGTTCACAGATGAAGCATGGTTCCATTTATCCGGTTATGTGACGACCGAATAATTTCCAGGAACCTGTGGCCACCGAGATCTCCGGATTTGACAACGCCGGGCTTCTTTCTATGGGGTTACTTAAAAGACAGGGTTAACGCCACACGTCCCCAGACATTGGACGATCTGAAGCACAACATCACACAGGAGATTCAAACGAACAACAGAGTCCTCCAACGAGTGGCCAGTAACATGGAACGACGTGTTGAGTTATGCCTTATGCAGGATGGAGGACATTTTCAACATTTGCTATAGAGGTAAATAATCTCCCAAAATTCCTCTACATTTTAGGTATAATAAGTTGTCGCTAGCACAATTCGTTTTGAAACAATTAATGAAAAATATGTGTCAGTTCTATATAAATCACTCTGTAGCACGTTTGCGCGAATCCAGAAATGCATATAGAGTGTTAGCTGGGAGGCCGGAGAGAAAAAGACCTTTGGGGAGGCCGAGACGTAGATGGGAGGATAATATAAAAATGGATTTGAAGGAGGCGGGGTATGATGATAGAGACTGGATTAATCTTGCACAGATAGGGACCAATGGCGGGCGGTAATGAACCTGTGGGTTCCTTAAAAGCCATTTGTAAGTAAGTAAGTAATATGTCAAAGAATAACCCCCTGAAATTAATGATATTATTTACGGATTAATCTGTATATTTTCCCCTTGTCCACTTCTTCTTTTTCTTTTTTTCTTTCTCTTCTCTTCAATTCCCCACTCCTGACAACACATCTCGTATCTTCTTATCCCCGTCTGTGAGCCCAACTGCACGCACATTCCACTCTGCAGTCAGTTTCCATTACCTCGTGGTTACCATGGTGACCGCAACAAGCCCTGCCTGGTCATTTCGGCGGTCTTCCCAGCACATGTGCCCGCGGCTCTGGACGCATCTGCTGCAGTCGATAACTCTGATATCTGCATTTCCACATACTTAGAATAGAAATCACTGCCCTTGGAAATTGTCACGGTTTAAGAAGGGAATCAGACCGCTTAAAGAGGAGCATACATCACTGAAGTCGATGCTTATTTAATAGTGGTTAGTCGCCATTTATAATAAGTCAGGAAATATTAATGTTAGGTCGTTTTATACAAATGGTAGATACTCTGTGATCACATTTTGAGTTTTCAATCTGATAGTAAACGAACTTATTCTCCGGGCGCGCGGAAGCAATAGGACTACGTCGCAAAACTTACGGATAGTTGTGTAACATTAATTCAATACAATACAATTGAGGGGTGCTCTGCAATAACAAGGTATGTGTAAGAAGTGGGTTTTTGGCAGTAAGTAAAAGTAACTTTGTTTTCATTAACAAAGAAAGGCCTTTGCAAATCTGCGTTTTTGAATTAATATTATTAATAGTTTATATGTATAATTTTCATGTATTATTCGTCAAAATCTCGTTATTGAATTTGTTATTTTGGTTGCACGTTTATGAATCACACGGAGGCCGGTCGAGAGAGCCAGCAGCTTCGGAGGGTCGCCTGTAGAGCGATCTGAAAACCAGAAGAAGTAACGAAATGATGAATGAAAGGATGATAGGGAGGAAAGGATGTGGCGAAGATGAGTGGGGTTCCAATCGCCTGATAAAGTTATCTGATATTCATCCATAGGAGTGAGGGAAAAGCCTCAAAAAAACCTCACCCAGGCAACTCGTTCCGACCGGGGATCGAACTTGGTCACATTGGGTTCAGAGTTAGACTCGATAACCCCTCAGCCACTACGGTGAACAAAATACGTAATTAATTAATGTTTTCGTACGTTAGTTACAATATGATTAGCATGAGTGATATTTAACGATGCTTTGCCTTAAGTGATTCCTTTGTGTAAGTATTACATCTTTTCGGAAGTATAAAATAGGGCAGGGTGTTTATTGTGATCTGATTAAATTACAACGCGCATCGTGGCTATTAACAAAGCTTATTTTGAACACATACATCAATTCAAGTCACAATTATTATCCAGAAAAACAAAAACAACTTTGTGCAAAATATTGGTAATACCAATATTAACTTAAACCGTTGAAACATACATTCTAATGAAAACATATTAAAGAAAACTGGTTTCAATTTAAAAGGAGATCCAACGTATGAAAAGGGACATTGGCGAAAGCATTTATATGAAGTATAACGATGATGAATCAGTTGTATCTATACAATAAAAGCAGTCAAATTAAGACGGACATGGTAACTAGCTCGTATCAAACAACTGGCTTTTTTTAAGGAACCCGGAGGTTCATTGCCTCCTCACATAAGCCCGCCATCGGTTCCTATCCTGAGTAAGATCAATCCACTCTCTATCATTATATTCCACCTGCCTAAAATCCATTTAAATATTATCTTACCATCTAAGTCTCGGCCTCCCCAAAGGTCTTTTTCCCTCCGGCCTCCCAATTAACACTCTATATGCATTTCTGAATTCCCCCATACGTGCTACATGGCCTGCCTATCTCAAACGTCTGGATTTAATCTCCGTAATTATGTCAGGTGAAGTATACAATGCGTGCAGTTTTGTGTTGTGTAACTTTCTCCATTCTCCTGTAACTTCATCCTCTTAGCACCAAATATTTTGCTAACCACCTTATTCTCAAACACCCTTAACCTAGTTTCCTCTCTCAAAGTGAGACTAGCTCGTATCGGTGAAACTATTTGTACACAAAAAATTTTTCCGTTTCGCTTTTCAAAATCTTTCCTTATGATGATCCGTAATGTAGCTAAGAATCGTTGGATATCTCTTCTTCTAAAACATGGCATAAAAATCTCACACCACGCTGATTACCATGAGAGTAGGAAATCGTGCTTCTTTCAGGAAGAATAAAAAAGTCAGTCGAAACCTCAACTTTAAAATTCAATGTCTTAGTAAGGAGATTATTAAAAAATTTAATATTTATAGTCCCGTCGCTCTAATTTCCGGCAGCCAATCGCGTTGCAGGTCGGCTACATTTAAACGTGTGCGTCTTGTGATTCGCTGATTCATTTCTTAAGGCTCGTTAAATACTTAATATAATCTCCCGTCATTTTCGCTCTTTAGTTGCCGTTCGCAGAGACCACACGAAGACGTTATTTGCCGCTCAATTATTTGCTGAATTACAGTGCGTTTGATTTATTATCATAAGAGTTACGACATGATAATGTTTGACGGTGTTGCAAATAGATTCCTCGTATGGTAGCTCGGCAACGTAAGAACAAAAATGTCGAACGATACTACCTACCTAGACTTTATAGAGCCTTCACTTTCTAAGACGTAAGCAAAGAGGCGGAGTCACGCCGGAAATAACAGCGTCGGGACTATAGTATTACGTATGAGAAAAGAAAGAAATGTTGAAATCGTTAAACGTAATGACGACAATAATGGTAACGATAACAGAATCATTTCGGTTTATATGATAATAATTAAATAGAAAGTTACCACAAATATGAAAAAGCAAGGATGTAAAAACTAAATATATTTGACGGATTCAAAACCTCATGATCCTAGCTCCGCTATATACAGTGCCACAATACCACGACCACTCAACCACACTAAAGGATTCGTTAATTAAAATTCCTACGATTTCACGTTAACTATGCATGTGCACAAAACGTTGTTAGCTGATTTTCACGAGTAATCCCTCATCGAAGCTACGACCGCTAGAGCCGAAGCTCGGCGGTAATGACGTTAATACTGCGAACTCCCAGCCAGCTACAATACCACTCTTTATTTATTGTATATTAGCTTACTTAGAACTTCTCTTTAAAATGCTTTAATAAGGGAAGGTAATCCATGATAATGCGAATGGAAAAGTATACTGTCTGTGACTCAGTAGAAGACGAGAGCGGACTGAGGAGGAAGGGATGTGAATAGATAACGTACGACAACACGTGCAATATTTGTACTGTAGTAAGCGGAAACATTAGGTCTCCTTCTGTTCAACTTAGCTTTAATTTCCATACGCATTGTTACTCATGTTTCCTGTACGAGTAATAACCTGGCTACTGGGATGCTTATCTGAGCGATGTTTATAATAATCAACAGAGATAGTCAAGAAGGTCACATTCTTTCCGCTCCTCTTCTCCTGAGTAACGGACAGTAGGTCTATCGAAATATTATGAACTAAAACCTATCTAGAATGTACAACATGTATTACATATTTCTTTTCTACTTATTGTTATGGAGAAGTAATAGTATTGTTTTATTTAACGTCATTTTCATCTGCTGCGTTTCTGTACAAATGTGTCTTGAAATTCAAGTGGACAGATTTTATCTGAAAACTCTTTTAATAGAGACAGGGTTCTGTTAAATGTCCTATACTACGCATATCTAGAATAATATAAGATCTACAGCTTTACTTTTCTTCCAAAGAAGCGTTGCTTAGAAATGTATATCATCCTTTAAAACATATCGTCCTCGACCAGGTTTCTATTCCCGAACCTCGAACCGAATGGTAAATGCAACACCATCGAGGATTACCATATGAAACAGTAGTATGGTGGTGGTACTGGTAGTGGTGATGGTAGTACTGGTGGTAGTAGTAGTAGTAGTAGTAGTAGTAGTAGTACTATTAGTAGTGTATGTATGACTGTATGTATTTATTCACACTGTATTTGGGTATATACCCGTTGGCAATGGTAACTAATTACACTCAATAATGACAATTAATAATAAACACAACTAATTAATAATTAATAATAGTAATAATGATAATAAGGAGCATTCTAAATTATTTGAAACACGATCGCTTAAAATAACATTTAAAGTAAATCTAATTTGTATCTTAAGCCTAAGTTCGAACTAAGACCCACGAGTGTGATAGGTTCATACCTAGACAAGTACCTTTCGGCACTACACTTAGACTACAGTATTTTGCTGTCAACTCACTATTACTACTACTAGTAGTGGTAGTTGTGTTAGTGAAAGTGGTAATTGTGTTTACTGAAAGTGGTAGTTGTGTTAGTGAAAGTGGTAATTGTGTTAGTGAAAGTGGTAATTGTGTTAGTGAAAGTGGTAATTGTGTTAGTGAAAGTGGTAATTGTGTTAGTGAAAGTGGTAGTTGTGTTAGTGAAAGTGGTAATTGTGTTAGGGAAAGTGGTAATTGTGTTGGTGAAAATGGTAGTTGTGTTAGTGAAAGTGGTAGTTGTGTTAGTGAAAGTGGTAATTGTGTTAGTGAAGTGGTAGTTGTGTTAGTGAAAGTGGTAGTTGTGTTAGTGAAAGTGGTAGTTGTGTTAGTGAAAGTGGTAATTGTGTTAGTGAAAGTGGTAGTTGTGTTAGTGAAAGTGGTAATTGTGTTAGTGAAAGTGGTAATTGTGTTAGTGAAAGTGGTAGTTGTGTTAGTGAAAGTGGTAGTTGTGTTAGCAGAGACCGGCAAACCCTTTTTCAGGACTGCCCATACTCGTTTTACTCCATGAGTGGGCTAACGCAAGCTACCACTCGCCTGCCTTCAACCTTCCCTCACAAGCAGACAGGCACTGTTGTTGCACGTGACGTCAAACAGTCCTATTAGTAACTCGAAAGGACTGTTGTGTTTTGCCGATCTGGGTCAGACTGTGCTGCTTTCAGATGCATGATAAATGTCAACCAAATCATTCAAACCTGATAGGAAGCATACAGATATAGACAAAGTACTGAAAACTTAATTTGTTGTCTTCTGAAACGTACGTTAATAAATACGAAGGAAACTATTTCTTGTCAACATAAAATCCATTATATGCCAACAGTTATTATAAATTACTTGCACTTTCCTTTTCATCGTACTAATATAAATTTAATGCGAACCATTCAAACTTTCAGCTTCATAAATAAAAATAAATCTGTCCCTCAGAAGTTAAATAGCAAATCAATATTCTGAAGAACAAAAACTTTTTTACATTTTACAGGTCTTCATGAGACTTTTAATTGTTGATAAGGAAAAAGTTAAAATGGAATATTTTCCTATAATAGTTGTATTCATAACAAATTGTTACCAATATTCCTTTCAACATATTATTTTCTTCCCTTCCCTTCCCTTCCCTTCCCTTCCCTTCCCTTCCCTTCCCTTCCCTTCCCTTCCCTTCCCTTCCCTTCCCTTCCCTTCCCTTCCCTTCCCTTCCCTTCCCTTCCCTTCCCTTCCCTTCCCTTCCCTTCCCTTCCCTTCCCTTCCCAACTAGTCACAAGTTAGATACACTTTGCAGGAATATGAAATGTATAATATTGTCTTATTATTTTACGAAATTTTGTAGCACAATAAAATGTAAAACTTCGTTTCTTTAATCAAGAATTATCTGTTGTTATTTCTTGAGTCAGATACACTTTGTAGAATAACGAAATGTATAATATTTATCTTATTATTTTATGAAATTCTGTAATGCAATAAATTGTAAAACTATATTTCTTTAATCAAGAATTTTCTGTCGTGTTGGACCATAAAATGAAAATTTTTAGAAGTATCTAAGTAGCCAACGAACTTAGAGTTCAAACTAGTACTGTTTCTTCTTAATCAGCGTGGACTGGCTTCCGTCAATGCAAGTCACTCTATAATACAAGCACACATACAGGCTTTCTCAGGTCCCGCCTGGACTGGCTTATAAAACCCGGGCTGAATGGGCCAGTCTTAACTTTTAACTTGCTTTCTAGCTTCACCGGAAGCCAAGCCTGACGACAGGCAGTTACAGGCGTGAGTCTTGTCTTATTTGCCGGTGTCTAGTAGTTAGCTTTGGACGTACGAGTATTTGGAATAGTGCCACCGGACAAGTTAATACGCACCTGACATTTAATCAATTCCTGTACACAGAACTGTATTAGCTTTCGGCTTATTTTATTATTTGTGTTTGAATTTTTTTAAAGAATTTTAGATAAAGGTGCAAATAGCCATAGTAGCTGACGCGCCCTTTTTAAACCTCATTAACTAATAATAATAATAATAATAATAATAATAATAATAATAATAATAATAATAATAATAATAATAATAATAATAATAATAATAATAATGAATGGCTTTATTTAACCTGGTAGAGTTAAGCCCATAAAAAAGGTCTTCTCTTATACTCAACCAGGATTAAAACTTGCTTACACAGTTGAACATAAAACTGGATCAGAATTAAGTAATTACATACTGATACATAATGAGATCAAAGAGGTAGTTACATAAAATTTATCCCATAAAATAAAAATAAACATAGTGAAATACATATTAATTTGTTAGAATCAAATACGAATCACATAAACCTGAGCCACAATAATTTATCAAAACAAGGCACAGAGTTTCTGGGATAGCCGATAATTCAATTTAAAAAAATGTACACAGTAAAAATAAAAATAAACACATTAGTATACATATTAGTATTAGATTACAATTAAGTAGGATTTACGAAAATAATTAAACCAGAAACCAAGATGAAACAATTGAATAAAATGTACACAAAAAATAAATTAATAATAAAAAACAACACAGTGGGATACATATTGGCATTAAGTGATAAATAAACACTATTTAGATAATAAAAATAAGAAACATAGAAGTTAAGAAAAAAAAGTAAAAATAAATACAGTGGAACACATTTGCAACACGTTAGGTCTGACAACTCATCATAAGATATTTTTCTAATTTACATTTAAAGGAAATTATAGTTCGGCAGGCCTTGACTTCAGGCAAGCAGAGAATTCCAGTGACGAGAAGTAGCAACAGTGAAAGATGAAGAATAAAGAGATGATGTGTGGAGTGGTATTTCTAGCGTGCTATCGTATTGTGACCGAGTATTTAAGTTATGATACTGAGAAAGACTGTGGAATCGGACAGATAAGGAGTAGAGGTGTGCAAAATTCGGTATAAGAGAGAAAGGGAATGTAACTTTCTCCTCTCATTTAACCTGAGCCACAATAATTTATCGAAAGAAGGTATACCTGATGAAATGTGAAGTCGGTAGTAGCGGACATTACAAATGAAACGAACACACGCATTATGAACACGTTGCAGTTTCTGGGATAAATCCAGTTGAAGTGATTAAGGAACCCGAGATCACTTCATTCAGAGTCACAGGAGGAAGGTTGAGCTTATTAATATCGGGGATTAATCTTTTATTCGAAAATAAGATGGCCTGTGATTTATCTGTATTTAAGTTAAGTCCGAATTGTTGAGACCAAGATGAAACGGATTCGAGATCTTTATTGAGTTTATTAATACAGTCACTTAGTCTATCAGGACTGGCGGAAACGTATAATTGAACGTCATCTGCATAAATATGATATCTGCAATATTTAAATGACTTGGCGATATCGTTAATATAGAGACAGAAAAGCAATGAACCCAATACCTAACCATGGGGAACGGAACCAAACTGTTCTCAAATATTGCTTTACGCAAAGCGACTGTCATTCTTCAAACCAATCGATTGTACTCCAAGTGCAGCAGGCAACTTGAGTCGGAGTAGACGGGTATCATTTGATCATGCGAATTCTCGGCCTCATCTCGCCAAATATCATCTCGCTATCACCAATCCCATCGACGCTATATAACCTCGTAGTTGTACAGCGTCGTTAAATAACCAAGTAAAAAAAGAACAACGTAAGAACGCAGATAAACAGTTTATGCTTGCAGAGCAATCCTTGAGTGCAGGGACGCCAGATTTCCATTAAGGTTCTGACACACTATAAATGCGCTCTTAATCAGTTAATTTTGTACGTTATTGCATAAATGAAGCGTTTTTTCGAAGATATGAGAATGGAATATTTTTTCCGGCGTGTTCTTCGCGTTGATATCTTACTACTTATACGTCTCAATACTCAATAGTTTTATCATGAAAGGGATTAAAACTTCAGGCGTAAATTGTTTTTTCGGCTAAACCGTTATTCAGATCAGAGAGCTGCAGAACAGCGGTTAGAACCCGTTTATATTCGACCTGTCGCAGAACAACCGGCGAGGTCGAGCATCCAACCGAATATCCGACTTTGAAGCGGTTGCGCCTGATGTCTTGCGGCTAGACAGAACCACAGATATATGGGACACAACACCAAGCGCATTTCACCCTACAGGAACTCGAATGACATTTCTGTAGTACTCGGGAAAAGTGACACAAGTCAGTTTCCACAAACTTTTTTTTATAATTTATTGACAACTTACGGAACATCTGTTCGCTTGGAAAAAAAATACATAGGTATTCCTCCCATTACAATAATTCATACAGAAAAAATCAAATCGACATAAACCAGTGTGAGTTGTCAATAAATTATCAAAAAAAAGGTTTGTCAAAACTGACTTACGTCACTTTTCCCAAGCACTGCAGATTTTATAATTACACGAATGGAGTAACAATTGAAGGAAATTTACTTTCCCTAATTAAAAGAAGTGTTAGCATGAAATAGAATTATAATTGATTGGACACTTCGGTACATATCTTCAAAACTTATAATCTAATGGACACCGGTAACAAAGGAAATAAGCGTAATTCATGGATGAAAACTGACGTGTAAACAAATACAAGAATAAAATAAATTACAATTACTTACAAAATAGAAGAGAAAATATTTGCATACTTACTATTGTGACGTTCGTACTTTAAACTCAAAATACATAGGCTACCTCTGAAAGAGTAGTTGTTAATATAGCCCATTTATTTTAATTATTCTAAGTGGATGTATTGTTATTTCACTAATAAATCATTTTTAAGGAGGAGATAAAACGTTATTAGCTGAAATAAAAGCACTCTTAAGCTGTAATGGTTGTAGCTCCATGATGCATGATGTTGCAATACATGGATTGCTGAGTGAGTGAGTGAGTGAGTGAGTGAGTGAGTGAGTGAGTGAGTGAGTGAGTGAGTGAGTGAGTGAGTGAGTGAGTGAGTGAGTGAGTGAGTGAGTGAGTGAGTGAGTGAGGAAACATCAATTGAAAGGTACACAATGATAATCGCATCCTTGCAACGGTTCTTGGAACTCCTGAATGGCTCAATATTATCTGTTTTTCATGACCCAGAATCTCCACTCGAGAAAGACTCGGACATTCGTTAAACCGAACATTGGACCACTCCGCGATAAGGAAGAGCTTTGCACACTTTCTGCACTCACTTTCTCTCTTATATCGAATTATGCACACTTCATCCCCCTATTATTTATTCGCTCTCTCTCTATCATAATATTAATACTCGATCACAACGCGATAATACGCTATAAATTCCACTTCACACATCGTCTCTGTATTCCTCATCTTTCACTGTTGCTACCTCTCGTCACTGGAACTCTCTGCCGCCTGAAGTCAAAGACTGCCGAACATTGAAATCTTTCAAATCCAAGTTAAAAAATTATCTTATGACGAGGTGCCAAACTAACTTACTATTATGACAAGTGTTTATTGCATGTTTCCACGTATTCACATTTTTTTTTCTGTTCTAGTGATATTTAACTTATTTTATATTTTTGTTTTCATATTTTCCGATAATGGTATATCTATAATGTGATAAGTTGAGCTATACATAATCATAATTTTCCTTACTGTGTGTACTTAAAAAATATTGTATTCATTGTATGCTTTGTACTGCACTATTTTATTACTACTATTATTATTATTATTATTATTATTATTATTATTATTATTATTATTATTATTATTCTTATTTATTATTATTATTATTATTATTATTATTATTATTATTTATTATTATTAGTAATTGTCTTATTTTTTATACTTTGTATGTCTAATTTATTTTGACCTGCTGTTCACATTTTGTCCCGCGCCGTGGCGTCGCGGTCTAAAGCATCCTGCCTAGGACTCGTGTTACGGAATACGCGCTGGTTCGAGTCCTCATGGAGGAAGAAATTTTCTCATGAAATTTCGGCCAGTGTATGGGACCGGTGCCCACCCAGCATCGTGATGCACTTGGGGAGCTACGATAGGTAGCGAAATCCGGTTGCGAATGCCAGCTATAACGGCTGGGGGGATCATCGTGCTAACGACACGATACCTCCATTCTGGTTGGATGATCGTCCACCTCTGCTTCGACATGTGGGCGTGAGGCCAGCAGCCGGCTGGTCGGTCTAGGCCCTTCACGGGCTGTAGCGCCACGGATTGTCATTATTGTTCACATTTTATTATGCTTTTTTCTTTCTTTCTGTATGGTATATACAGGTGTATCTAAATTGTTGTCAAATATTTCGGGGACGTTCCTAAAATCAAAACATTTTAAAGAGTCAATTAGAACATGGGTCTGAAAACCATTCGTTAGGGAGTTATTAAAGGATATGTCCCTTCATTGACCGCTGATTGTTTGGTGGTGTTTTGTTTGTTTGTTTGTATTTTGTAGAGCAAAGAAATCAGAAGAAAATTTATTCTGTGAGTGAACAGAACGAAATGATTTGCATCATTTAATTGAAAATGTGCTTCTGGACGTCATCCAACGAATGTGTTTTAACACGATGCTGCTCCAGCTCATTTCAGTCTGATAGTTCGTAATTTGTTTAATGATCGATTTCCCCAAAGATGTATTGGTCGAAGGGGATTCATTGCATGGCCTGCTCGATCACCTGATATGAATCCAATGGATTTCTTCGTCTGGGGACATTTAAAGTCCCTGGTTTATGCGACTCCTGTACTTAATGTTGATATTCTGAGAGTGTATCCAAACTGGATTTCACGAAATACGAAACACTCCAGGAATTTTCAACAGAGTAGGCCAGAGCATGTAACGCAGGTTTAGGGGACACTTCGAAGCAGAAGGAAGCCACTTCGAGCAATTTTTGTAACATTAAATTTTGTCTTGTAACTCTAAAATAAATTATTTTGAGATCAATATTCATATGAACTTTTTGTAATGTTTTGGTGTTAGGAACACGTCCCCGAAATATTTGACACCAATTTAGATACACCCTGTATTATGTCTGATTTCTACTTACTTGTTGTTTAAATTTTATTATTATCTTATTCAGTTTTGTGTGTAAAATTGTAGTGTACTTTGTAAATTTGTAGTGTTTTTTGTAACGCAGTTTTACTCCTGGTTGAGTGTTAGAGAAGGCCGTATGGCCTTAACTCTGCCAGGTTAAATAAATCATTATTATTATTATTATTATTATTATTATTATTATTATTATTATTATTATCATTATTATTATTGCCACTTTAGAAAGTTCCAACGAAGTTGAGAAAGAATTAGATGTTAATAGCATGTGGGAAAATATCAGAGATAGTATCAAAATTGCAGCTGAGCAGAGCATAGGTTATTATGAAACTAAGAAAAAGAAACCGTGGTTTGATGAAGATTGTTGCATGGTAGTAGAAAGAAGGAAACAGGCAAAATTGAAATTCTTACAGGATCCAGTTGAGGAGAAGAGAGATAATTATTTCAATGAAAGACGGGAAGCAAGTCGTACACTTAGGAATAAAAAGAGAGGTTACTTGAAGGAAAAACTGAATGAGGTAGAAACAAATAGTAAGAATAAAAACATTCGAGATTTATATAATGGTATAAAGGAATTTAAGAACGGATATCAGCCAAGGGTAAACGTGATCAAGGATGAGAATGGTGACTTGCTTGCAGACTCTCCATTCCTAAACAGATGGAAAAAACTATTTTGCGCAACTACTAAATGTACATAGGCCAAATAGAAATGATCGGGACGAAATTGAAATACAAACTGCTGAGCCATTTAACCCACGCCTTCAGTCGAAATTTTCTGAAAAGTACAAGTCTCCAGGTATCGATCAAATTCCAGCAGAATTAATACAAGAGGGTGGGAGTGCATTATATAGCGAAATTTATAAACTTGTACTTGCTATTTGGGAAAAGGAAATTGTACCAGAACAATGGAAGGAGTCCATAATTGTACCTATTTTAAAAAGGGGGACAAAACCAACTGTGGTAACTTTCGAGGAATATCACTTTTGTTGACGTCGTACAAAATTTTGTCCAATATTCTTTTGAGAAGGTTAACTCCGTACGTAGATGAAATTATTGGGGATCATGTCGGTTTTGTAGATCGACTATTGATCAGATTTTTTTGCATTCGACAGATAATGGAGAAAAAATGGGAGTATTACAGTACATCAGTTATTCAGATTTATTCGGTTAAGAGGGAAGTATTATATGATATTCTTATTGAATTTGTATTCCCAAGAAACTAGTTCGATTAATTTGTCTCAGTGAAACATACAGCAGAGTCCGTATAGGTCAGTTTCTATCTGATGCTTTTCCAGTTCACTGCGGGCTAAAGCAGGGAGATGCACTATCACCTTTACTTTTTAACTTCGCTTAGAATATGCCATTAGGAAAGTTCAGGATAACAGGCAGGGTTTGAATTGAACGGGTTACATCAGCTTCTTGTCTATGCGGATGACGTGAATATGTTAGGAGAAAATACACAAACGATTAGGGAAAACACGGAAATTTTACTTGAAGCAAGTATAGCGATCGGTTTGGAAGTAAATCCCGAAAAGACGAAGTATATGATTATGTCTCGTGACCAGAATATTGTACGAAATGGAAATATAAAAATTGAGATTTATCCTTCGAAGAGGTGGAAAAATTCAAATATCTTGGAGCAACAGTAACAAATATAAATGACACTCGGGAGGAAATTAAACGCAGAATAAATATGGGAAATGCGTGTTATTATTCGGTTGAGAAGCTCTTATCATCCAGTCTGCTGTCCAAAATCTGAAAGTTAGAATTTATAAAACAGTTATATTACCGGTTCTTCTGTATGGTTGTGAAACTTGGACTCTCACTCTGAGAGAGGAAAATAGGTTCAGGGTGTTTGAGAATAAGGTGCTAAGGAAAATATTTGGGGCTAAGGGCGGGATGAAGTTACAGGAGAATGGAGAAAGTTACACAACACAGAACTGCACGCATTGTATTCTTCACCTGACATAATTGAACATTAAATCCAGACGTTTGAGATGGGCAGGGCATGTAGCACGTATGGGCGAATCCAGAAATGCATATAGAGTGTTAGTTGGGAGACCGGAGGGAAAAAGACCTTTAGGGAGGCCGAGACGTAGATGGGAGGATAATATTAAAATGGATTTGAGGGAGGTGGGGTATGATGATAGAGACTGGATTAATCTTAAGGATAGGGAATCAGGGCGGCAATGAACCTTCGGGTTTCTTAAAAGCCATTTGTAAGTAATTATTATTATTATTATTATTATTATTATTATTATTATTATTATTATTATTATTATTATTATTATAACGCCAGGCGTTCTGTAGCAATATATAATTTCTATTTTTCGTAACCGGTTGTGCACGACTCTAATTCAGATACCAAAATGACTTTTGACTTTTTGGTTAAATAAGCCTATAAATTCTGTTCTTAAAATTAATACAGTTATACCCCTTTCACCCTGCATTTTGTTATACAGTCGTTATTAAGAGTTTATTAGCATTTCATGATATAAACTAATGTTTATAATGTGCTTAGATGGGAATCCCAGAGCCAATCTCTAAGCCGGAAAGCAGTGGCGGAGGAGAGGGGGAGTAGGTTTGCATTCCGATTTACGACCTCTCGAGCCCGGGGTGTCAGCTACGTAAACATGTGCACAGCTTTAGGACGTAATACGTTTTGAAAACTGATGCAAGGTTCACATGTGTGCGGAATCCCACTGGGTCACAATATGTTATAGGATGTAGGACACTTTTTGTTGTATTTTTAATGTAATGGGGTTTCATTTTTGACTCACCGTGGGACATACACACCTGCCGCATGAGATACGGTGGATGTGGGGGGTAGTGGGGTTGGAAACTGCCACCCCTATTCCGGCGGTGTGGAAGAGGCTACAGAAATAATTCTATTACCTGAAATCCACCTCAAAAAGCGAGAGATACAGAGAGGGGAAGATACGTGCGAAAATTACTTCGTCATTCTATCAAATTCGATTGTAATTTTATATAGGCAAAGCGCATCCATACCTTGCATATCCATTAAAGTAAGGGACTACGAAAAATCAGCTAATAAATTAAAAATATAAGCAATTGACTGAGCCTTAGTCACGCTTTATTTTCCTTCACGTTACGTTTTTACTGTTCAGCATAATAACGTGGGAACTATGAACGAGCTTTGCATAAAATGTACAGCATCAATGTCAGATAATGTTATAATTATAGGATGAACTACACTAGCAAAATATTTAATTTATTTCATATATTGTAATAGTAACAATACCGTCAATTACAGTTCCACAATTACCATCTGCTGCATAAAGTGTTGTTTCATAAATCAATAGTATAACGCCAAAACTTTCAAACATATTAGTTATATAAATTAGTTCATTATTACGAGAACTAAAATCAATGTTAAAATCATCAGTTGTAAACGCCCTATTTAACTATATTGTATTTGTAAATTCAGCAGTAGTCTACATAGCTCAATTGATAAATTGTTTATGATTATAAATTGAATTAATCTACTTGATATGAATTGTACAAGTTTGTATAGCTTAACGAAAGTATGCTTGTAAATTGAATTACTTTGTATTGTATTGTACAGGGACATCATTTTATTTTTACTAACATTTTTATTATTAACCTGGCTATACATTTGGATTAACGGTTGAGAACCGGAAACACCGTGTGCTACCCCCTTCCACGAATTGAGTTCGATGATACTGGCGTAAAATACAAAAAACTCACTCTACTAGGAATAGGAGGGAAGAAAAGTAGTTCATCCATTTACGTAAACTGGGATATATCGCGATTTTGAGTCTGATAATTTTCATTAGTTTTTTGTTTAATCAAAATGCAGTACTGCATTATCAATAAGTGTTTTTATTGACGAACTGAGCTATCCATTCGGACATATTCATTATGCAGTGTATATTATAATGTTTACAGCACATTAGCGAGAAATTTAGACAACGAAATTAAATTGAAAAATAATCATAATATGGATATTTAAATACACTTTTGAAAACGGTGGTCGTTCATTTCATTATAGGCTTCAGTTCTTTTGTGCATATTATCACACTATAGACTATTGCATCTAATTCCAATTACCAGTTTTGTCCTTCGTACTATTAACTCGTGTCGAAATAATTCTGTACCTACTCTATAAAAGAATACCTTACGTACTGTAAATTCAATCTTCACTTATGCCCGATCCGAAAAGACAAAATTACTCAGACATGCTATCTACTGTCCGTCCAAGTGGTTTTATCGCAAAGTCGTAGAAAGGAGGGGATCACGTGAGGTCCTTTTATTTAAACAGTTGTATAATATTACGTAGACGTCCAATTCCTAACAGAAATTAAGGTTTTCAGAAAAGAGCTAAGACAGCCCAGCCACTAGCCTTTACAGAGAGGCGAACAGAAGCAGGTGGGGAAAACCGGAATGCGACGTAGGCAAACGGACGACAGTACCTGTGCGAAAATATGATTCAATATTGAAAGCTCTTTCGTCACTGGAAAACGCGAACATATTTCTGGAACGTAATATACTCACTATCTCAGTACTGTTTACTATGACCGGAAGGCAACTTTTACTGCATACGCGGCCTTGGTTCTGTGTGGAGGACTGTTGGAAGTTTACTAGTAGAGGGGGTGGGAGTGAAATACATTCAAAAACTCAGGTAGGCCTACAATAGGAATTGAATTAAAAGTAAAATGATGTCCCTGTATATTTTTGTATAGTTTTAATGATGAATTGTATATGCTTTAAATTGAACAGTAATCTGTATAGCTCTACTGATGAATTGTTTATGCTTGAAATTTTAAGTAATTTGCGTGATATTATTATCAATTTCAGTATATCTCTACTATTGAATTTTTTATGCTTTTAATTTGAATTAACTTACTTGCTATGCATTATATTTTATAGTTCAACTGATGAATAATCGTTTGGACTTGTAAATGTAATAATCTGATTGGCTATGTACTGTATATGTTTAGTACAGCCATCAATGTAGCTCAGTAGGCAGACTCGCTGGGCTGCTGATCCGGAGCTGCGCTCGTGCTTGGGTTGGATCCCCCGTTTGGTCTGATTGGTTTCTTCCGAGGTTTTCCCCAGCCATGGGACTGAAGCCGGGTGGTCTATGGCGAGTCCTCGGCCTCACTTCACTTCACCCCTGTTTGGTCTGATTAACTTACCTGGTAGGGTTTTTTCCGAGGTTTTCCCCAACCATAAGGCAAATGCTAGGTAATCTGTTAGCGAATCCTCTGCCTCACCATATCTCACTACATTCCGCCAAAAAATGGTAAAAAATTGAAATTGAAATTATGAAAAAATGTAAAAATTGTAATTTGTAATCTTGTACGATTTTGTCTTGTTCTACATCTTAAAGCTTCTTTGCTAATGTAAGATCTATGTAATACAATAAATTAAATGAAAAAATGAAATATAGTCTATATTACATTTAATAAATCATTTAACTTAATTGGCGAAGCTAAAGTGTAAATACTCCATAGCCTGAAAAAATCTTCTTACCTTACGTATTTTTATACAGCAGACGTTTCACGGTTTCTCTATTAACATTTTTTGTGACACAGGCCATTCAAGAAGATGATAACCATTCATTTTCATCCCTAAACACAATACAATGCATAACAATATAACTTATTTCTCTCAGAGCACCCTGTTAGCCAAGGATATTTCTTATACTTGAAAAATGAAAATTTCTATTTTGTCTTCTTTCTCCGCTATTTTAATATGTAAATGTGGTGTCGATCTCCTATTTTGTAAGCACATTTTGTTTTATACGTCCAACTTGGAAACTGTTTCCGTTTTAATTCTACAAATAATGACCTCAAACTTCTCTCGGTATGAGCCATTTTGCACAAAATTAATATGGAACACAGACGCATAAACTTTTCATTAAACTAACACTCAACGACGCAGCACATTCACATTCAAATCGATTTGAATACATTT